>JAGSMR010000074.1:812500-1290000 GCA_029286605.1 Sericinus montela | reverse complement strand
AGCGACTCAAGTTCGATCCAGCAGTTAAAAACTTTCGTATGTTTTATATCGTTGGCTTGGAGATAAAGATGGCGTTAGGCTAACCTCTTGCCACGTTGTCCTATAAAAAGTCTTCGATTACAGAACGCGCAACTTTCAACGCAAGAACTTTCTTGTCTGTCTACCCCAGTATTGGATTTTTTTTGCGATCATGACATTGCGCTATGACAACATTGAGTTTCCCTTCGTTAGCCCCGGACATTCGTTAGCCCCCGGGGTGGGGTAAGAAATACTAAGGTACATTCACCCACCAATTCACCTATCATCAATCGCCCCATTAATAAATAATAATTAATAAATACATACATAGATAGAGATAACATCGCACACATTGCTCTGATCCCAAACTAAGCAGTTTACACACTTGTATTATGGAATCAAAAAAAAACACTCACTCTCTCAAAAAAATGTTGTGAGAGTGTTATTTACATGCCCCACTGGGATTCGAACCCGTAACCTCAGAGCTGGCGACACAATGAAAACCGGTGTACGCCACTCATCCACAGAGGTCGTCAATGTTGCTAATGTTATATAATACAATGCCCCGATATTACAGTAAAAGGAGATGTTAGATGCCCCGTTGTTTCTGTCAGGTGATGAAGACAATTTATACAAGGCGTAATAATAATTGTTAAGTAAACCAACAAGGTCTTAGAGTTTAAGGTATTGTTCATTTATTAACTCTTTGTTTCTATATCGCTGATAGGAGTGCATGTGCTAATAATATAGGTTTTGAAACTGAATAATTTATTAAATTAAAGATAATTTTTAAAATTTTACTGACACTGGTGGAATATGAACCCGTGACCTCTGCCACACCGTGGCAACCTCTTACAGAGCATAGGTCAAAACAATGAAGTCCTTTCAACCCAATTTTCACTGAGGCTTATTTGGGACAACCAGGTGAAGAGCCTATCTTGTGTCCAAGCTAATGTTGCAATATTACTACATACATACATTTATAAAAATTTCTTTACACTATTCTCAATACTGAAGTAGACATAGGCTCAGACAATGATATTTTATCGACTCCCTTTTCACCGAAGACATTTTTAGGTCAGCGTGGCAGGTGCTGAGCCTGTTAACGTCTTTATGTCTAAGCCAACGATACGAACTGTACAAAAGTTTTGAAAAAACCTACTAAATGTGCATCGAACTCGGGTTTTTAGTCTCGAATTCCGATCACCCAACCCCTCGGCTATCGTTACGTTTCCACCGGATTTTCACAGTCTTTTTTTAACGTGTATTTTACTGGAATGCTTAAGATAGGATAGTTTGTATCAAGTATTTTGTTTCTTAATTCTAAGGCAGGTGAACATCTTCCGGGACCATTAGTATGTAAATTTTATATACGCATGGGCGTGACGGCTTCGACCGTTGACCATTTAGCCTTTTAAATCAGTCCGTGCTTAGCAGGCATACGTTTCACTTGTTACTTCTCTCTAACATAACATGTTTGAACTGGTCCCAAATTCTATTTCTAAACTAATCAAATAGGTTTAGGTGTTCGACGGCTGCGAGCCTTGCGATGTGCGTGTTTATATTATAACAGAAATTTATAATATAACGTTTTAAATTGAAAAATAAATTCTTGAAATTTTTGTGTGAATAATGAAATTATTAATATTATTATTTTTTTTTTTGTCGCTCATCGGCTGTTATTTATTACTTGAACGGTAAGTAGAAATTTAAAAAAATCAATTAGATGATAGTCATCAGTTAAGAAATTTACAGTAAATTTACTGTTACATATGAGATATCCTGAAAAAAATACAAGAGGCTTAGCGCCTTATTGTGACGTCATAATTGTAGGATTTGTTGCAGAGTGGAAAACTGTGTGAATTTTTAGTAATGAACTAACATAATGTAAAGTAATATTTAAGAATAAATCAATCACATTCATGATGGAAACAGTGTATGCGATGTTGTCCCTATCTATGTATTTATTTTAAAAATGTACTGATAATATATCATTACAGCTTGTTTACCCTATACTACGCTATATTCTGCAGTGCAAACGGTCTCGGCTTATTTATTTACTTCATTGTAAGTTATCATTATATATAAAATGCAGTTTAAAAACAGTTAATCAATTAGTAAACTCAGCTAATAAGCATTGCCACTGCAGAGGTTGCGGGCACGAATCCCGATCCTGTCGGTGATTTTTGAAATATATTAAATATTCAATGACAAGACGGTAAATATCAGTTCATATATGCTATTACTTAGAAACTAGATTTTTTTTGATGAACATCGCTTATGGAGAAGTTGCAAGAAGCTACAGGTTGCTAAAAGATAAAACGTTTATTAGTCAATGTAGGATTTCAAGGTCTAAAAAGTTTAATCAAAAAAAAATAATTAATGTAATAGTACAATTTTCTCTTAATGTATGCTTTTAGGTATATTTAGCCGAGTGATTGAATGATCGGAATTCGAGTCAAGACACCCGAGATCAATCTCAAGGAGGTAGTCAACCATTATGTGTATTTTCAAAACCTTTATATGATTTATATCGTTGGCTTGAAGACGGCAACAGGCTTACCGCCTATCACGTTGTTCCAAATTCACGTTGCTCTGATGAAATGAAACGAAAGACTTAAAAAAAACAAAAGACTTAAATTGTCAAGACCTCTGGCTACCCCTGTTTTGGGAAATGCGTGAAGAAGTTGTTGTTAATGGTTGATAGACTTAGGGGTTACTTTGCGGACATCTGTTATTATAAATAATTCATAAAACCAGTAAGTAAGAGACCCGAGTTCGATCCCCAGGTGGCAGGCTCGTACCATCGGGTTATTTCAAAAATTATGTACGTATTGTATTGTTTGCTAGGACGTAAATACGGTGACAGGCTCATCACCTGCCACGTTGCCCCTTTGTCTTTATTATCTAGACCTTAGTCTACCCCATTATTGGGAATGGCGTGAAGATATTTTTTGTAGTTTTGAAAAATCTATAATAACTTGTCAGTATTGTTTCATTATCGTATCGGTTTATAAAAGACCTCTGCAGAACATATGTCTTACAGGGTTTGTTATAATTGCCACGCTTGGCAAGCAGATTGGCGATCGCTATACCAGACGCCTTGCACCATAGATATTGTGTCAAAAGCTTTTCCCTTAGTAGCCTTTGACGAACCTTGCCGGAAGTAAGGGCGTAATAAAATCATATGTCATTACTACGTGGCAAAAAAATTATAAACTAAATCAAATCAAGTAACATTAAAAGTGAAAAAATTTAAAGTGGCAATGTCAACCGAGAAAGTTCTTCCTATAACGCATTGTACGGTTATTTATAAAATTGTTTGTATGTTTGTGTTGTGTTAATATGTTTATCAATATAAACCGTATTGATAAACATATTAACATCGCATTCACATAAACATTTTCATTTTTTTTTCTTTCTTGGTCATCATTACTTACCTATAGATTATTGATGTTACATATAGAGATTTAAGCCTTATAAATGTCGCAACATCTAAGATGTTAAGACCATTGACTGGCACCACCTGACCGAAAGGTGGCGATATAACCATTTCGAAAACTACTAGACCAAATTCAGCTGACTGGTCATTGGCAGCAACGTCTAAGGTCAGCCTTTTCCAGTGTTGTGATAACCAATCCGCTTATCAAGCGTGGCGATAATGGCAACTCTCGCTCACGGTAGAGCCTTATGAATGTGTATTTAGTTCAGATGTCAATACTCTAATTTAATAGCTCACCGATAAGCTCACCACCTGTCGCTTTCTCCAAAATATTATTTAATGAAACGAGGGTCGAAGATTTCTTTGTCTAGATCTCCGTCTACCCCAGTATTAGGAATATGCTCGAAAATATTTATATGATTAACGTTTTTAATTAAAAATAAGTATAAGCAAAAGATAAATAAGTACCGATTTGATTTTTCGGATATTTTTCCGTCAGAAGAACCTGATTACACAACGGTAGTAAATTTAATTTGTTTCGCCATTTGCAGGGGTCATTGTCATATTCATAACATTTATTGCGTCATGTTACATTTCTGATTTTACATTGATTTTATTTTGTATTTTTCCTGCAACATTAAACCTGAATGAACACTGTGAAAAGTCAAATTTTTTACACTATTTTAATCAAATCATAAATATCAAATTAAATTATAATACTAAAATCAAGTCAAAATCTTTACGAAAAATAAAGTTTAAAGAGGGACTTTAGGATTAACTAACAATACGTAATCATGTTAACTAGACTTCAAAAACTCATTTATGAGGTGGGATGTTCACATATACAACAAACTCGCAGTCTGTCGATGAAGAGGTTCGAGGCATTTATCAAAGAAAAACTGTACAAAAAAGGTTATTTTAATATAAACGAATGTGGTATTTCTAACTATGTTACGTTCAACGTTTCATTTCGTGTAAAAAAACGAGACACTAAAGTCTGGGTTTTTGGACGCTAAATAAAAAACCAGATGCTAAAGTCTGGTTTTTTATTTAGATTGCATACTGCGTAAAAGATAAATAGTTAGTCATGCATACTATTAAATTTTACTTTCCAGATACTGAATATGCCCGAATGCCTCCAGTTTTTCATCTAGACACCTATGAGTTATGTGTTAATCGAAAAGATGGACTATATTGCGTGGTGGAAATAGATTTAGTGGCCGATGGTAACAGCGATTTAATGGATATGATACAGGTAACAGAAATATTTTAACAGTACTTGCTCTACTGGATTTCAGGAACGATTTTGAAATTTTGTTAAGTACTTGGTGCTCTCTTGACATATCTCCGGCTGTAGTTGATTGGTTTCGTATAAAGGTTACACACATACACTCTTCTTCCTTTTACAATAAATCCTTTACTGTTACCGCTGTCTGCTTGCGGAATTCTTTGACTCTATACATTCATAGATCTGTATCTCTATCTAACGCAATTTCCCATATTAGTACTATGTTTCCGGGGCATTGGTTATATTTTCTCGTCCGGTTGGGTTTTTAAACACATAAAAATAAAAATACGTAAAATGAAATAAAATAAATAAAGTATTATAAAATATATACGTAATAAATCCATAAAAATACATTAAAAATAATAATAATTATTATTATTTTCTTAGCTTTATCTTCTTGGGTTCTACCAATCTCTTTTTATCTTTATTCCTGACAGTTCTTTTAATTACGGCTACCATCATCTAGTCAATTTATTTTAATGATAACGGTACGCCACCCTTCATTTCTTTATTATTTCTATATTTAACTCTATAACAAGGTTTTCTGAAAACAATTGCTTTTAATTAATAAGTCGCGAATTAATAATTAATAATACGCCTTTTGTACTACTTTGTTGTTTCTTGTACTATTTTGTTTTCTTTACCTTAAATTGTGGTGTATAATAAAGAATATATAAATAAATAAATAAACTTCTGTTAATAAATAAGTCACGATAGCCGAGGGTGGTCGAAATTTCGAGTCAAGAGATCCGAGTTCGATCCTCAAGTGGCCGTACCAATGGGTTTTTCTAAAAAACCTATGTACAAATTATATCGTTGGCTTGGACATAAAGACGAGGACGGGCTCACCACCTGTCACGTTGTCCCGAAAATATCTTCGGTGGAAGGTGGGTCGATGGGACTTAAATGTCTAGACTAGACCTCTGTCTACCCCTCTGGGAATTGCGTGAAGATATTTTTTTTAATAAATAAACTTATGAATGATTTAAGTCTTTGTCTTGGACATTAAGACAGCAACGGGCTCACCACCTGTCACGTTGTCCCAAAAATGTCTTCGGTAGAAGGTAGGTCGAATTTAGTTGTCTAGACCTCTGCCTACCCCTGTATTGGGAATGGCGTGAAAGGACGTTGTTATAAAATTACTCATGAAATGCATGCGGAATGGTGTAACGTAATTATAATTTGTAATTGCAATGTACTATTCAAATAACTTTGCGTAATAACATCTTTATAGCCATATAGTTGTTAGTAATGTTATACAATCTATTTATTTGCACGCAAAAAAATAATATGACTCAACTGTTTGTGTATTTACGACGCCATGTTTTCCAGTCTTAAAATAAAGAATAAATTAAAATTTAAAACTCATCTTTATGAAATCCTCTTTCATGATTCCTTTTCTTCTTCTTTACAGTCTATCAATAGTCCACTGTTGAACATAGTCGTCCCCCCAAAATTTTCCACAAAAAACATTCCTCAGCCAACTGCACCTTTCATCTCTCCGTATCATTTTGCAATTCGCCACAACATCTTATATCGGGGCGTCCTAAACTTCATGTGCCTAAACTAAGTTACTACTCGAGTATTTTACCCCAAATGCATTATCAGACATGAATATAAACTTCAGTTTTCACGGGCCTTTTGTATGCATGTTTCAACATGCATACAAAAGGCCCGTGAAAGCCTAATAAAGGCCTCTCTCAAGGTCAGAGAAGGTTTATCATAATCCCCTACATGGCACGGTGTTTCCAAGGCTTCCATTTTTAAGATTAATTTTATTAGAACCTAATATGCCGAATTTGAATAAACTCACAGTCACTGTCATCACAATCCATTATTATTAAAATGACTAAAAAAAATCTAGAAGATTAATGATTTCATTACATTTTACAGTACCCTGTGTTTTCCTTAACAACATTATCATTGCAATAAGTCACGATAGCCGGTGGGTGGTCGGAATTCCGAGCCAAGAGACCCGATTTCGATCCCATCGTGGCAGGCTCGTACCAATGGGTTTTTTTCCAAAAAATATGTATGAATTATATCGTTGACTTGGACATTGAGATGTTGGTTGAAACTACTTCATTGTCAAGACCTCTGTCTACTGTATTGGGAATAGCGTTTATGTGAATATGCGAAAGATGTTTATTTTATTATTTATATATCATTGCAATAATGTTTTTTACAACGCTTATTATTGTTTTCTAAAGGATTACAGCGAACGGAAAGAAACGCACTTTAATCATACAAGGCTTCGTCACGGTATTTGCGTTACTAAAACCTGTAAAGGCCATCTCAATACAAAAACAACTGCAGACATAAAATTTATCATTGAAGAATGCCTTAATAGAACATTTTGGGACGAATATGAATTGAAAACTAGGATAAATGAGGATCCAATTTGCAACGACAAGAAGCAAATTTATGAACTGGAGCCGGTGGATATTGTTGTTGCTGTAATTTGTATATGTTTATTAATTCTCAACATTGCTGGAAGTCTTTACGATATTGTCGTGAATAAAACGTATGATAAAGGTGAGTTTATTTATGTGTGTGCATATGTTTTTGTTTTTTGACATCATATACAAAACATTCCGTTCAAGAATGAGTTTAAATTTTATTTTAAGTGTTTGTGTAGCTGTGTTTGTGTCGGTGTGTCAATGAAAATGAAGAAAAAAGATAACATTCCCTAAATCTGTCACTCTTTTTTGCAAAACTTAAAATTAATATTTATTATGCTGAACTTTTATGTCATTAAATTAAATTATCATATTAAATAAATAAATAAATATCTACACGCAATTCCCAATACAGTGGTAGAAAGAGGTCTAGTCTAGACAATTAAGTCCCTTCGACCCACCTTCCACCGAGTATATTTTCGGGACAACGTGACAGGGGGTGAGCCCGTTGCCGCCTTTATGTCTAAGCCAACGATATAATATATCGGACATAGGTTTTTGAAAAAACCCATTGGTACGAGCCTCGGTCGAACTCGGGTCTCTCGACTCGAAATTCCGACCACCCAGCCACTCGGCTATCGTGACTTACAAATTAAATTATGATTATAATGATATTAAATTATGATATTAAATTTAAAAATTTAACTTTTTTCTCCTTAATTTATTAAAATTTATACTTACATTAAAAGTGAGTACATACAAGAGTTAAGAATATAAACCTAGTTTTGTAACGCCTAGTTTCATAACGCCAACACCACACGGCAATACCGTTGCATGTTGCATCTATTTTAATATATGTACATATATTTCGTTCTTTCGACCCACCTTTTACAGAGGAAAATTTTTGGGCCACAGGGAATGGTGGTGAGCTCACCATCTTTCGGTAGCAAATAGCAAATTGTTGTCGGTTTGGACAACTTACGGTACCACTTATATTTTACGGTATGTTATTTGAGAAAAAGTGACTTGATTGAAAGTGAGTTGCATGTTGCTCTCTTAGTATCCAAGCCAATGATATAAATTGTACATATATTTAAAAAAAACTTATTTGTACGAGCTTTACTCCTGTAGATCGAATTGCAGTCTCCCGATTCAAATATGGATATATATAGATGGATAGACAGGGACAACGTCACATACATTGCTCTGATCCCAAAGTAAGTAGCTTAAGAACTTGTATTATGGAATCAGAATCAACGAAGTTACCAAAAAATTTAGAAAAAGGGTTTTCTACATTGACCCGACGGGGAATCAAACCCGGTACCTCAGTGTCACCATGAAAAGCAGTTTGTAGGCCACTCGTCCACGGAGGTCGTCGTTGTTCAGTAAGTTTATATGTCATTTTTTCTAAAAGTATTAAGAATCTTGTGTTCTTGCCGAAACACTAAATTTATTGAAATATTAAGCCAACTTGTTTTGGGACCCATCGCGCCGCCAACGCAGTTACAAGCTCAACCTATCTGACCTATCTTAGAAAATTTACATTGGAATCCGGCTGTCATTCTCAAGGTAGACAAAAAAAACTCGCTATAGGCAATTATGCGTATTTATTTTGTGTTGATTGTATTTATTTTTAAATTTTTATTAATCAAAAGAATTACATAGAATTTAAACCAATGTTCTTTGCAACATCTATGCTTCAGTAAAAAAGTATGAAAAAGTATCTTTAAACTATTCCCAATACAGGGGTAGACAGATATCTAGACAATTAAGTCCTTCCGACCCAGCTTCCACCGAAGATTCAAAAATCTAACATAATTAAACATGATTTACGTATATGCATAAAAGGGGAGCAAATGGAAAGGGTACACGTATATAGAAATTTAGGTGTTTTGTTTGATGAAAAACTTAGATTTGAAGGTCGCGTTCAAAATGTTGTACGCAACAGCTTCTATCGACTTAAGTTATTGTATCAAATTAGAAACCTTATTGACACTTATTAATGTACGAGTATCAGGCTGTGTGATTCGCTATTTTTATCTAAACTAGATTACGGTGATGCTGTTTTTGGTCCATGCTTATTAATGCGTGCTAAAAATTTAATACAGCGTATACAAAATGCTTGTGCACGCTTTTGTTTTAACATACTTCCTCGTTCGAATGTTACACCGTATTTAAATAAAGCTACTGTTCTCAAGATAGACAATCGTAGGTTTTTGCACTTTGCTACATTATTATTTGGTATTATTAAAGATAAAAGACCTCCATACTTGTATGTTGTAATTATTTTAATTATGCGGCTTAATTTTAAGTAATAAATCTGTTATTCTTGTCAATCTCTAATTATCGATTATAACTGTACTAAACATATGTCATAAGATAATATTGCAAGCCATGTGCAACATAATTTCTTTACTTTAACTACCTTTAGCCCCAATTTTGATTTACTTACAAAATTCTCAAATTGATAAGGGTATAATATGTATGTCAGCTTACCTTAGTAACATCGTCTGCTTATATTTGCTATTTAATAATATGTCCTCCTTAAGTTTCGTACCAAATATCTTGTTGTTTTTGTTCCGTTATATGTATTGTTTTGTCACTATTTTTGTCACGATTAATATTTTAATGTGTAATGTTTTAATGGCTGCGCTGACCCTTTTGTTGCTTTACTGGAATGCCACTAACGTATTTTTTTCTTTCTGTTTTTTATTTTTAATTTGTATGTTTTTTTTTAGTTAAGGCACTTTTATTTTATTGTTTTAGGTTTTTTATTTGATTTTGTTTTATTTTTGTACATTTATGCTTTCAATCCTGTTTTTTCCGGTAAAGTTTTTCCTTTCTTCTTTCGAATATATTTTATGGTGAGCCCGTAGCCGTTTCAATGGCCAAGCCAACTATATAAATCTCATTATATCTCATCTCAATCATCAACGATAAATATAGTACATAAGTATAAAAACAACCATTGGTTCGTGCCTACAACCTACGTATCGAACTCGGGTCTCTTGACTCGAAATCCGATCATCCAACCACTTGGCTATAGAGGCTTTTACTTCTTCCTTAAAACTACTAACCTACGCCACATTTAAGACTTCCGAACGCCAGGTCTCTATCATCGAAGCTAGTTAACTGTGACCCGGATTTCGAAGCCAAGGGTTGAGGGTTGGAATCCCGCTAGATGCAAACAGTTGCGTCATGAATATGAATGTTTGTAGACGAGTTATGAATGTTTATATGAATATTCATCATGATTTACATTATGTTTATATGAATTTTAAATTTTCGTTTATGTAAGTACCCTCTTAAGCTAACCACCTGTAACGTTGTCCCAAATAGTCTTCAGTGATAAATGTCGAAAGGAATCCATTGTCTAGACCTCTGTCTACCCGAGTATTTTGAATTTTCATGAACATGAAAGACACGTTGTGAACATAATAGATTCCAAATAAAGTCACTATTTGATTGGAGACTATCAATTCTACTTCCAGGCAACAAGTACCTGCTGAGCTTTTCCATTAAGCAGAATTGGCGTAAATTGACAGCACCAGCGGCTGATGGCAGAGATCCGCGGCTAAAACGACTGAAAGGTTTCAGTGGCCTTAAGTATGCATTACCTTCTTCTTTACTTACAACCTATCAAAAGCCCAGTGCTGAACATAGGCCTGCTCCAAAGTTTTCCGCAAAGAGCGGTCCAAAAATACTGCAATAAATTTTGTGCAGGACGTCAGTTTATTTTAACTGACTAACCTATATACCATAAATTATCACATATTTTTCTAAACTGGAGTAGACAGACTAAAGTAAGTATAAGTTAGTAAGTTCTTTCGTACCACCTTTCACCTGGATTTAAGATCTAATTCTCGATTGATATGAGATACAGATTTAATTTAAAATTTAAAATAAATAAATATCTTCACGCGATCCCCAATACAGCGGTAGATAGACCCACTTCGACCCACCTCCCACCGAAGATATTTTCGGAACAACGTGACAGGTGGTGAGCCCGTCGCCGTCTTTATGCTCGAGCCAACAATGTAATTCATACATAAGTTTTTGAAAAACCCATTGGTGCGAGCCTGTCATCTGGGGATCGAACTCGAGTCTCTTGACTCGAAGTTCCAACCACCCAACCACACGGATAGATTTTATTTGAGATGGAGTTATACGAGCAGCAACTAAAATAATTTTCTCACAAATTCTGAGTTGAATTTTCAACAAAGGACTTAGATGGGATGCCCTCATTCCTTTTAATTACACTGGCTATCTATACTTTTCAGACCAAAACTCAAAAGGTTTCAGCTTACTCAGAGGACTCTTAAGCAGAGAGAGAATCTGTCTACCATTAATTTCACAACTGTCTATACGAGTACATATAGTAACTCCTTATATATTTTAAACATTATTTAAAACTTAAAATAAGTGTTAATTTTGCTTCTATGCTATACTGGTAAAAATGTGGTATTAATAAAACAAAACAAGGATGATATTTATTTTTTAAAAACTTAACACCTTTTCAGGGCACTATCTATTTGCTTCGTTATCATCCATCACTCATTGCTACCATGTGTTGTCGCCCAAGAAAATACGAGTTTTTTCGAAAATGTAAGTATATTTTAAAACAAGTATTTTACAATTTATAATATTATGTTGACCTAAAAACTAACGACCTCCGTAGAGGAGTGGCGTAGATACCAGTTTTCAGAGAGTGGAAAGCTCTGAGGTTCCAAGATCGATTCGCAAAATTCTCAATGTCGAAAATTAACATTAATATTTAAAACTTTAAGACATGTAGCTTTTAAGTTCTAAGTTCTTAAAAGAACTTAGAACTTAAAAGCTACATTAAGATAACAAAATTAAAAAGCTTAAGACTTAAAAGTCTTAAGCTTTTTAATTTTGAAAATTTCTTAATTTGGCATAATCCAATATAACCTACTGTATTCCTATTTTAGGAGAAACTTCTAAAACAAAATTGAAAGTTGAAAGGGCGCAGCGTTATCTAGTAAAAGGTTATGTTTTTCAAACCATACGGTTATCCAACTGAATCCTTATACCTTGAATATAACTTGTTGTCAGTAAGAAATCTTTACATCTCACATACATAATACAACATCAAGAACATGTAAAAACATTGTATACAATCACGTACACAAACATTTATAATTAAACAAAATTTAGTACACTAAGTAACGCCATTGTTGCCACAAATCTGTTTTGGAAAACTATTTTTACTTGTCGGCAATTTATCAAGCTGCCGCATCTTTTATACAATAAAATTACCCAACTGTTGAGTTCCCTACTAAGAACTACGTGACAAGGCACAAGCTCTAATTCTCTTTATCATTACTTTTATTATCCTATTATTTTATTTATTTTAAATACTCTTTATTTTTTGTTAATTATTTATCGTTTTATTTTGATGATTACTGCTTTTAACTTTGTTTTTCTAGTTTAATATGTGTGTTGATTTCTCAATAGGTCCCTCAGCTTGAAGGACCAGAGTCCTGAGTTTGCACTGTGTAAATAACTTTCGATCCCTGCTAAGAAACTCTTCAAATGTTTTAGCACCACACCATTTGGGTTAATATTCCAAACAATCCACGTGGCAACATGTTTCAGTTCTAAAGTTTATGGGAAAAAGAATATTTTTCTATAGTTACAACTTCTGTTAAGGGTAGTTAAGTACTGACCGTTAAAGAATAAATTGCAAAGCCGATACATAAACATAACTGTCTTACCTATGGTATAGTTTCTGCTGCACTGCATATCTTTATAACCTACTGTGTATTGATTTAAGTATAATACTTAAATCAATACACAGATGTAAGTATTATAATAACCAATACCGAACAAACTGTAATTCAAGATGAATTATATTGTTGGCTTGGACATTAAGACGGCGACGGGCTCATCCTATAATGAATTTCCGCAAAGTAACGCCCAATATTCTTAGGACACGCACAGAAAGAAAAAAAATATCCCCAATATTATTCGCATGTCAATACCACACGGCAGTTCCTTCTATTCACATGCACTCTTCTTCTCTAAACCTTTCTTTTGCTATTAAATAACACTATATTGATTTTACAGTCATACAGAATGCTTTCCTTTCACCTGTTATATGATGGAAGCATTATAGTTCAAACATTTTTCATCACATCTGGTTGCTTACTAGCTTACCACTTACAAATGCAATCGGAGAAGGAAGAAATAAATTGGAAATCAATACCTAAATGGATCGTTTTGCGATGGATAAGGTATAAAATTAATTATTCATGTTTAATATTGTGATTTAATATTAATTTTTATTCATTTAGAATGTTTGGCTTGCGTGAAAAGAGAGTCGAAAGGACTTAACCTTCACTTACTTAAGGATTCAGCGAAGAGACCTCTCTAGAGTAGACAGAGGTGTCTTGGTAAAGAGAGGTAATGTATATTGGTAAAGTGCGTGAAGATATAAAATACAAATTATATTTAAATATTTATTAGTTCCGAAACTGAAAAGTGTTTGTGTGGATTTACCTAAAACTTGTCGTATGGAAAATGAAGAAGAAAATAAAAAATCTATTCAAAATATCAATTTATCAATGAGAACCCTGGTTAAATTTAAATATATGTAAAAAATTAATAAATATGTATATATTATACATATATAAACTTAAATATATCCATACATAAAGATGGAGCTAAAGAATTTTTGCTCCAGTCTAGTGGTCTAAAGCATACTCATTTTTATTTTCAACAGATTAACCCCACCGTATGCCTTAGTGTTGGCAGTAACTGCGACATGGATCAGATTTGCTGGATCTGGACCACTATGGCAAGTAAGTGTGATAATATAAAAATGCAGTGACGCAGATGAACGTTTGAAACTTAACGTTGCAGAGTAATGTGGAATTGTGCAACATTGATTTTAAGTTATATCTTTAAAACGAAGATTTACCACAAACTCTTTAGTTTTACTTAAATATTTAAAATTTTATAAGCTCTTAACTGTAATGTAATTTCTTATGTAGTTTAATGTTTATTTCTATTCAAAATAAATATCGTTACCATATTTACGTAAGCCACTTCAGGAAATAGGCCTCTCCCGTAAAAAGGACTGGCCATAACTGCCACGCTTGGCTTGCGAACTAGCAATTGCAGTACTGTATACGTTACACCTAAGACCCTACTATCCCGTCATCTGTCTACACTGTTTTGATCTGGTATATTTTAAGATTGTTTTCTGTTATTCGGTCATCCGTCTTAAGTCATTGATATTTTTAAGACGATCATTCGCTTATTCTACATTTTCTCGGGTCAAGGTATTTATTGTTCCTTCTTTGTTTTCGATTCTATAACAGCTACTTACTTTGGGATCAGAACAATATTTGTGATGCTGTCCCTATCTAAATACGTATTTAATTATCTATGTATATTTTACTTATTTTTAATTCTATTATTTAATTCACATTTTCAGAAAATAATGATATCTCAAGTAGAAATGTGTCGACATGAAGGATGGCTCAATTTGGTCTACCTAAACAACTACATAAGTCACGTAGTTTGCATGCAGCATACCTGGTAAACGATATTTTATTAACATTTAAAAATAACTGTATTATATGTATTATTTTCCCATTATTACTATGTATTATTTTGAGTTCGATCCACAGGTGGCAGGCTCGTACCAATGGGTTTTTCAAAAGCTTATGTGTGAATTATATCGTTGGCTATTAAAGACGGCGACGGGCTCCACCACCTGTCATGTTGCCCCCAAAATATCTTCGGTGGAAGATGGGTCGAAGGGATTTAATTGTCTAGACTAGACCTTTGTCTACCTCTGTATTGGGAATTGCGTGAAGATATTTATTTACTTTATTATTATTTATTTATGTAGGTCCAGTTCGAAAACTGGAATAAAGTTTTATTTGAAAATAAATAGCTACTTACACCCGTTAAAAATATTTCTGTTTTACAAATATTCCAACATAGCGGACAATGATCAGCTAACTACGACAGGAGGGATTGACGTGAGACATTATTTGATATTATCTGTCATATGCGACCAAATTAGGTAGACATCTTAATTCGAGTCGTTATAGCTATAATATAGATATACGTGCCACTTACCACTATTTGTCGTATTAAACTTACATGATTTTCATTCGTACAAAGCTAGAAGAAGTAATGCAAAGAATATCTTCAACTTATATTTGTGTTAATAAATTACTTACTTCTCAATAAAGGACTACTGAAATGCCATTTGAATGCGAGTAGTTCTATACTGAAAAAAATGTGGTTTATTTGAAGTACCAAACTCCCAGTACTTGCTAATATGATAATTTTATATGATGATTTGAATTTAATAATTTAATTTGATTTGATCCTTACTTGTTTTAATTTATTTAAATATTAATGAACATATGACGAAAAAAAAACTATTTTCGGATTTTATCGCGTTTTTAATTAGTTTTTACAAACTATTTTTATTTCCCGATGGTTCGGATGATTTACAGCATCCTTGGTCACGGGTGGACTCTGTGGGGGGGGGGGGAATCGTTTTATTTTAAATGTGTAGTATTCGCGCAAATACTATGGACGGGTATCATGCTATGGTTCTGAACTCGGATACACATTGAGGCCTCATCGTATAAACATCAATACTTCGATATACCAGGAGTCCATTTGGCACCTCTGAAGAAGCTGTAGCAACGCTCAAATTTCAATCGAATTGAAGGCTTTTCATAGTCCACATACGCAAGATACAATGGCAGATTGTACTCTTCGGTCTTCTGTACAATCTGGCGATGAGTATGTCTCTGGTCTATGGTACTATAGCCTTTTCGGAAACAGGCTTGATCCTGAGGCAGGAAGTCGTCAAGTTTGCTTGCTAGACGATTCGTGATGACTCTCGAAAACAGTACGTAGACGCGGCTAAGTATCGCTATTGGTCTATAGTTCTTCAATAATCGCTCTTTTTGACACCCTTGGTCAGATAGGGTTGGCGTAATTCTTTAATTCCGGCTTTCTTTATTTTTTTTTCTTTAACTTTCCGGCCTTCTTTAATTCAGCTACACGGAAGAAACTCGCTGCGTTGGAAGATATCTTTAAGCCGCTGAACTGGAAAGGATATGGTATTAACATCTCGTAAATGAAGAAAACATAACTAACCTTCGATTTTCCGAAGATATAGTCCTAATGGCAGAATCGCTGGAGGAACTTAGTACTATGCTCAATGACCTCAATAGTGTCTTCCAACACGTTGACCTTAAGATGAACATGGACAAGACGAAAATCATGTCTAATGTGGACATTCTAATGTGGACCGGCATTGGCCTGACATGGATCTCAGATCAATGCCGGTTGTGGTTGAGAACACTACGCTTGAAGTTGTCAACGAATACGTATACCTGGGACAAATTGTCAGACTGGGTAAGTCCAACTTCGACTTAGAGGTCAAATGACGAATCCAACTCGGTTGGGCAGCGTTTGGGAAACTGCGGCACATCTGCTCGTCGAGTATACCTCAAAGTCTTAAGGTGAAAGTATAAAACCAGTGCATGTTGCCAGCGACGACATATTGATCCGAAACGTGTTCCTTCACCGCAGGCCGTAAGAAAAGCTAAAGTTGCTCAGCGTGCTATGGAAAGGGCTATGCTCGGTGTTTCTCTGCGTGATAGAATGCGTAATGAAGACATCCAAAGTAGTACCAGGGTAACTGACATAGCCGTATGGATCAGCACGTTGAAGTGGCATAGAGCCGGCCACATAGCTCGTAGAGCTGACAACCGTTGCGGGAGAAAGGTTCTCGACTGGCAACCTAGTACAGGTAAACGCAGTGTATGAGGACGCCCCACAACATGGATGGACGACCTGCATAGTGTTGCGGAGAATCGATGGTGGCAGATGGCACAAGACTGCTCTATGTAACAATCTTTGGAGGAGGCCTATGTTCAGTATTGGACTTCGGATAGGCTGATGTTGAGATGAAGATGATGATGATGATGATGATGAACATATTATATACACAATTAGAGGACATATATTTACGTTTTTTATATATTTAAAATAACAATTGTTTTCTATCTAGTAGTACAAATCACGGATTTATTTATTTATTTATTCACGGTCTCTTATGTTATTGTGGTAACATGGCTACATCATTTCGCTGAATCGATCTCATACAAAGAACAAATTGAAGTCACCTATATTGACGGTGTAGGGAGCTAATTGCTCGAATAATAAGCTTTTTCCTGAAGAGTGCTAACTCTTAAGATCACAAGAAGTATATTTAAAAATTTTTTTAGGTATCTTGCCGCTGAAATGCAATTATTTATCATGGGAATAATAATTTTAACCATAGCAAGGAGCACTCGGGCGAGAAAAGTGGTCTTGCCAGTAATATTGGCAATTGGTCTGATCATTCCTGGCTTACACACGTACTATCAGAACTTGCACGCATCTTTCATTATTTCACCTGAGTAAGTTATTTCTAAGCCAACTTCTATTTTGTACTATAAGACTTAATAAAATTACGATGAAATCACGATAGCCGAGTGGTACGGTGATCGGAAATTGATCTTTTTCCTATATAAGCTGTTGTTTCACTCTAGCATGTAAGAGACGTTCGCTTACATGCTATGACTACAAAACATTGAGTACATTTGAGTAACGTAAGTAAATTAATTCTAAAATTTATAAAGTAAGGTACATAAAATTAAAATTTCGAGTCAAGAGACCTGAGTTCGATTCCCAGGTGGCAGGCACGTACATAAAGGCGATCTAATCTCAATCGTTGGCTTGGACAAAAAGACATCGACGGGCTCAACACCTGTCACGTTTTCTCGAAAATATCTTCACTGGAAAGTCGGTCGAAGGGGCTTAATTGTCTAGACTAGACTACTGTCTACCCCTGTATCGGGAATTGCGTGAAGATATTATTACATAAACTTAAAGCTTGCCACTGTCTAAAAACAATTAAATACATATTAATGTACTGTACATTGATATATCTTAATTTTTTTTAGACAGGAATAACTTTATTTGCTTTTAAGTATGTATTCATATGTGGATCTACCTAAGTGTAACGCCATGGTAGCATGGGCTTCGACATATGCTCAGCTCCTGTACAGTTTTGTCAAGTATGCTTCGATGAAAAGTGGGTCGAAAGGGCTCCCCCTCTCTGTCTATTCCAGTATTGGGAAAGTATGTGAAAATAAAAAAATGCCATAATTTGTTTTTAATTACGATCACTCATACTCGAATAAATTCACTTTATTTCACAGAGGTGCCCGTATGAACTTCATTAATGATCTTACATACAACACTACATACGCCCGAGGCCATACTAACATGCCTTGCTATATTCTAGGCCTCAGTCTAGGCCTTCTGATATATCACCTTCAGAAGCAACAGTTTGATATTCAAAAATATAAGGTAATATAAAGTAAATATTTTTCTACTTTTCTTTCTAACCAACCCTTTATTAACAAATTTAAATAAAATCCATTATATATATAATTCTCGTGTCAAGTTGTTTATCACGATGACCACCGAAACCATCTAAGCGATTTTCAGGTTTTTTTTTTATTTCTGTTTGTAACAAATATATGTATTAACTCCTAGAACAATATTTCTCCACACCTCGGGTTGATTAAGTTACCTTATTCTTAAAGGGTGAATTCGCCTTAAGAATAAGTTAATTAAGTATTTATTGAAAAATGTAAAGTATTTATTAAAAGTCACGAAAGCCGAGTGCCAGGCCACATTCGACCTTCCAATCGAATAAAAAAATATCCTCGGTGGAAGGTGGGACTTAATTGTCTAGATCTCTGTCTAACCCTGTATTGGGAATGGGGTGAAGATATTTTTATAAAAAAAATATATTAATATTTATGTTTCTATTTAATTCTTGCAGCGTTTCAGATATTTGTATTGGGCTATTTTGCCTCTTGGAGTTGGCTTGATACTTTGCACTGGATTATTCTACATGGACGGTGTAGAGGCACCGCTTTTGGCCAAAGCTATATACTCCGGCATGCTAAAGGGTTTATACGGATTACTGGTATTCGCCTTTGCCTTTGGAATGGTGTTTAAGCTTGAAGGTGAATATAACATAATTTCTTTTGTAACTTAAATTGTGTGGCATTATCTTTGCCACCGGAAGTGATACGAAGATTTGCAATATGGAATATTTGAATGACAATTTTGTCTATAAATTTGTAAACATTTTACATTATTTTAACAGAGGGAATATATAGATTGCATGCATGCCTCTGATGGTGCAATAAGCACTGCATCATCAGTATACAGCAGACAATTTACTTTCATGTCACCCAATTTCATACCCATACTTTTATCTGTCATAATCTTTTAACCGTTTTAAATAACAGTATTATTTAGAATTCTGAAGTATCTAGTTAAAATATATAATTTGTAATCAGTGTAATGTTACTTATCTATGACAAGTATTTACATATTTATCTTTGGTTGCTTGAATTATGGATCCTGCGTATTTAAGAGAGTACAAATTAAAAATATTCTTTTCTCTGTTAATGGAAGTATAAATTGAGCCAGCTTAGCACTGTTCGGCTACTCCTATTTGTAATTTCAATCTCGACTTGAGGTTTACTTTCTACGACTACTATTTCTTCTTTACTTTTTTTCTTCGCATCGGACGTACGGGAACGCCATACGCTCGTCAGTCGAAAATGTGGCCTGGATTTGCACATCTACTTCACACCGCCTTGGCAGCACACTATCCCCACCATCATCCACATATCCATCAAGACCACCAGAGCGGATCTGCAAGAATACCACTAAGCTTGTAGCCTAATAGATTAGGTTGCGAAAAATAACGATGCAGTATCGGGCCCGCTATTCGTCTAATGTCGTGTCAGACACAACCATTGCACCTTAGTTGGAATGGTTAACAGGATTACTAGTAATGTTTAAAGTCACGATAGTCGAGTGGTTGGGTTTCGAGTCAAGAGAGCCGACTTCGATCCCCGGGTAGGCTCGTAACAAATGGATTTTTTCAAAAAAATATTTATATTGTTGGCATGGACATATTATGCGGCACCACCGGCCACGTTGTCCCAAAAATTTCTTCTGTGGTGGGTCCAAAAGTCTTAATTGTCTAGACCTCTGTCTACCCCTGTATCGGGAAAGGCGTGAAAATTTTATAGTAATTGTATTTGGAATTGCAAGTATTCTTCTTTTTAATAGAAATCTGGTCGGATAAAATAACATTGGTGTAGAGACTATACCAAAAAACTAAGTGTATACACGATATCAACTAGTAAAAGTCTAGACTAGACTCAAAAACCTAACTGGTACTGTTATACCAATTTGTGCTGGTATCAAAATTAAATATTTTTCATAAGTGTCATCTTTTATTATTTAAATAGTCTCATGCATTCTCAATCCCTCCCTCTTTTTTACGACACGACAGTGAAACCCACTTACACTCATACTTACTATGTTCTCTTAAATTTATTTATTTATTTATACTTTAGTATACACCTTATAATCTATCGTGACTCGACTCTGTAGTCATGATAGCCGAATGGTTTCGAATCGGAATCGGAATTTCGAGTCGAGAGACCCGAGTTGGATCCCCAGATAGCAGGCTCGTACCAATGAGTTTTTTTTTTTTTTTTTTAAAACCTATATACAAATTAAATCGTTGGCTTGGATATAAAGACGGCGACTGGCTCACCACCTGTCACGTTGTCCCGAAAATATCTTCGGTGTAAGGTGGGTCGAAGAGACTTAATTGTCTAGACTAGACCTCTATCTACCCCTGTATAGGGAATTGCGTGAAGATATTTTTTTTTATAATCTAAGGGTTCCAATGAGCAGACTCAATGCCTTGAGGCATTCTCTATCAGTCAACTCTGGCTGAAGGAGAAAGGTATATGGTAGGTGTGAAAAATGTTGAAATTATATATTTAATATATGTTATATTAATTATATAATTATTAGTGAAAATATATTTTTTATATTTATTTAAATAAAACATAAACGCAACTGACACCTATCTATACAAATTAGGTCTGTCACCTTGCGATATGATTTTTCTGCCATTTGTCTAAAGGACTTTATGGTCTAGACCTCTGCCTATCGCATTATGGGAAAGCATGAAGATAAAAAAAATAACTTTCTTCAGATACTTATCGAACAATAGTCGAATGGCGGGGTTGGACATCACCTGCCAGAGTTTCCTATTCAGCATATTTGCTGCACTTGATTCTGATACAAACGGTCACTGCGTCTAGGACAACTTTGATTAGGATCACGGTGCCGCAGATGGTGAGTGTTTTAATTTTTTTTATTTCACACTAGTTTCTCCACGCGATACAGCGCACCGTGCTACATCTCTCTTTACCTCATAAGAGAGTATATTTGTCCTGGATTAAAAGTAGTTCATGTATAAAAGTTAACGGAGATTTTTAAATAAATAACACATACATAGATAGTGTCACCAGAACTGACGTCCCGGGTTCAATTCCCTGATAGGATAATATAGAAAACCACTTGTTCTACATTGTCTTAGGACTGGATGTTTGTGATACCTTCGTTTTTTCCAATTCCAATACACAAGAGCTTAAGCTACTTTGGCATCAGAGCAATGAATATGGTGTTGCCTATGGATATATATGTTACTATTGTCTAGACCTCTGTCAACCCTTGTATTTGATGTGTGAAGATAATCATTAATTTATGTAACTAAAATGTTTCAGATCTTGATATGTTTCGGAACCGCATTTGTTAGTTATATGGTCGCTTACCCATTTTGGTTGTTAGTCGAGGCGCCATTATCGCAGCTATTCCAGCTTATATCAACACAAAAAAAGAAAGAAAAGAAATCCGAAAAGAGGACATCACTAAAATACAAAGACTAAATACTCATTTATAGAACACCATTGTATAAAGGTATTTCTAACAAATCAATATTACACATCAAAGATTAAAGAAGAAAGACAATATACTTAACCCCAGAAATTTGCCTTATGATAGTTACAAAACTGACTAATTAATTCTTATAAACTGAAATAAATAATAAAAAAGTATGTACAAAATTCTCACACGGCAGAAATGGAGCTTCTTGAAAGTAATCTAAGAGAGTTTGAAATGTGTAATGTGTCTCTCATACTTTTGACGACAGACTTTACATTTGTCTTTGTTTCGTCGGCGTAACGTATTTTCGTTTCATAAAATTTCAAATCACAACGATTGTAGAGAAGTTGCACTTAAAATATTGAAATAAAAGTACGGTTACAACTAAGTGTCGCAAAGATTTTTTGTGATGAATATGATGAACATTTGTACGTACATATACATATTTATTATGTATGTAAATATGTATCTATGTAAGTACGTTGTATCGTTGGCTTGGACTTGAGTTGGCTTGATCTTCGGTGAAAGATGAGTTGAGAGGACCATTGAGAGAATGATAAGAAAATAAAAATGTTTTTAAAATTTTACTGTTTTTTTTTGTTACTTCTCCTTATGATATTCTAGTATGTATACATAAATATTTATTTACAGAAAAAATTATGTTAATATTTACAATACTTATTAACTAAAAACTATTATAATCGTAGAGCCCTACTCCTCGTGGCATGGTACCAAGAACGCTGGCTGCATTTCCACGTTGAATGGCTAGACTTAACCGTTGAGCGAGAAAAGAACCAGCCCTCTTGTCACCAGCGGCAACGATAAGTCGCGGATACAATTCCTTTAGAAACTGCATCGCGCGGGGACCCCACGGACCGATTGTCTCTACGGCAAATGGAACAAATATATAGTCTCCTTTCAAAGACTCATATTTACGCCATTTACCCGATTCAGCTGCCTCTGATGCCGCCCGGCCCTTATCGAAGTACCCTTGATATGAGAGGCCGCTAATGTATCGACGCAAGTTGCGTCCCACACAAGAGCTTTGCCTCTCTCCCAAGGGACTAAAGTCAAGCCGTCGGGTCTCTAACCATCCTTCCTAAATATTCCACAAGGCTCTAAAACCGATGGAATATTTATGGAAACAAGAGCCCTTCGGATGACCTCATTCAATGAACCGTGACGAGACAGTCTGCCGGCACTTTTTTGGCATGAAAGTCCGTGGAGGCCTAACTCGTCGACGTCGCTGCCACAAGGACATCGATGTGGTTGACAAATCGATGCTCCCAATCGTATTCCTACAGCTATACGTAAACTTTCGTTATCTAGTAATGTACCAAGGTTACTTGATGGTAAAGCATGTAGCCAGTAACTTGATTCCTTTGTCGAAACACCTAGAAAGCGGGCGCGGTCTCTGTCACAGTGAAAATTGTTCAGTAAGCATTTCTGCACATTCTGAACCAACGGGATATCCCACCGTTTTTGTGAGTTAGATTCCAGTGGAATATCCTCGCCGGGACAGAGACGTAACCATGCTTCTCTTGCCTCGTTAGCAAAGGTCAAGTCCAAGTCATTCTTAAGAATTTTACGTGACAAATCATGAACACTATGTACGAAGGCAAGGAAAGCCGGCAGCGCAATATTTGAAACCTCTCTTATACCGATACCTCCAAATCTAACAGGTAAAGTAGCTTGAGTCCAGCTAGATGAGACTAAAGATAAATTTAGAATTTTTTCCAAAGCTATTTTGAGATTAAGGTCAATTTGTTTTAAAAATCAGAACATTTCCATGCTGGACTCGAGCGGAGTAAATAAGTAAATTTAGGAACAAGAACGCAATATTTTAAAATAGTAAGCGCTATATGAGAATTTAGAATATACAGTTTATTAACATGTTCTAAAAATTGATCAAATTTTACTTTCAAAAGAGGTTTCATACTCTCTATAAATAACGGCGCTCCAAGGAGGTAAAGAGAATCCGCCTCAGTTACTTTAATGCCAGGAGATATATTGTTAAAATTTTGAAACAAACTGTGTCTATGAGAAGACAAACGGTCAGGAATGAAAAGTTCACATTTAGTATTATTTAATTCAAGGCCAATGTTTTTAAAATTTTGAATAATTTTTTGAAGGTCATTTTGCACGTCATCTGGCTTTCCTCCTAGGGTTCCGTCATCTAGGTACCAAACATTGAATTTGGATTTCAACTTTGAAATAATCGGTTGAATTGGAATTGAATCTAGTATGTTGGACATTTTGTGCCTTCACACTAAGCATTCGTGTAATATGGTTATGGGTTGAGAAGTTCCACTCCTTTTCTTCTCCTGGGTCTTGTAAGTGGCGATTAAGGCAAAAACCTTGGAAATACCAATTGTTACAAATAAAAGCCGGAATAACCGTCTCAATTATTACCAGATCGGAATTATTGAGACAGTCTCATAGCGTACATAGTCACCTGCCTTCCAAACTAAGCTTTACGGGTTGAATTCCCCTAAGGACAAACATTTGTGTGATGAATATGAATATTTGTACTTAACTTATGAATATTTGGTCTATGTTTAAGATTTTCATTGAAATAAATAAAAATTAAATAAATATGTGTGGTATAAATAAGTGGTTCACACTTCCCTAAAGCTTATTTGAGACAAATTGATAGACCGAGAGCCTATTACCATCTTAGTCTGAAAGTCAACTTTGGAATATGCCCAAAAAGATATTTAATTTCATTGATATATGTACATTTTTTATATAGAACAGGGAGGCAAACGAGCAGGTGGCTCACGTGATGGTAATTGACAACCGCCGCCCATAAACACTCGCAATACCAGAGGCATAGCAGATGCGTTGCCGGCTTTAGAGTCTTAAATCGACCAGGCAAAAGCTTTGCAGCGTTATTGGAGCGGTTAACAGGAATACTTGTAATGTTATTTGGCATTGCTAGTATTCTTTTTAATTAAAAAAATGTAAGTTATCGAGTGTTGTCTCTGTCTAATGGTCGGATATTACGCAAAAACAGACGGAGCGCAAAGGACGGCAGCTTTGGGGAAGAAGAAGAAGATATCGTCCAATGTACACGGAGATAACTTCTCCGTGTATAATCTATATTCGTAAGGTTCTCGCTCAGAGAGATGTAAAACAATTAAATAAGATTTTAATCAACAAACAGTATTTAATTTTAATTTATTTAATTAGCCTTGAGACCTAGCCCTGCAGAAAAATTATGTTCTAATTTTATACTACTATGATCATATTTTTCTTCAGCCATTTTTAACCCGGCTTCAAAACAGGAGGTGGTTCTCAATTTGTTTGAATGTTTTTCTTTAATTCGAACCCGCAACTTTTAGCTTCGATAACAGGGTCACTACCAACACCGGACCAATATTGGAAAAAATGTTAAAGGGGTTTCCGATAATAAAATATAAATAATAAATATATAAATATACATGTTTTAAATAAGCTCATTTGAAGTTGTAAGATTTGTTTGAATCATATTTTTGTTAGGGTGCAAAGTACATATATTTTTTCACGTATTTTCCAATAAACGGGGAGCCAGAGGTCTAGGCAGGGCTAAACGCTTTCGATCCACATTTTACCGGAGCTTATTTCGGAACAACGTGACAGGTGGTGAGCCTACCTATTACCGTCTTTACGTCCAAGCCGAAGACATTAATCGTAAATAATTTTGAAAAAAAAAAAAAAAACAATAAACCTACTTTCTGGGGATCGAAATCGTATCTATTGACTCGAAATCCCATCATCCCACCACAATCCACACTCGTGATTTGTCTTTTATTTCGTAACTACATCGCTTTTGTTAATCTCATTATGTATTAAATTATATATTTAGGGGTCATTGTAGAAGCGTGCTCGTCGCGACCTCTGTCAGCCCTTTTCAGGGCTGCAATTCTACACAGCTGCGCACCCATGCCAACGAGGGTTAGGGCGTCCCCCCAAGGCGACGCACTCCAGTTCGTCCCCGTTGGTGTGGAATGCAGCGCGCAAAGCGGCGATGAGGACCGCCACCTGTCACGCACAGCCCAACACGGCGGAAGGTGGAGGACGAAGTGCAGAGTTGGCACGTGGAATGTTAGAGGAGGCATGAAAGATAAGACGAATGAGTTGATTGAAATAATGAAAGAAAGAGAATTAGATGTCGTGTGTTTGTCGGAGACCAAGCGGAAGAGCTCCCTGGCGGGGCGTTAGCTCTATGGTCCGGAGTCCCGGAGAGCGAGAGCGCCTGCCAGGGGTGCTGCTGTCGTCTCGGTTGGTCGATGTTATGACTGAATATAAGGTTGTGAACTCGAGACTTCTCTGGGTTCGCTTTAAATTGGGACTAACGAAGTTATTCCTTTTGGCGGTTTATGCGCCGGTACCTTCGTCGTCCAGAGCTCAGCTGGAGGAGTTTTGGAAGAATGTAAGAGAAGTTCTAGACTTGGTTAGAGGAAACGAAAGAATTGTTGTATGTGGTGATTTGAATGGATGGGATGGTACCGCTCGGCCAGGGTACGAGTCGGTGCTTGGAATGTTTGGTGATAAAAGGGTTAACGATGCTGGCAAGCTTATACTGGCTGTATGCAAGGAAAAGGGTCTTCTTGTGACAAACACTATGTTTAGTCACAAGAAAATCCATATGTATTCTAGAACAAGAGAGAATGAGAGAAGTATGATCGATTTATTCCTGGTGGGTGACCGACTGCGAAAACAGGTGATGGATAAGCGAGTGTTCCGGGGTGCTGACCTGGGAACGGATCACTATCTAGTGATTACTAGATTTAGGGGTCTGTTCGCGGGTTGGCGTCACCAGACGGCGATACCAGAACCACAGTCGGGCGGTAGCATCCGAAGCTGGAAGCTTCAGGAAGCGGACACTAGGGATAAATATCAAGCAAAGGTAGCCGAAAAGCTGGACAGCATCGATGTCAAAAAAGAATGTGTGGAAGAAATATGGCAGACCCTTAGAGATGGAATGGTTAGTGCAGCGGAAGACGTGTGTGGACCTGTGAAAAGAGGTAGTAGTAAAAAGGGTAATGCATGGTGGAATGACGAAGTGAAAGAAGCTGTAAATAAGAAGAAGAAAGCATGGTTAGACTACTTGGCCTCTAGTAATGATAAGAATATGAGAGAGAAGAGGAAAGAAAGATAAAAGCTCCAGAAAGATCACACGAAAGCATTGATTGAGGAAGTGCATGAAAGGAGTAGAATGGAAGCGGACGAAAGGTTGTCGCACAACTTCAAGGAGAACTCCAAACTCTTCTGGAAAGAGGTTGGAAGGACTTTTGTGGATCTTGAGAAAGCATTTGATAAGGTTGTAAGGAAGAAAATGTGGGAACTGTTGCCGGGGTATGGTGTGGATGGTCGATTGCTAAGGGCTGTGCAGTCACTTTACTGTGACTGTAAAGCCTGTGTGCGGTTAGGGCATGACCTGTCACCCATGTTTAGCGTCCAAATGGGCGTAAAACAGGGTTGTGTCATGTCTTCCTGGCTATTCATACTGCATCTCGACAGCTGTTTACAGAAGCTGAAATATAGCTGTTTCGGTTTGAAATTGGGTGACATAAAAGTAAATTGTCTGCTATATGCTGATAATGCAGTGCTTATTGCACCATCAGAGGCAGAACTGCAAGCATTAGTCACGTGTATGAAAGAATAATGTGAAATTAATGGTCTCCGTTTGAATACTAATAAAACTAAGGCTCTGGTATTTGAAAGGGACGAAGAAAGAACGAAGTGCGAAATTTGAGTAAATCAGGAATGTCTAGAACAGGTGAATGAAATTGTATACTTGGGGAGTGCTTTTAGCCGGGATAGAAGATGTGATTTAGATGTGGACAGGCGTGTCGCTGCCGGGAACAAAGTCAATGGTGCCCTGACTGCGTTAATCAAAAGGCAAGGCGTTGTGAAAAGTGCACGCCTTGCAATACATAACGCAGTGTTGGTACCGACTTTGTTATATGGCAGCGAAACCTGGGTATGCCAGAAGAAGCATAAAAGCAGGTTGAATGCAGTGGAGATGCGATCTCTTCGTAAAATGTGCGGCCTTACCATGGCTGACCGAAAGCGAAATGTGACCTTGTCTCAAAAATGGATAAGGGCATGCTTCGATGGTTTGGACACGTTGAGCGAATGAGTGAAGACCGAATGGTGAAGAAAATATATAGCGTAAAAGTTAATATTAAAAGGTGTCGAGGTAGACCGAGACTAACTTTCGAAGACCATGTGAGCAAATTGCTCGAAGAGGGGAGGGTCAAGAGTACTCGGATACCTAGACGTGCATTTATGAAGATGATGATGAATCTGAAAGAAGTATGTAGGGATCGTGACACTTGGCGATCTGTTCTCTCTGGCTACCCCGTCAGGGATTGTGCGTGAAGATAAATAAATAATAATATAAATAATGTATTAAAGTTAACCTTGGGAGTACCCAGATAAGACATGACATTTGAAGTATAAATATGTTGCAAGATTACCATGGCGTTTATTTTTATTATAGAAATGCTGTGGGTAACATTTGCAGTGTATTGTGTTATATCCTTATAAAGTGTCAAAAAGATGATTTGGCTTGTTCTCTTTCTAATTTACTCTCCTAAGCAGTGTTATGGAGTTATATACCATTTAAACAGTAAGTAAAACATCTAACCCTCACATTTGTGGATATGGTTCTGATCTACACAAAATTAATAAGAGTAAAGTGTCTGTTTGTATCTGTCATAATAACTGCTTTTTACTCAATGCTTGTGAAATTGTAAATGGTTCTTATAACAGCAATTTTTAAATCCTGGTTAGTCTGTTTTAGTGAATGCTTCTGAGGGACACGAAAATCCCGGACTTAGCATTAGCTAAAGAAACGGGATTTATTATAACTTTGTCCCAGTATTTTTGGTACTTTTGCGGTTTTACTTCCGGAGGTCTCGAATTTGATTGTCGATAGAGTCAATATTAAAAAAAAACTTTTTCTACATTTTCATGGCTCTGGGTGTTAGTGGTTCGTTGTTTCTGATTCCATAATACAAGTGCTTAAGCTGCTTACTATAGGATAGGATGTCCCTGATTTGTCCCTGATAGCATCAGAGCAATGTCAGAATTTGTCCCTATGTATGTATGTAATGTATAAATCTATGTACCGAAGTAAGTAATTAATCTATTCTGCAAAACTGAAGGTGCACAAAATCGGTGCATTCAGAATGTTACGACCATATTTTACGGAATCATCCAGATATTTTAACAATAAGAACACTTTTGATGTTCGTTCTAATACATACAACCACGCCTCTTTCCCGTAGGGTTAGACAGAGACCACTTCTTTCCACTTGCTACGATCCTTACATATTTGTTTCGCTTCATGTACTTTCATTATTTCCATCAAATATTCTCTTTGATTTAGAGTACTCTTGACTTGGCCTTTTTTGAGGATGTCCCTGATTTGGTCTCGAAACGTCCGCCTAAGTCTTCCCCTTCCTACACTTCCATTCCTACTCGCCTTATACACTTTTTTCGTCAATCGTTCTTCATACATTCTTTCGGCTTGGCCAAACCATCTCAGCATATCTTTCTCAATTTTAGTCGCTGCATCTTCTTTAAGACGACAACGTTTCCTTATCTCACTATTCGTTATTCTGTTATTATTATTATCCTTGATATGAGATGCATATTAGTTAGACAATCCATCTCAATCAGTGCACAAAAGAATTGTTTAAGTACTTAAAGCTGCTGCCGAAAGCTTCAAGCTTCCTTAAACTATAAAATACTCATGGATCAATAAATTTATCTGAACTGTGACTGAGCCTCGCCAAGATACTCTTCTGACTGTTGAAGTATGTTTTTTCATTTACTCGCATACCAATACTGAGGTAGGTAGAGATCGAGACAATTAAGTCGTTTAGATCTTCTTCTTCTCTTTTGGTTTATGGCCTCTCTTGATAGAATTCTGCCAGTATCAAGTTAGTCATGGGAGTGAGAAGGAAATGATTATTACATAAAAAGGTTACTTGTAGAAATAATTTCGTAATTTTTTTCGAGGCTCAACAATCTACAACAAAAGACAACACATATTAACCACCACCAGAAATAATCAATAATTTTACAACTTAGTTTTATTAGTACATATAAAATCACAACAATATTAACAAAAGGAGTATACACTAATGGATAACAGGTAGGGGAAATGTACAGGACGTGGGATATAATTGGGAAGGACATCATACAAGGAATATCTAAGCTTAAAATATTTACATACATAAAAATTCATGTGCACTTACAAACTTCCAGATTTTGCCCCCCCTAGCGGAATTTGAACCCGCAACCCTTAGTTTCGATAGCAAAGTCAGTACCGACCGGACTAACGGGTCAACAATTACTTATCGTACCACTACCTACACATCATAATAACTTGGTTAATTACTACAGGAAATTTCTGATATTAATATTAATTTAAGTGGAACCGGTTCATACATAAAAAGAAACATGCAATTATTCCAAAATTATATAAAATTGGACTGAACACTAGCTTAAGAGAAATCATCAAAAGAGTAAACATTAAACATTTGTGTTATAAGTCACGATAGCCGAGTGGTTGAGTGATCGGAATTCGAGTCAAGAGATCCGAGTTCGATCCCCAGGTGGCAGGCTCGCACCAATGGGTTTTTTTCAAAAATTTATGTACGAATTATGTCGTTGGCTTGGACATTAAGACGGGAACGGGCTCACCACCTATCACGTTGTCCCAAAGAATGTCTTCGGTAGAAGGTGGGTCAAAAAGACTTAACTATCGAGACCTCTGTCTACTCCTCTATTGGGAATGGCGTTTAATATTAATTTGTGTTACACATTATAAAATTATACATGGGCATAATAAGATGACTATTTATATATCCCTATTTATATCCCTGACTAAATTTTACACTTCGATGCAATTAATGATTCTTATTATTAATTACTTATTATTAATTATTATAATTCCCAATACAGTGGTAGATAGAGGTCTTGTCTAGACATTTGTATTGTATATCAATCAAAAAAAAATGTTTATTAACAGCATTCATGCGGAAAAATAAGCCTATTTAGAACAATTTTTAAACCGAAACTTGAGTCAACCAAAAAATCTATGGAAAAATTTAAAAAGACATACTGATATTAACTTTAAGCCTATATCTGAATTAACTGAACATTTTCAAGATCTAGATGCCATAAACACACATTTTTTTTTACCTGAAAACAAAACAATGAATCTATCTTATCTCACCTTTTTCGAATTCCATAGACACAGTTCAGCCACTTTCGAATTGAAGCCGGTAGATGAAAATACAGTTTCCAAAATCATTTTATTTAAGGTGTTGATGAAGTGAGCAGAGATACCTATAACTTCCGAGCACTCTCTCAGCTATTACAGCGATTATAAATAAATCTATCAGCATCCACGTTTCCTACCCTTTGGATAACAGCCCTGGTCAAACAAATTCCAAAGAAAAGTAATCCTAATGATTTTAATGATCTGAGACCAATCAGCCTTTTGCCTTACCTTTTCAAAATATAAGAAAAAGTAATTTACAATCAAACAGTTGAGTTTTGCGAAAGAAAACCATATGCTTCCTGAGTATCAATCTGGTTTTAGAAGGGGAAGAAGTACATGTACTGCGTTGCTTGATGTCGTCGATGGAATTCTTTCTATGCAGGATAATGAATGTGGAGCCATTATAAAAATCAGTGTACCGCTTCTACTATCTAAATAATGTTATTATGGTTTTAGTTCAACAGCTATCAAATGGTTCCACAGCTATCTCTCGTGTCGACGGCAGCGAGCAGTTGTGCATGGTCATGATGGTTTACTTAGATCTTCTCAGCCGTGCTTGGTATCCTGTGGCGTTCCTCAAGGCTTCATCCCTGGGCCATTATTATTTAGCGCAGATGTCACAAAATGCTACAAATATAGCAAATAACATATGTACGCTGATGATGTTCAGGTTTATACTTCTGTTGACGCAAATGACGTAGATGCATTCCTCCGCTTAATAAACACCGATTTAGAACATATCGCAGGTTGGTTTCGAAATAACAGTCTTTTCCTCAATAAAACAAAATCCAAGTTCATGATCCTGGGATCACGTACACAATTTGGAAAAATTAAGAATATGAAACCAAAAGTTGTCATGGAAGGAGAGAGGAGACCTTAGAGAGTGTCGACGAAGCCCGAAACTTGGGCTTTCTTATCGACGACTACCTACACTTTGAGAGTCACGTGTTGGAATAAGTACGCTCCTGCTTCTATAGGCGTAAGGTCCTCTATCGGATGCAAAAGTTCTTGAGCGTTAATCTGCGGGTACGGCTTTGTGAATTACTAATTTTGTCAAAATTAAACTATTGTTTGCCTGTGTACGGTCCTTGTATTTTAAAACGACCCCACAGACTTATTCAGCGGAGCGAAAACGCGTGTGCTCAATTTTTTTCTTCATTACTTAACTGATCGATAGCAACATGCTCAATATGCAGCACCGCATAAAATTATTTTACTCCACTATGCTATTCGGAATCATACAGACAGATAATCCTGAATATCTTCACAAAAAACTCACCTGACGATACTCTCAGCACCATTACACAATTAGGAGTTGTTAGGTTAAGTAAACACAAGGAAAAGATATTTTTTTCCCTTTCCCAATTTGTAAATGCGTTCCCAAATATAAATTCTATAGTACTCTGTATTGCAATGTATGTACAACGACTTCAATGTATAAATTGATCACTATGTACATTTTACATTGTGCACTTAGCAGGCTCTTATAATTTGTACAGCGTCTTTTTTTTTATTAAAACTTTAATGTAATTTAATAATATTGTGATCCCTTGCTCTTCTTTACGGGATACGTCGTGAAATTAGGTCTGGCTGAAAATCAGCGCTGCGGTTAATATCGCGACATTATGCTGAGACAGTTCCGTTTTATTTGGCACGACACGGGTATTTGTTATTGATAGTCGGAATGTGCTTTTATTTGGTTTCTTTTTATATATATATATATATATATATATACACTTCGTTTTACTATTTCTGTATTTTTGTATTTTATGCCTTTGTGTCTGTGTTAATGAATAAATCATAAATTCATTCATTCATTTATTCAATTACATTATTTTGACCCACTTTCCACCGAAGATATATTCAGGACAACGTGACAGGTGGTGAGCTCGTCGTCGTCTTTGTGACCAAGCTAACAACATGATTCGTGCATAAGTTTTTGAAAAACCTATTGGTACGAGCCTGCCACTTGGGTATCGAACTCGGTTCTCTTGACTCGAAATTCCGACCGCCCAACCACTCGGCTATCGTGACTTTTTTATTAGATTATTAGACAGTATCTAAATAAAAAGATATCTGAGTGACACTGCAGTATAGATAAACAATATATAGTATGATAGTTAAAAGGCGTACTGTGCGGAAATTAATTGTATAGTTGTTATTGAATAATTACATCTCATCATTCTGCATGCAAAATTTTACACACAGTTTCTAATAGAATTAGATATTCTATATATTAAATTAATAGAAAAATTGTTTTTAAAATTTCAACTGACTCGGGCTGGACACAGTTGAAATTTTAAAAATATTAAAATATGGTATGTATAATTCGATTTCGATGAATACTGTTAGAAGTGGCGTACACGTTGGTTTTCACTTTGTCACCAGATTTGAGCTTTCAGGTTCAATTCGTGGACGAAGTAAATTACATATCACTTTTTCTAGATAAAAATCCAAAGTGCGAGGTGTACTGCGATTACAAATCCGTTTGCCAATCGTGAAGATTAATGGAAAATCCTTCTTATTTAAGGAGTCTTAGATGTTGTAATAGATTTTATATGCCATTACATAATGACGTATATATTTTCTATAATTAAGGATAAATGTATAGCTAGTGGCAACATGACATACATTGTTGTCCCAAATCAAAACCCCAAATATCTGAATTACTAGTGTTATAGAATTGGGAAAAACGCAGATATGATGAACACCTTATACATAACAAGTAGTTTTCTACATTTATCCGTCCGGAAATTATTTACGGATTGCGACGCCATGAAAACTGGTGTGTACTTATTGTTAATTGAGGAAGAGAAAATATCTTCACGCCATTCCCAATACAAGGTTTACAATGATCTCGACAATTAAGTCTTTTCGACCCTCCTTCCATCGAAGACATTTTTGGGAGTAAGTAAGGAAGTAACTGTTTTAATAACTATGAAGAACTTCCTAAAACATAAAAAAAGGAAAGAAAATGTCTTCACGCAATTCCCAATACAGGGGTAGACAGAGGTCTAGTCTAGACAATTAAGTCCCTTCGACCCACCTTCCACCGAAGATATTTCGGGACAACGTGACAGGTGGTGAGCCCGTCGTCGTCTTAATGTCCAAGCCAACGATATAGTTCGTACATAAATTTTTGAAAAACTCATTGGTACGAGCCTGCCACCTGGGGATCGAACTCGGTTCTCTTTTCTCGAAATTCCGACTACCCAACCACTCGGCTATCGTGACTTAACACATGTAATCGCAAATAATGCCTGTGTATAATTAAGTTTGGTTTTGGAGCTACAGAGTACCTCCGCATGACACCGCTCTCGTCTCTAGATTCATATAACGAATGTCTTAATCAGCCCGGTGGTCTGTATACTGTCTGGCTCAGTTCCATTTGATGGCAGACTCGCAAAATGAAGTGATGACTCTTATTCAAGTAACAGTATATTCGATTCTATAAAATAAATTCACTAAAACATCGATGCCGTATGCTTTTAGGTTTATTTCAAATGTTAAAACATGTATGAAATTTTATGTTTTTAAGGTATTTTATGTTAAAAGCATTAACGACAAAATTTATTATTATTGACCACACATACAGACACCACCTCTCTTTCTCTCCTTATCACACCGTATGATAACGGTGTAAGAATATTGCCACTCCGTTTCTTCCCGTGGGTGTCGTGAGAGGCGACTAAGGGAAAGAACTAGAATATTCTATTGGTCATGATAGATGGCGGGATAACCATCTCTAAAAATGTTAGACTAAAATAATTAGTAGTATAAGTAGTAAATGTATTGTATGTTCATAAAACTGTAATAACTTTAAAAAGAATAGTGACTTACACAATGTTAATACAAGGAACAAACACAAGCTTATAACGCCAGTTACCATAGAGTAAGTATCTCATTCATGGGGTGGTGTGTACGCTTCTACAACAAAATCTCCACAAAAGTGCAAAGTTTTTCTAGTAACAGGTTCAAAGTATTTATCAAAGAAAAACTGTACAAAAAGGGTTATTAAAATATAAATGAATATATTAATGACAGTAACCCCTGGGAATGAGTTCATCGCTCCCATGCTATTTATAATTAAATTGTTGTTAATTGGTTTCTAGCAGAAAAAAGTTTTGAAGTCTCTTAGCAGAATACTAAGAATACTTAGTATTCACGATAGCCGAGTGGCTGGGTGATCGGGATTCGGAATCAAGAGACCCGAGTTCGATCCTCAGGTGGCAGGCTCGTACCAATGGGTTTTTTTTTTTTCAAAACTTAAGTACGAATTATATCGTTAGCTTAGACATAAAGACGGCGACGGGCTCGCCGCCGGTCACATTGTCACAAAAAGTGCCTTCGGTGGAAAGTGGGTAAAGACAGAAAGGACGATGGGTAAGGCGGTAGTAAGTTAGGTGAGAAAGGAATGGGTAAGTGGAAAGTGACTTAATTGTCTAGACATCTGTCTACCCCTGTATTGGGAAAAGCGTGAAGATATTTTTTAGAAGTTTCTTTAATTGGAATTGGTTGAAAAACTATTTTACTATTTAACTATTAAGACAAGCTATTAAATAATTGGTTAAATATAGTCATAAATTGATTTTAGTAATAACATTTTCTTTAATTACTAGTTAGTGTATTAATTTTAAGGAGTATTCGGCGCATGAAAACAAACACTTCAATCATACAAATATTTACAGAGGCATTTGTGTAACGAAATCATGTCTAAAATATGTAAAACGTCGGGATCTAAATAAAACTGAAGAATTGAATGCGACAATCGAAGCGTGCGTAAATTCCTCTATTTGGAATGCTTACGGGGTCCAAGCGAAACTGGCAAATGTTTATTATTGTAATAGAGACAAAGAAGAGAATGATAACGGCTTTACGGATTCGATTGTTGTGGGGATCATTAGTATTTTAATTGGTTTTAACTTTCTTGGGACGATTTATGACATATTTTTTAATAATAAAAATAATAACACTAAGGAAAATATCAGTATTAGTGCTTCATTTCATATTTTGTAACTTATCGCCTAAACCATCAATTATACTTAATCTTCATTCGTTTTCCAGTGAAATCAATACTTCTGAGTTTCTCTGTCCGAGGTTGCTATAAGCTCATATGACCACGCATTAAGGTTTTGATTTTTATTGATATTAGTTAAAAAAATGTTCATATATTTTCTTATGCATGATATAATTGCATGAATTTATCATTTAAAAATAGTACTTCTGTATTTATATAATTATAGACTTACGAAAGCACATACATAGCTTTTCTTCGTTGTATCTGGATTTCTGATGGTCTACAATTTACAAATAAAGGCTGGAAATAAAAAGATTTCGTGGCTGGTGTATAAGAAGATTATGTTTATGAGATGGTGGAGGTAAGATAACATGAAAAAATTAAAAGATTACTTAACTGACTTAATGCTAGTCACGATAGCCGAGTGTTTGGATGTTCGAGATTCGAGTGAAGAGAACCGAGTTCTATCCCCAGGTTGCAGGATCGTACCTATGGGTTTTTTTCAAAACTTATGTACGAATTACATCGTTGACATGGACATTAAGACGGCTACTGGCGCACCGCCTGTCACATGTCCCAGAAATGTCTTCAAACTGGGTCGTAAGGACCTAAATGTTGGGAATGGCATATATACATAAATTTATGTATACATATCGGCCTGTAAAGTTCACTGCAGGACAAAGGCCTCTCCCATACGAAGGAGTTGCCATAATCGCCACGCTTGGCAAGCGGATTGGCGATCGCAGTAACAGACCACTCGCACCTCAGACGCTGCTGCTCATCTTTGGTGTGATAATTTTGGTCTGATATTTTTAGAGATGGTTATTCCGCCATCTATCGGTTGCCGTAACGATATTCAAGGCTGTTTCCCTTAGTCAGTAGGACTCCGATTTATAAGAGAATCGTGGAAATGGCGTCGCTTTGCATCTCTACTCAGACGATTGCCGCGGTTTCGCAGTACTTTGTACGACGATAAATTAGTTACAGAAGGGCATCGCTTGTACCTTTGCTTCGCTTTATCGCGGCGATCCGTAAGGTTTTTTATTCCAGCAGTCAACCATGGAGCAGGATTCCGTCTAATCTTTACCCTTCTGATTGGGGCATGCTTGTCATATAGCTGTAATATAGTCGATGTAAATTCACATATCTTTTCATCGATATTGATGTTGCTATTTAATAAACGAGACCAGTCAACGGAATTAGCATCGCGCTGAAGCGCCTCTAAGTCTAAGTCCTTATAACTTCGAAGAAGAAGATATTGCGATTTGCGTTTAGGACTACGAATACGATAACAGAGATAGATTAAGTCATGATAGGAGAACGATGCCGATAGTTGGCCACGAGACATTATGCTAGAAGGAGAAGACACGATGATTAAATCTAAAAGAGAAGGTGTGAAATCGGAAAATGATGGGTAGGGGAAAAGGCCAAATCTGAAGATTTAAAGAACTCAAGAGGGATGTGAGGGTTTGAGAAAAGACTCAAAAATAAGAAGCGCATCAATGTGATTACTGTTAATGGATGCTAGGAGATCGGAGTAATGACGTGGAACACTTTGGACGTTTATGTGTGCAACATTAAAGCAATAAGGATGTTCAGTACACAAGGAAGATAACTGTTCCGCAGTGTAAACGGTTCAGAAGAGTCGCTATCGGCACTGATAAAACTATTATCTGCGGACGAACATGAGAAAAAATTATCGTCAATATCAGCTGGATTATTCATAATGACAATAGCTATGTAATAATAAAAAAATATAATATATTTATATATAATAGAAATATAAAAATAAATGTATCAATACAATGGGTTTAAACTAATAACTTTACTAAACTTAATATCTAGTAATAACTTAATACAATAACCTAATATAATAATTTAATATATAGTACAAAAAGAAAACATGTACGCATGTTATCTGCCTCACCCACCGCTCACTGGTAAATTGGAGGAAATTATGCTGATGTACAAAGCTTGAACCTATATATAGGAAAAGGCAATAAACTAATTTATGCTACTGTAACATGACATATTTCGACATTAAACTATGACAACCTTAAGTGCCTAAAGAACTGCAGGTAAGCAGTAAGTAATATCTATAAAAAAATTATTACAATACTAAAAGAAAAAACAGACGAAAATAGTCACCAGCGCAGTAGCAGCGCGCCTAACATACATTAAAACAAATAAGATTAAAACATTATTATAAAGCTACATAATACATACATTAACATAAGAAGTTGTGAGATACTGTATCAAATAATCCTAATAATGTTACAAAGGAAAAGGATGCATGCATACTCATAAGGCCTTTGCCTATCATTACAAAAGAAAAGTAATTGTGAACTTAAACGCTACTGGCTGAGACAAATGTGTCATCTGTGTCATGTTCAGAATGTCACATAAATTAGAGTGCATGTCAATAATACAAACAAAACAAAACAAGGCTATAGCAAGAAATTCCAAAAGTTTACTAGTGTACTACCTACTGAGTGAGAAAAAAAAGATGTAAGATTCCTGTAGTATAGTACCACTAAATTAGGAAGTTTACGTTTATAAGAGTACAATAAATTCCTATTGTAATAAAATTACTCCTATAATGCCTAGTAATTAAATTACTCCTATACTATAAATTTTAATTATGTTTGCGGCCCTTTTTCAAAACATTAGTAGTTTTTGCCGTAACTGTTTTAGGTGAAGACATGTTGTCACAGCTCTGACTAGGGAACTGAGATATAAGTGACTGAAGTTCTGCCATGGATTCGATTTTCCGTCTGGATTTATCAGGAAGGGATATGGAAATTTTACCTTCCGTTGTCCAACATTGCTTGACACCAAACTGATTACGGGCTGTAATAAAAACACGATGTCTAGTCTTGGTAAGGAATTCCAAAACCGTCAAGCCAGTGCCTTTCAAGGAGGTTTTGTTATCCCACATAAGGTGACGGTGCTCCGTGTGAAGGAATCTGACTATAAGGGCGAATCTTATTTCCAGACGAACCTAAACGGTGACAAACATGTACATGTTCTACTGATATATCTGACAACTGTAATTTGTTGGTTAGTATTTCATGCACCACATCATGTACTTTCTGGTTTTGTTTTTCAGGAATACCATGGAAAAGTAGCACCTTTCTTCTCATGGCTGCTTCATGCCTGTCTAGCCCATGGAAGAGAAGCTCAATTTGAGTTTTCGTGGTAAACTCAAATTAAGGCAGGGTTTGCCACACAAATGATTTAAATTTGGAAAACTCATGGGACAGTGTTGTAATGTCAGGTTGTATAGAGCTTGTACCAGCAGAAACCTTTAGCAGCTTCTCTTCATAGTCATGCATACGTGTACCAAACAATTTTTGGAGTTTTTCCAAGTTTTTTACAAGTTATAGTAAGTTTGAGGGAAATATTGTTGATTGCAGAAAGGAGAAATTAATGTTCAGTGGTTGCGGGTGGGTTATAGAACGAAATTAATGCATGTATTTATTTAAATTAAACTTAATTATTAATTTAAATTATAAAATAACAGAGAGCGTACTTTTTGCGTGTTCACGTTATGTCTACCCACACAGGAGCCCTTTTTAATATTTTCTAGGTTCATAGCAGCGGAATTTCAATTATTTGCCATTGGGTTAGCAGTATATCTAGTGACAAGAAATAGCGGAAGAAAAATAGTGCTATTTTTGTTGTTTCTAATTGGTACGGCTATACCGGCGGCTCACGTGTGGTTGCAGGACTTAGACGGTTATATCATGATAACACCTGAGTAAGTTATAGCACTAATAGTTAATCCGAATGAATTTGAGAATGGTCAGGGGGTCATTCATTAATTAAGTTAGGATCCCGAGGAATTACTATCACGATAGCTGAGTGATTGGGTTATCGGAATTCGAGTCAAGAAACCCGAGTCGAGCCCCAGGTGGTAGGCCCGTACCAATGGTTTTTTTCTAAAACTTATGTACGATTTATATCGTGGGCTTGGATATGAAGACGGCGAAAGTCTCTCCACCTGTCACGTTGTCCCAAAAATATCTTCAGTGTTATTGGTCGAAAGGACTTGATTGTCTGGACTAACTAACTTGTCTATTGAAAAATAAATAAAATAAATAAATATCTTCACTCAATTCTCAATACAGGGATAGACAGAGGCCTAGTCTAGACAATTAAGTCCGTTCGACCCTCCTTCCACCGTAGATATTTTCGAGACAACGTGACAGGTGATGAGCCCGTCGCCGTCTTTATGTCCAAGCCAACGATATAATTCATACATAAGTTTTAAAAAAACCCATTGGTATAGGCATGCCACTTTGGGGTCGAACACGGGTCTCTCGACTCGAAATTCCGACCACCCAACCACTCGGCTATCGTGACTTGTCTGGTGAAGATTTTTTTTTATATTTCATACATGATGGCTATGGTCAGAGGGTCATTGATTAATTATGTTAATGTCCCGAGGGGAGACGGGGTTAAAAATCTCTACATGCAATATACAAGAAGGTTATAACGACTTTAAACTCTTACATAATACTTTATAAGGCGAAATTTAACATTAAATTCTTTTTCTGTTTTGAATTCCGAATGGTTTTCTTCATTTCTATAACGTACACTTCGGTTTAAATCTAATTTTATCAATTTTTTATCGTTAATTAACATATAAAATTCTATAATCTGATAATATTTGTCTATTTAAATGCGAGCGGCGCGCGGGAGACGCAGGATATGTTTGGACCCAGCCTAAGAATTTACCAGTCCTCTTTTTCCGGGGGCACACCGGGGACACTCCAATTTTATTTATATGCATAGATTCGGCATGCAAAAAGTAAATGTTACCTAGGCCAAAGAGAAGAAGGGCGCCCCACTCCCTCCCAAAAATGCTTAAACTAACTCCACTGAAAGCATGAAAAAATATTTATTCAGCCCGAATAATTGCCGAAAATATTTTCGGTGGAAGGTTGGTCGAAGGGACTTAATTGTCTAAACTAGACGTCTGTCTACCCCTCTATTGGCAATTGCGTGAAGATATTTATTTCATTATTTATTTAGCCCAAATCCAAAAAAATAATACACATAATCACAAATAAAAACAAACTATACATTTAATGTGTCACTTCTTCACATCCAAACAAGGCATCATCAAGCGATTAGACTCTGCGGCCATACATCGTCTTTTGTTGTCCAATATATAATGTTGTCTCAAAAATATAAAATTATGCAGTTCTTAAACAAAATTTCAATCCATTACTTCAATTCTAAAAAGAGATTAAACTAGTTTTCAACATATGCTACTTATAAAGTATAAAAGTATGTTAACTCTTTCTCTGCCTAGGAGTTGTCTGGTTCAGTGCAACACTGTTACTACCTCTAAATAGGTGTGTAACAATTGATTTCTTCATCCAGTAATCGCAACCAGATCCTCAGAGATGTCGACACCTTTAAAACTGGAATGTACTCCATAGAACCGATGGGATCTTTAAGCAGTATCTAAAGACATTATTAAATTAATAAGTAAACATTTTTGAGCATCCCGGGCTCCTTATATTATGTCTCATTGTACTGCTGTTTAGAATTTTGCACATTTGCCGAATATTCTACGTAGACGGAGTGAGGCCATCCCTAGCGGATATAATGCTATACGCATCGATACTTAGATTAACAGTTGGCATCATTATTGCATTTATAATTACAACATTGGTGACTAAAGCTAACGGTAACGAAGATATTTTTTTATTATATTTAAAGGAAAAGAACAAAAAAAATATATTTATTACAATATATTTTTTGTTCTTTTCCTTTAAATATAATAAAAAAATATCTTCACGCCATTCCCAACACAGAGGTAGACAAATAAGTCCTTTCGACTCACCTCCTAGCGAAGATTAAATTTTTTAGATGAAGTTTCAGATTTTTATCGTTGGCAAGGACATAATAACGACGGGCTCACCACTTATCACGTTGTACCCATAAAATGTATTCGGTAGTAGTAGGTGGCATCAGACATAATTTCGCGACCGCTGTTACCCCTGTATTGGAAATGGCGAAAATAAGCAGCACAATCGTATCAAAACTAAGTTTTTAGAAACAACTCAGAAATTTTCTTCCGGTCAAAGTAAAGATAACTCTGGTGCAATCATGCATCAATTCTTGAGTGATGCACATAACCGACATCTTCGTTCTTCAGAGAATTTGAGCCTCTCTACTCCTTTTCACCGTTCCGGTTTCATTCCTTCGTCGTTTACTATTCAAGCTGTGCGTCTATGAAATGCCCTGCCTGAAACTTAAGACAATCCTGTAATAAAACCACATACAAAAAGAACTCATTTTCTACAAATAATTTAAATTCCTGAACTGTACGTACGCCTACCAATTTTCACGATGCAATTTTGACACACATAATCAGAAATGCTTCAAATTGTTAAGGATAACACTATGATATTTGAACTACAACAATCGAACTGGACGAACTGTAGAACTCCTTTTCTTATTGTATGTAACCAACTTCAACATTTTTTCACTCCCCAAGGTTGACAGGTAGAGATCCTCTTTGCATTATGTCCGCCATTTTACGTAAGGTTCAATAATGAGTAAATAAATAACCTAACCGCATATAAGATTTTGGAAAACAATACATTGGTTCGGGTCTGCCACCTGGGGATCGAACTCGCGTTCCGATCACTAAATCAATATTTCGCTCGGATATAGATATTTTTAATTTCATCTATGTATTTCATCTATGTTTCATCTATGTAATAATAAGTCACGATAGCCGAGTGATTGGGTGGTCGGAATTGCGAGTCAAGAGACCCGAGTTCGATCCCTAGGTGGCAGGCTCGTACCAATGGGTTTTTCAAAAACTTATGTACGAATTATATCGTTGGCTTGGACATAAAGACGGCGACGGGCTCACCACCTGTCACGTTGTCTCGAAAATATCTTCGGTGGAAGGTGGGTCGAAGGGACTTAATTGTCTAGACTAGACCTCTGTCTATCCCTGTATTGGGAAATGCGTGTAGATATTTATTTATTTATTTTATTTTATTATTTATCTATGTAGCACAGACAACAGAATATGCAGGGATCCGCGGGTATTATTATATATTCATTCGCCGACAAGACACGAAAAATTATTATTAATATGTCACTTGCTGATGATACCTCTATAATATTTAAAACGAAACGACATATTGTTACACTTGACGAGGTAAATGATCCTATGTCAAAAATAGTCTATTGGTTCAATGCTAATAATTTACATTTAAGTAGTAATAAGACGAAATGTATAAAATTTTCAACACCTAATGTTAAACAGATGGGTGATACCAATGTACTAATAAATGGGGGAGAGTTGAGCTTCATGGATACAGCTGTTTTTCTCGGAATAACACTTGATGCGAGGCTTCAATGGGGCCCCCATACATCCCAACTTGCGAGTAAGTTAAGCTCTGCAGCATATGCTGTAAGAAAAATAAGGCTATTAACTGATGTACAAACGGCTAGACTTGTTTATTTTAGTTACTTCCATAGCATAATGTTATATGGTATTCTGCTATGGGGTCATGCAGCTGACGTAGATACAGTATTTGTTTTACAAAAGAGGGCCATTCGAGCTGTATATTGTCTAAATTCCCGAGCAACTCTTAGAGAGAAATTTAAAGAAATTAGTATTTTAAAACTGGTCTCTCAATAGATATATGAAAATTTAATGTATGTGCATAAAAACATTAATACCTTTAACAAGACTTCTGATGGACATAATGTAAATACTTGGAACAAACACAAGCTTTTAACACCGGTTTCTATACTCCATGGAGTAAGTAACTCGTTCAGAGGGCGATGTATACGCTTCTACAACAAAGTCCCGGTAAAAATGCAAAGCCTGTCTTTTAACAGGTTTAAGAAATTTATTAAAGAAAAGCTTTCTAGGAAGGGTTATTATAATATAAATGAATATATTAATGACAGTAGCCCCTGGGAATGAGGTAATCGCTCCCAAGCTATTTCTAGAAAATATCACATTATATTTGTATAATGCATTATATTGTTAAAAACATTGACCAAAAAAGAGGATACCTACGGAGTTTCTTTCGCCTGTTTCTTCTCCGTTAGAGGAATCTCATTACGAAACGGTGGTAGCTTAAAAATGACGATCGATAAACGAATGTATGTTCTTATGTCGTTGAATAAATGATTTGATTTGATTATTTATAATATTTTATGTTTCATTATTACACATAAATAAAGAAAGCTATTAAAATATAATAGATCGATGAAAATCAAATCTCTTATACATACTTACTCGTACATTTATGTGGACTACATCACATATACGTTGTTTTGATCAAGGTAAACTGCTTAAGTAGTTGTGTTATGGGATTAAAAACAACTAAACTGCCACCAACACGCAGACTCATCTGTAAGTTATATTTTATCAAGTAACCTAAAACTAACTTATAACTTGAAATGGATGAATATTGGTTGATTTCTAAAGCTTGATGACACAACCTTAACACATTATTCATTTGAGACAGAGAGTCAAGACAATTAAATCCCTTCGACCCACCTTCCACCGAAGATATTTTCGGGACAACGCGACAGGTGGTGAACCCATCGCCGTCTTTATGTCCAAGCCAACGATATAATTCGTAGATAAGTTTTTTTTGAAAAACACATTGGTACGAGCCTACCACCTGGGGATCAAACTCAGGTCTCACGACTCAAAATTTATATGAAATTTATATAAAGGGGTAAGCAAATCGTTTGACGGACTCTTATGAGATTTCTTTTTAGTAGTTGAAAAGGGTTTTTTTGTTTTAAGAAGCGACATTTCACGGGCATACTGTTTTATATAGTTTTTTACCTAATACAAAATTATTATTTTCAGATAACGATGTACTTTGCAGTGGTATCGTTGAGTTTTATGATAACGTTACCATATTATTTGGCTATAGAAGCACCATTTGGAAGAATTGCAAATAGTTTTACAGATAGTAAAAAAGATCGGATCAAAAAGTCTTAATATTTAAAATATATTTAAAAGAAACGTAGATTATAAACAACAGTGATGAATGAAATAAAATTTTATAAACTCTACAAAGTCTTTATTTTAATTTTACCCTCATTCCATTTGCCTCATTTCTGTCAGTCTGTTACGATATAAAATTAATGTTGTTCTGCTCAATGCTTTGTGATATCGGCGGAAGAATACCCCTTTTTTGTGAGTGTTGAAAGAGTCGTGTAATGGAGAAACCTTCAAAATGCCATTGGCTACGGACAGATGGCGGCATAACCATCTGAAGAATACTAGACCAATGTTCAGCAGATCTTTAATGAGCAACAGCGTTTGTCCGATACTGCGATCGCTGATCCGCTTGCCAAGGGTCGAGATTATGGCAAATCTTCACTTATGGAAGTAGAGGGAGAAGGATACTTCTATGACCTGCAATAAACATACAGGTATAGATAATTTTTACCTTCAATCCACATATCACCGGAGCTTATTTGGCTTACGTGAAGGACGTGTCAATCGACGTCATAGTGTTGGACAATATAAACATGACACTACGAACAATATAAATGATACATAAATTTTGAAAAAAAAAATCATTGGTACGTGCCTGATTCGAATTCCGATCGCCAAACAACTTGACAAAAATCAACACCACATACATTGCTCTGATCCCAAAATAAGTAGTTTGAGCACTTATATTTTACTCGTAGAACCAGAAGCAGGAAGGTACCACAAATACCCAGACCCGAGAAATGCAGAAAAAGGCATACATTTTGTATTAATTAGTTATTTTGTTTAAATTAGCGTGTTTCAATTTCAATTGTATAGTTTAAATTATATTCTATTATATAGTTTAAATAAGAGTCACGATAGTCGGAGTGGTTAGGTCATCGGAATTTGAGTCGAAAGATCAGATTTCGATCCACTAAGCTCGTACTAATGGTTTTTACAAAAACCTATGTACGATTTATATCGTTACGGCTTGGACATATAAAGGCGGCGGCTGGCTCGCCACCTGTCACGTTGTTCCAAAAAATGTCATCGGTGGAAGATGGGTCAAAGGACTTAATTGTCTAGACTTCTGCCTACCCCTGTGAATGGCGTGAAGATATTTATTTATTTTATTTATAGTTTGAATTGGTGAAGAAACCCATAGAATGGGGTAACAAGGTTTCTTCAATAGCGAAGCTCCATGCTTATATTATTATAAAATTGTGAGAACATTACTATCACACTGGTATGGAACAACTTAGTTTACCTGTTATACACTGTGAAACTTGTTCATTGTAACTTTCCAAGAAGATTTCAAGGTCCCGCTTTTTATATATCTAATTAAGCATATTTACTACCTTGAAAGTTATTATCGTTTAAAACGTACCATTGTATCCATTACGCAAAGTATAAAATGATTTAAGCTTACTTTGTTATTCATTTTTCTGACATAATTAGTTCCAGCAGCATTTTTCTTGAGTTTAAATTAATTATCTTCAATTTAATTATTTTTATTCGTAGTGAACAAAAAGATGAGTTTGCGGTTACTCCTAATTTTTCTCAGTCTCAAGCAGTGTTATGGAGTTATTCATCATTTAAATGGTAAGTTAACTCAGTTGCCTAAGAAATTAGTGCACTAGGTGTTTCTCGTGATACGAAAGCATTAATATTTTATACACACATTATTTTATTATACACAGCTACTCAGATGCATGTGAACAATATACAGGTGCAAGTACTAACAAAAACCGTGGTAGAGCCGCATAACAAAGTATATTACAACTATTATAAATGCGAAAGTTTAGATGGATGTACGTTACTCAATCATGTCAGAACGGCTGAATAAATAAAATAAATATCTTAACGCAATTCCCAATACAGGGGTAGACTGAGGTCTAGTCTAGACACTAACTCGGGTCGACTCTTGGGGATTGAGTCGAGATTCCGACCACTCAACCATTCGGCTATCGTGACTTCTGATCGAAATTGGTACAGAGATAAATTGAAGTCTAGAATAGCAAGTAGGTTAGAACAACGTAGACAATAAGGAACGAAGAACACGTGGTTTTCGAATTTCGCGAGAACGTCGCTCAAGGTTAATGTAGGTTTAAAAAAAGGTTCCTATAATAGATAAAGAATTCACAGAATGACTTGTGGTCTTAGATTACTTTCTTTATAATTTAGGAAAACCATAAAATGACGACTACATGGCAAACAATTTACGCAACGCAAATAAATAATAAATATCTTCACGCAATTCCCAATTCAGGGGTAGACAGAGGTCTAGTCTAGACAATTAAGTCCCTTGGATCCACCTTCCACCGAAGATATTTTCAGGACAACGTGTCAGGTGGTGAGCCCGTCGCCGAGGCGGGATAACTATCTCTAAAAATATCAGACCAAAATAAACAGACCGAGAATAATAAGATACAGAAGATACCGCTTTTTAGCGATAAAACCGTCAACTGGGACGCTTATAAATTTTTTTTCTCTGTAAAAACTGAGGAAATATTTATGGAAATAAGAGCCGTTCGGATAATTTCATTCAAGGAGCCGTGACGTGACAGTCAGCAGGCACTTTTTGCATGTAAACTCTTGAAGGCTATGTATCTAATTGTTTTTTTTTTGTAGATTCAGAATACCACCGAATGCCACCTCTTTCGTCTCTGGATATATATGACGAATGTCTTCATGAACCTGGTGGGCTGTACTGCTTAGCTCATTTCCACTTGGTAGCGGACTCGCAAAATGAAGTTATGAAGCTAATTCGAGTAAATTTTATTTTATATTCCATTTAATATTCATGGACAACTTCATTAAACGCCATTTTTTTATAAATTCTTTATCCATAACGAATTAATAAATAAATCTCATATATTTTTAGTGGTATATTAGTTTTTTACTAATAATTTGTTTAATTACTTCTTTATTTACTTCGTAAAAGTCACGATAGCCGAGTTGTTGGGTGGTCGGAATTTCGAGTCGAGAGACCCGAGTTCGATCCCCAAGTGGCAGTACCAATGAGTTTTTTCAAAAACTTATGTACGAATTTCATCGTTGGCTTGGACATAAAAGGCGGCGACGGGCTCACCACCTGTCACGTTGTCCCTAAAATATCTTCGGTGGAAGGTGGGTCAAAGGGACTTAATTGTCTAGACTTGACCTCTGTCTACCACTGTATTGGGAATTGCGTGAAGATATTTATTATTTATTATTATTATTTACTTTGTGATCGGAATTCGAGTCGAGATACCCGAGTTTGATCCCCAGGTGGGAGGCTCGTACTAATGAGTTTTTTTAAAACATCTACGATTTATATGGTTGGCATAAAGACGACTACAGGTTTAGCACCTGTCACTTTGTTCCCAAAAAACGTCTTCGGTATTGGGTAGAAAGAACATAATTATCTGGACTTCTGTCTACCCCGGTGAAGATTTTATTTTTTTATTATATATAAATAGGTAAATGGGGTCAATGTTACATAGATTACTGCGATCTCAAAGTAAGTAAAGCACTTGTGATATGGAAACAGAAACAACGAAGGAATCACAAACACCCAGACCTGAGACAATATATAAAACAATATTTTTTTTTACATTGACCGATACGGAAATCGAACCCGGGACCTCAGAAATGTGCAATAAAGATATTCGGTATGTGCGGCAGGCACTTTTCCACATAAGGAAATGAACATCTTTACATTTGAAGTTAGACATCCTGACGGGTGTAGCCAGAAGGACCCGATCCTTACCATACCTCTTTTGCTTCTTTCAAACTCATAATTTTCCTCCTACATGCATATCGAGTTGTCCGACTAATTCCCTCCCCTCTTCAATGCTCACATTGTCTTCAAAAATAATTTTTGGCCTACTTCGACTACTCTTACTGTCAACTTTCGCACCATATATTGAACGTTGACCGAATGCGTGAAGTTCGAATGGTGAAGAAAAATATTGTAATAGTTTTAGAAATAAGTACTATTATGTTTTTATATACGTGTTTTTACATTTAAGGACTATTCAGCAAATGGAAAAAAACATTTCAATCATACAAACATTGAAAGAGGCATTTGTGTGACCAAATCATGTCTAAAATATATAAAGCGTCAGGATATGAATAAAACTGAAAACGTGAATATGATAATCGAAGCTTGCGTCAATTCTTCTATTTGGAATGTTTACGGGGTTCAAGCAAAATTGGCAAATGTTTATTATTGCAATAGAGATAAAGAAGAAACTGAAATAGACTCCGCTGATTGGTTTTATGCAGGCATCATATTTTGTTTTATCATTCTTAATTTTCTTGGAACATATTGTGATATTTTTTGTGTCAATAATAATAATAATAAGGCAAAGAGAGACATTATCAGTAAGTTTAAATTTTGAATTTGATTAAGTATTGATTAATTTGATTAATTATAAAATATCTTCACGCAATTCCCAATACAGAGGTAGGCAGAGGTCAAGTCTAGACAATTAAGTCCCTTTGACCCATCTTCCACCGAAGATATTTTCGGGACAACGTGACAGGTGGTGAGCCCGTCGCCGTCTTTATGTCCAAGCCAAAGATGAAATTAGTACATAAGTTTCTGAAAAACTCATTGGTACTGCCACCTGGGGATCAAACTCGGGTCTCTCGACTCGAAATTCCGACCACCCAACAACTCGGCTATCGTGATTAAGTATTGAAATTTTAATTAATTTAAAAGAAACCTGGGTCTGCTAGAAGAAGCATAAAAGGGAATTGAATGCAGTAGAGATGCGATCTCTACGTAAAATGTGCGGTAATTTCACAATATAGCATGTTTGAAACATGATCTAATCACTAAAATTGATAAGGGCGTGCTTCGTTGGTTTGGCGAGCTGAGCAATTGAGTGTAGACCGATAAGAGGTGGCGAGGTAGGCCGAGACTAACTTTCGAAAACCATGGGAGGAAATTGCCCGAAGAGGGCAGAGTGAAGATAACTCGGATTGAAAGAAATGAAATAGGTATGACACGATCATGACATTGGCGTACTATCTGGCTACCCCGTCAGAGAATTTGTAATCTAAATAAATTAATCGTAGTTTATTTTCAGCGGAAAAATTAATTCTGAATTTCTCTATACGTGCTAATTGGCAGTGGCTTACAATGTCGGAACCTACAGACCCAAGAGCAAATAAGCTCAAATCAATTCACAGTTTAAAGTAAGAACTGTTTCCATTTGTAAAATACTATTAGTCAAATCTTTATTATAACTTCTATTGATTGTAAATTTTGTTTATCGATTTTCAGAGTCGTAGGTATATTGATGACTATAATATCACATGTAATATTTTTTAACGCATCTACATTTAATGATAACACTCACGACTTCGAAAAGGTTAGCATAGTTATTATATAATATGCTTAATTTCATTTTATTTAAAGGAACCATTTGAAAAGCTACAGAATATTTTTCTTAACATTTTAAAAATCCTTTTTTTTTCATATCAGAGCATTATTGCTGTGAGGTGAAGAGAAATCTTCATAACATGATGTTTACACATAACTGTAATGGATGTATAAGAAAGTCAGTATATTTTAACTTTTACATAAAATACATTTGCTTGTAGACATACGAAAGCACACACTACCAAGTGATTTACAACGGTACAAATTTTATCCAGCTGTTTTTCGTTCTTTCTGGATTTCTGATGATTTACACATTGGAAATGAAGACTGAAGATAAAAAGATTACTTGGAATATGTATCCAAAGATTATGTTTTTAAGATGGTGGAGGTAAGAACAAATTAAAATTTTATTATAAACTTACTAGCTTTTCCAGTCTACGCCTATGCGTGAAAAAAGTAGGTAAGTAAATTTATATATTTTTATTTATTTGACTGTTCGAAGAAGCTGATCTGCAACTCGTACTCGAAATTCGAACAAAGAGACAAACATACAAATTCTTGATTCGTTATTAAGTTTCGTACTTAGTATCGTTTTGAACTCATTCTTTGTCCTAAAAATGTTCTAGTTATTATCCTTCAGAAGACATCTTTAATACGGCATTACAATAATGAAAATAAGTTATTTTCATTCTTATAATAGAACATATTAATTTAATAATAATTCATCTGTTACACTTTAATTCGTTTAATTCGTCAATTCGCTTATATTTTGAAAGGACATCTTTACAAGTAGAAACTGTAAAGACTTTTTTTTTAACTTTTTTTGTCTGGATCATAGATTATCGGCTGCTTATGCTGTTGTACTGGGTTTCTCGGCTACATGGTTACGTCACCTTGGTTCTGGTCCACTTTGGAAGTACAGAGTGAATTCCATATCGACCGACTGCAGAAGAAACTGGTGGCTGCATCTTTTGCACATCAACAACTACGTTGAAACTGAAAGCACGTGCGCACCAAATTCTTGGTAAATAACTTTAAGTGGTAGATCCAAGCGTCTGCTTTGCTACTGTAACTGAGGAGGCTTTCTATTAATTAATCTTTTTTTTATAATTCCAAGGACCACAGCAGCTGAATTTCAATTATTTGCAATCGGATTAGTTGTATATCTATTGACAAGAAATCGCGGTAGAAATATTGCATTGTTTTTGTTATTTTTCATTGGAATAACTACACCGGCAATTCATGTGTGGTTACAGGACTTAGACGGAGCTTTTATGATGACACCTGAGTAAGTTATCACTTTCAAATAATCTATGTATACTTTACACATATTACTGCCTATTGAAGTCTACTGCAAAACATAGGCCTCTCCTGTCTGATCACCACGTTTTGAAAGAGGATTGACGATCACAGTACCAGACTTCTTGCATCTTAGACGCTGCTGCCCGACATCGATCTGCTGAATTTGGTCTGGTATTTTCAAGATGGTTAGACTGCCATCTGTTTGTGGCTAACAGTATTATCAAGCCTTACTCACGGAAAGGAATGTGGTAGTTCTATTCTTAATAAAATACTATCCTGCATTCCTTTTAGCAAATGATTTTTAGCATCTGATTGCAATTGACGTAGGGACGAGGGTACCATATGAATTTAACAAGCCATTTAGTAAGTAAGTATATTTATGTTTTATAGATTTCTTCTAACTTCCCCGATAGTATACATTACAATGGCTACGATAGGCGATTGTCGATTGACCCGAGTTCGATCCCCAGGGCTCGTACCAATGGTTTTTTTTTACTTTTGACCTAAAAATGGCTTCGAAGGAAGGTGGGTCGAAAGGATTTCTGCCTAACCCCTGTATTGGGAATGGCAGGAAGATATTTTTATATTATTTTTAGGTTTCTCCGAACATTGGAAAGCGACAGCTTTCGTTGGTTATACGTACCCGGTCATGTCAATATATCTGGTTTCGTAGTCGGAATGTATATGGGCTATCTTATTTACAATATGAAAAGTTCCAAGCCGAACAAAGATCTTCTTAATAACAAGGTAACATTTACAAAAACCATAAATAATTTATACTTCCTATTGTTTTCTCTTGTTTAATTGCATAACATCAACATGCTTGGTGAATACAATCATTACGTTATATAAAAAATTCATCGTCACACATTTGTATATATTCATTTCATAATACATATACATATTTTTTTAATCCATAGCGTTGTAATAAAGAATATAAATTTTGGTGTAAGGTAAGTATTGATTTGTCTATGCTCTCCTAAAACAAATTAATCCAGTTTGTGTGTAATTTAGTAGTATTTAAAGTATATAAATTATCCTTTTTTATTTATTTTACCATTCCATGAATTCAATTGCAAAATTACCAAGAAAACTAGATATTTTACTTTCTCTTCTCTGTAATTTGTAATTGCAACAAAATAAACTTAAATTGTGAATGAAACTAAGACGTTATAAACGAAATATGTAAACATTTTTTTAGGAATCCTGCCTTCTTGCATTATGTATTGTGGTATTGATATATCAAGTTTTACTCATTGGTCGTGTATTCTTCGTGGACGGCGTGAGACCATCCCTAGCAGCTAGCATGATATATGCATCGACACATCGTTTAGTCGCATCCACGATCGCTGCATTCATAATTGCTGCACTTGTTATTAAAGTTAATGGTACGTAATAAATTACCACTACTTTATATATCTTCACGCCATTACAGGGGTGAAGACAATGAAGTCCTTTCGACCCAACTTCCAGCGAAGAAATTTGTTGGGACAACGTGACAGGTGGTAAGCCCGTCGCCGTCTTTATGTCCAAGCCAAGGATATAAATCGTATATGAGTTTTCTAATTAGTTTATAAGTGGGGTGAACTTTCCCGCTCAATTTTTTTTTTTTGAAAAACTATGAATAAACTTACCCTTTCTTTTAATTAAGTTGCAATAGATTCTCTTCTTTCTGTTGTTTTGTATTCATCATTAAATCAAATAAAAGGCATTTTGATGTAATCCAGACCATACATAGAGATAGAGTAGATATATAACGTGGATTACTTCACGCCATTGCCAATACTGGTGTAGATCATTCACCAAAGACATTTTTTTTTTATAGAAAAGGGAGGTTCACGAAACTTCTAATTCACGCCGGTATTCTGTGAGGTCCTGGTACTTCCCCGGTCGAGCCGGCCCATTCATGCAACAAAAATCTGATGCGTGGCTCTACCACTGTTTACTACTGCTGTTTTTGTGAAAAAGTGACAGGTGGTGAGCCTGTCGCCATCTTTATGCCCAAGCCAATTATATAAATGGTGGAGCTTACTCGGATCTCTTGTCTCGAAAACCAATCACCGAATCATTCGGCTATTGTGATATAGATTACAACAATATACTTAATCATAGACTAGTACGTAACTGTCTCATATGTTCGTGCATTATATCGTAGTTTTCGCCTGTCTAATCCGGAATTACGGATTCTTCGAATTATCCTTAGTAAAGTGTCTCATTTCTCCCATCTGATGATATGAAGTCTTCGTTTTTATTTAGATAATAATATTTATATATTTTAGACATGATTAAGTTATACAAATGCCAGTGTCAAAGTTAGTATAATTGACTTTTTTTCGTTTCCTAAATGTTACTTAAAATTTTCGTAGATGTGTAGGTGGTTAACGTATTGATGTTTACATACCTGTAAAGTTATTTACATAAAGTTAGAAGATAGCGTAGTTTCTAAAAGATGTCACGAACGTCCCTAAGAGGTTTAAGTAGAGAGATATTTATAATTTCAAATGACGCATGTAAGACACGGTGACTCGGAGGTAAGAGCGTCGCCACAATATAAATACAGAGCGACAGAACGGGCCATTGAATCGAATCCCGTCCGTGTCAGTTGCTTTTTAAAATTTCTCATTTATTATAAAAGTATTTTTATTTTTTCAGGAGCGTGGTGTCGCCTATTCGAATGGCGCGGCTGGGCGGTGCTTGGTAGACTTTCCTTTGGCGTTTATTTGATTCACTTACAGTTAATAAGTGTACTGGTTGGCAGACAACACTCTTTAGGGCATGTTTCATACTTTTATATGGTCGGTATTTTTCTCGTCTTTACACATTTTACAATTCTAAGGTAGCTGGATTTCTAGACAATTTAGTCCGTTCGATCTTAATTCCAATGGATCTTATTTGGAAGGAAGTAAGAAATCAACGAGGGTTCAAACTTATTACGTCATATATTTTCCCAAATTCCCATACTGGGGTAAGTAGAGGTCTAAACAAGATGTCATTTCGACCTACATTTACCGAAGCTTATTTGGGGCAACGTGACAGGTGGTAAGCCTCGTCGTTGTTTGTATTTTATACTATAATAAATTTTTATTTGAACTTTAAAAAAAGCAATTAATTTAGAATAAAAAGAGCTTTGAAATGTACTACATAAAGATATATCCACTTATATTCGTATGTGTGAAAGCATCACCTGGGAACCGCAGCACATTCAGCATAAAGCTATGAAATTTCTGTAATTAATGCTGAATCATGACAAATTTGAAAGAAACGATTAATATATATATTGATATATAGTACAAAACTATCTTCGGGTACTTATACACGGGTAATAAACTAGGTAGACGGAGGTCTAGACAATTAAGTCCTTTCAACCCACCTTTCACCGAAAACATTTTTTGAGGCAACGTGACAGGTGGTGAGCCTTTCACCGTCTTTATGTCCAAGCCAACGATAGAGCCTACCATTTGAGGATCGAATTCGGGTCTCTTGGGTCGAAATCCGATCACCCAACCACTCGGCTATCGAGTCTAGGTGAAAATATCTTATATTTTCAGATTACCATGTATTTCGCTGTGGTATCGATGAGCTTCGTGATGGCGTTACCGTTTTACTTGGTTATAGAAGCACCACTTGGGAGACTGCTATACGTTCTGATGGTTTCACATAAAGAGCTCATGAAAAAGTCTTAAAGTTAAAATACGTTTGTAATTTTTTTTTAAATAAGCCATGTTTATCCAAAATCAATTAAATTCTTACTAATATTAAAGATGCGAAAAATTGTTTGTTACACCTTAATGCTGAAGCCAATCAGCCGATTTTAATGAAGTTTTAATGTTATTGTTGTATTGAAATATAGGCTATTTTTTCTTTCTAACGATAAACGTAAAGCTTCTTGAACGCAGGAGAAGTTACAAGCAAAAGCCAGTAAATAACAGATTTAAAAATTATCAGACACGGGCGCCATTCGAACTTATGTCCTTCGGAAATCTGCCTTGGTGAATCTTTTACTAACCGAGTCATTACATCAGTTATTTTTTTGATTAACTCTTTCAAGTGCTGATATTTTTTATATCTTCATGCAATAGGTCAGGCAGAGATCTTAACAATGAAGTCGTGTCGAACCACTTTTCACAGTAGCCTATTTCATGGTTCTGATTTTTTATTAATCTAGTACACTATTTTTGTTAATATTTTATATATGATTACATTTAAAAAAATATAAATATATATAACATGTTTTAGCTTCTAACCAATAGAGACAAGTAGCCCCAATGCACAGTGTTGAACTGTGCATTGGGGCTACTTGTCTCTATTGGTATCATATAATAATAATCTTGTATTATATAAATTTAGAAACTCAGAAGCTCACAATCTCTTAATTTTTCCTTAATTTTTTTCAAGTATGAACACATAAGTGTCATCTATAAGAAAATTACTTTTAGAAAAACCCACTGGTACGAGCCTGCTACCTGAGGATCGAACTTGGGTCTCTTGGCTCGAAATTCCAACCACCCAACCACTCGGCTATCACGACATTATGAAAAATAACTAAAAATATATCATGTATTATTTATGGGTCATTAAATACTCCCTAATTAATTTTTTATTTCATAGAGATAAGTCAGGTGCTTTTGAAGATATTGAAGATTTTCTTACCGATCCTTTATCTTTGCGGTGCATTGAATATAATTTATACTTTAAGGAAGCATATCATGCTAATGTGGCATTATCAAATCGTATAGTATAGAAAAAAAAACAAATTTAATAAGAAGCGTAAAAACTAAATATTATGAATTGCTAATAAAGTTTTTAAATATTTAATCTCACTTCTAAAGTAATCAACGAAGCATCCTGTAATGTTATTAAAAGTTTGAAAATCAGTAGCTAGTGCAAGAATAGTTTATTAAATCATTTGATGTTTGTGTATTTCTTTAATCTATTGATACAAATTAATCATAATGATAAGTACTTTCTTCATTACTATGATTATTTCTCCTCATAAATGTCATGGTGTACTTTATTATGTTAATGGTAAGTATTTTTTTAAATTGCGTAAAAGTCCAAAGTTGGGTTAAGGATCCCATTTTTTTTCTGTTCTAACCCTTCTGTGTGAAACCAGGGTGTGTCGCTTGAATAAATACAAATTTATAGTGATTATCGTATTTTTGCGGCAATTATTATGGAAAAACTACTCAATTACTTTATTTTCTTATTGAGCACAGATTATGATGTAGTAAGTTAGTAGATACCTGAATAAAGTAAGATAAAAGAAATGTTAAGTGTTGCATTTACCACGAGGCGGCTAAGAAAAACATCGTGAAGAAACTTATGTAGAATACAACATGCACTGGAGCAACGTCCAGCATTGGCCATATACAGCACTTGCCTTCTTGAATCCCATGACCCAAGGATTAAAGGTCGAGGAGGTAGATGCACCCGTGTTCCAGCGCATCCCATCAGCAGAGAGAGAGAGAGTGAGATTGGTCTCTGTAGGCAGATTGAGATTGGTCTCTGTAGGCACTGTAGGGCGGTCGGCGCGGAGGCGTCGCGGGTGGTGTGTGAAAGTGTTCCCGTGGCCCTGCCAATGTGCGGAAATGGCAGAAAATCCTAGGGTTTTAGTCGGTGCGTGCCCGAGGTCACCTGTCCTTGTCTGGGCGAGCATAGTTTAGGTATTTTTTCTGATAAAAAGGGTATGTACAGACTGCACTTTAAATTACAAAGTTTTATATTACAGCATTAATAATTATATTTGTAAACAATACTTTTAACACACTAAATTGCATTTTTATAAAACTTGCTGACCCGACCAACTGCGGACCGTCATATTTTTATTTTCGTGATTATTTTTCTCTCGCTTGTCGATGGTATGGGTTCTTCCGGATTTGTGGTAGTTCTCGCTTGAAGAAAACGTTGTCTACGCCCATCTCCAGTCTCCATTACTCATTACGACTACGCCTACTTATATTTCGACAACTCAGATTTTCTTATCAATGATAAAAAATAACAAAACGATAAACCCCACTTTTCACATTTCACACTTTTTTTATTTTTTTATACATACGTTGTCCTCACATAACGTATACAAAAGAAAAAGAATTTGGCGAAGTCGTTCGTAAGTTATGCGCGACATATAATTCGGCAATCTATTTTTATTTATATTATTTTATTTTTTTATTTGTATTATTTTTTGTCAATGTATATAACATTGACAAAGAATATCTTTATCCAAAATTAAATGATACATCTGTATTTTCGTTAAATAAATGCCAAATTTAACTATGTTGTCGACATATTAAATAAACGATTACTACATTTCCATAATTTTTAATGTACATTCTATTTACTTCAATTGGTCTTTTATTGACCTCTAAATCTAAAAGTAGATCATAGCGACTCTAATATATTGCTGTAAATAATAACTTCTACATGCAATCAGGTATTTTACAACAAAAATATGTTAATGTATATAATATTGTAACAAATCCGTAAAAAATAAATATCTTCACGCAATTCCCAATACAGGGGTAGAAAGAGTTCTAGTCTAGACATTGAAGTCCCTTCGACCCACCTTCCACCGAAGATATTTTCGGGACAACGTGACAGGTGGTGAGCCCGTCGCCGTTTTTATGTCCAAGCCAAAGATATAATTCGTACATAAGTTTTTGAAAAACCCATTGGTACGAGCCTGCCACCTGGGATCGAACTCGGGTCTCTCGACTCGAAATTCCGACCACCCAACCACTCGGCTATTGTGACTTTTAATTTATATTATTCTTTATATAACAAATCCGTGAATACCAATTTTATTACATATTTGACGACCTCCTTGGACGAGTGGCGTAAGGACCGGTTTTCAAGGTGTCGCCATCTCGAGGTCCCGGGTTCGATTCCCGGTCTGGTCAATGTAGAAAAACTACTTTTTCTTGTGTTTGTGGTGCCTTCGTTGTTTTCGATTCCCATACCTCAAGTGCTGTAGCATCTTACATTGGAGTCGGAGCAATGTATGTGATGTTGTCCCTATCTACACAGTCAGGTCATAAGTATTGTCACACAGTAAAAACTTTTCTTTTAGAATGCTGGCCACAAAAAAGTTTATTGAATTCGAACTTCGAATTGTTCATGAAAATAAAACTACATACTTTTTAGAATTTTACTCATTTTTAAATATGGAGTGGACGCTTAAAGAAGACCATGTTGCAGTTATTGCGTTGCATCGTTGCGGTTACGCGCCAATTCAAGTTTTTGACATACTGAAAAATTTGAATATAACCAAAAGATTCGTTTATTGTACCATCAAACGATACAATGAAGGCTCTAGTGTAGATCACAGGTCAAGAAGTGGTCGCCCTCGGTCTGTTAGGACTCCAGCAGTGATAAAAGTTGTGAAGGCTCGAATCCCAAACGTAAGCAGAAACTGTTGGCCCTTCAGATGAGGTTAAGCACAACCACGGTGAAAAGGGTATTAAATGAAGACTTAGGGCTACGGGCATATCGAAGAAAAACAGGACATCGTTTGAATGCTCATCTAATGCACCTGAGACTGAAGAGATGCCGCGCTTTGTTTAAGCGGTACGCGGAAAAAAAATATCGGGAAGTTCTTTTTTCGGATGAAAAATTTTTTACCGTAGAAGAGAGCTACAACAAACAAAATGATAAGCACACAGTAGTGAAGAAGCGAGCAACCGTATTCCGCGTGTCAATATACAGTATCAATATATTACAAAATGCCTCCAAAATTTCATTTGGATGACTACGAGTCATGCCTTTGTGAACCGGGCGGAATCTACTGTACCGTCGATTTTAATTTAGTTTCCGATACACCCAGCGAGCTTCTTGAAATGATTCAGGTAAGTAGTAAATAGAGAAAAGGTGGAAATATAGTTATTCATCATAACTTATATTATCATACTTATTGACTGTAACTAAAAGGAGGAATTTTGGGTAAGAAATTCACTATACAGATGTACCGTTTTTACGATTCGACTGGGGCGGGACCACTGCTTTGTACAATACCGTCGCGAAGTAGAGACATTCTTTGCTTCTTTGTTCAATTCTTGGGCCACTCCTGGAAGAAAAATTTGCAATTATCGTCAAATTAGGTAAGTACAAGGGACCTTATACTTTGCTGCCCGTTGCCAGTCTGCTTAATTTTGGGCTGTCATTGTGCGCAAAAAACGATACGACCCTTTTTACTGGAGGAAAATAGCTTACTTCTCTTCTTACCTTCGTAGCGGTGGCTTGACCATTCACGGAGAAAAAAATACCGAAAAAGAGGATGCCTAAGGAGCTTCTTTTGTTTTTTCTCTCTTCTCTGTTCTGTCACTTCTCTGTTTGAGAAATCTCATTCCTAAACGATGGTAGACTAAAAAATAACTAAGATAAGTATGTTTATCTCATTTCGACAAATAAATGATTTGGTTTGATTTGAACCAAGAGGTATCCACATAGCAGACCTAACTTTCCAAGGATGACCGGGACCAGTTAGTTGCTTTATGGCTTTGACTTTATACTTTCGCATCTAAAACAAGCCCCTTTAAATTTCTTAGAAGTTTAACTTTGTATGAATTTAAATTGATTTTCAATATAACAACCTGTTATAAGATCATCGGTATAAAAATCCCTCTTGTATAATAGTTTTTATAGACTCGTACCCACATTCCTCACCTACTTGCCACTGACACTTAGTGCTCAAATAGCTCGACCTTGTGGTGCCGTAAGACTCTTCTTCCATCCATAAAATGAATTGAAGATCGCGATTTTCGTCAGATACTTCTACTTGCCATAAATTTTTTCGATGTCACTAGTCAACAGAAATTTATACTGACGCGCTCTTAGGAGTATGGAAAAGAGAGAGTCCTGAACCATAGGACTTCCTATAAGGATGTCGTTTAATCAAAAGTCCGAGGAAGTGAGGACTGTCCCATTAAACACCACTCTAATTTTATTTGATTCGCTATTCATTTTAGAAAATGTATTTTTAAGACTACAAAGATGATATAACTTTGCATACTCTAGTATATATTGTGAATATTGTATTTTTTTAGGTTTCTCTTAAAACGTTTTTCTAAATTATAAAGTCATTTTATAGCTACATTACACGAATCTCCGAGGTAATATGGAGAGACAGTGAGAGGAAGTTTAACACAAAACCTTCCTTCACTTAATGTTCTCGTATATTTTTTAAAATGATGTTCGAATTCTAAGTCCGAGTTACTAAACTTAGACACTAGGGAAAGCTCTTCAAATTGCCAGAGTTTTCTAAGTAAGTCGCTATTAATTTTTGTGTTTTATTGTTTGTCTAAATGTATTTTTATAGGGCCAGCAATTCACCAGCCAAGGTAAGAGCAAATAAATTTTAATTTTTTTTAGTCATTGAGACCTTTGTTAAAGCTTCTAGAGGTTCCAGAAAAAGTTAGCATGTGGCGACGTTGCTTACTATTGATAGGATATCTTGTTAGTTCACTGGTTATTTCGTTAATATATATTACATTATAAATTTCGTTATATAACATAAAACGATAATTGAATATTGTAGCTATTGTGAAGCCATTGTATTTTAGTAACACAGGATTCTTTCACAGTGTTTAGTAATTTGTTGCTAATACCAGTGACATTTATATATAGGTTAGAGTGTAGCAAAGGCACATTCTATAATTGTTTGGTAAATAACTGCTGAAAAATATTATTTTCAACCTTTCACTTCCTTGGTATTATTCTTGAAATTATTTTGAAACCAGGTTCTATGTTCGTAGCCCAAACAAATGTCCCAATTTTTAGTGTGCTTTATTTTCCGTGACCACGTCCATTCAAATGATTAGTTCTTGAACAATTAATTTATTCCAAAGATATATAAGTTTTTAATCGAAAATAAAGTGCAATTGTCGTGCTTACAATCAGAGCTTAATAATAAAAACGGATAAAGAATGGATTCCTGAGTAAATATAATTGCAACATGTATCATCATTGCGCCTTAACTCATTGATCAATAGAAACAGAATCAAAATCCGTACAGTGGTTTATACACCAATCTCGAAGAAACAGTCAAAAAATTCTAAAAATCGTTGTTTTCGACTCAGTCACGTCACGCTTTATCTTATACGTGATTTGATTTGAAAGAATTGATTTGAAAACAGTATAATGATTATTAATTTTTCAACATAACCCATACTGCAATTTGCGTACCATAAATTCATAAGATCTAAATGTAAATAATATATAATAAAATCTAGAATTAATTAAATATTAGATAATATTTTTCAGAAAACAAATATCTCTTGTGCTTCTCTCTAAAACGAAAGTTGACGAAGCTGATGAATCCATACGAAGGAAGTAATTTGCAAGCCAAACGTTTGCAATCGCTTTGCGGCGTTGGGTAATAACAGACAAAAGACATATTTTTCGGTAATTAAACTAGAAAGCGCTTTTTTTTATGTATCATACATTCAGTTTTGTATTTGTTTCTTTGTTACCATTTCAATTATTATTTACAAATATTAAAATAAAATTATTACTTAACGTAAAGAAACAAATACAAGAACGACCCGATAGATGGCAGTGATTCTGCCTTTGACGCTTAGGATTGCAAGTCCGAATTCCGCTAAGGATATACATTTGTGTAAAGCCCTGAGACCGATTTAAGTCAACACTTACGCTAATAGGACGGTTAAACACTTTGTTTTCCTAAATTTTATTTTTCTTAAATTTCAGTCTAGCGACTCAACGTGGAAATGCAACCAGCGTTCTTGGTACCATGCTATGAGGAGTAGGGCTCAATGATTATAGTAGGTTTTAGTTAATAATTATTGTAGATATTAATATAATTCTGTTTCTGTTAATATTAATAAATTTTTATTACTATAAAAACATATTTTGTGTTTAGTCTGAATTATCATTGGGGACTAGACCAGCCGTCATCACGGGTTTAATATAAAATGTGATAAATTCCGTAAATTATTGTTTTACATGCGCAAATACAAGAAATAATTATGTCAGTCAATAGCATTACTATTGGAACATAGATAAGATAAGACGATTCTTTATGTTTCTATTTATATTTAGTTCTACTTGAGAGGTTTTAAAGGAAACAAGTGCATGTTATCAATAAGTCGATATTATTTTACTTATCAAACAGTTTATTATACTTAAGTTCATAAAGTTTTATTATACTTATCAAATAGATAAATTGCTTGCGGTCCTGTATCTTTGCTATCTACGTCCTTAAGGGCTTAGTCATCGAGCAATACAGCAACATGACGGACACCGATAAAGTAATACGCGACGTTCTTGATTCTATCGCTTCAGATCACAACTACGAAGAATACGAACTGAAACTAAAAGAAATCTGTTCAGATGAAGCCAACTATTCATCTAAGCTATATGAAGCTTGTATATTGGCGCCCGGTAAACCTGACCTGGAATTATTCGGAAAAGTTGGCATAATAAGCGAAGAAGTGAGAAATTTCGTGAAATTTCCTATTTATGATAAAGAATTCTTTTTCTATAATTATCTATTAAGTCGTTACAAACTGATAGAAGAGAAATACAAAATTCCAGAGAACCATAGACTACGCGTTGCAAAAATTTACGGGTGCAATACATCGTATCTACAAGAGACGCTAGTTATGGAGAACCTGTCTAAAAGGAATTTTATGTGTCACGATAGGCGTGAAAGTGTGAATTGGGAATATACGTCGGAAAGTATAAAACAATTAGCCATTTTACACGCTTTGTCGGTAGCTTTCGGACGAGAAAATCCTGTAGAATTTCAAAAAATTCTCAAGGATCTTGAGTTTGTATATGCAATATCATTTTATATGAAAATGGTGGAAAACGCTACGCTATAGATACCGCTGCAGAGGAACATCGAGGACGGTTTTCCACTTTTTTGGAAAGTAATTTGAAAACCGAAACCTTTGAGAAGTTCTATAAACCCGCACGTCTTGCAATTCTAGCTCATGGTGACTTCAGGCCAAGTAATTTGATGCACAGAAGACTTGAGGTATACTCTTCTATTACGTTTATCGTTTTTTTTCATGATCTGAATATTAGCTATTATTTCTTCATTTGAGCTTGTCTATTAGTCTGCTCTTAGAAAGAAATAGTAAATTTGTGTGTCAAATGTATCCGCACATATATTTTGTAATACCTTTTTTCTCACGAGGAAACTCCGTTACTCACCCTAGTAGTAATCAAAATAAATCAGTATCAATAAAAATATTTTTTCTTTCCTCCACCCAATTCCCAATACAGGGGTAGACAGAGGTCTAGTCTAGACAATTAGGTCCCTTCGACCCACCTTCCACCAAAGATATTTTCAGGGCAATGTGACAGGTGGTGAGCTCGTCGCCGTCTTTATGTCCAAGCCAACAATAAAATTCGTACATAAGATTTTGAGAAACCCATTGGTTCGTGCCTGCCATCTGGAGATTGAACTCGGGTCTCTTGACTCGAAGTTCCACTCGGTTATGGTTACTTTATTTCTTTCCACAATCATTAATTTTTAAATCGATTATTTGCAAAACTGGACAATAAAATACCGTGGATTTCTTAATATAATTAAAAGAGCTGCGAGTAGAAAAGATTATTCGCATCGTTTTCATATGAGTGTAACATTTAGCGTTCATAATACTAAAGTAGTCAGAGGTCTTGACAATATTTAGTCCTTATGACCCAGATTTCACCGGATCTTGTTTAGACAAAATAAAATTTTAATTTTTTTTATATAAGTAGTTTTGCCTTCTAAGGATTAGATTAGATGAAGCAATAGTATGTATACGAAAGGGTGTTCGTAATTCTATAATGAGAATTTTAAATTTCTTTTGGTTAATTGTCTCTTTCTTAAATAAATAAATATCTTCACGCAATTCCCAGTAGAGTATTTATGTCCAAGCAAACGATATATAACACGTACATATGTTTTTGAAAAACCCATTGGTACGAGCCTGCCGCCTGGGGATCGAACTCGGGTCTCTTGAAACCAAATAACAAATAGCTATGCATATCTTACACACTTTAAAAAGATATTTATTCTATTTACCTGCTTTTGAATTCAATTGTTAGTAAACACAAATGCAAAATATTAAACGTTAGACATTTTTTGATGTGTATGGTGGTATTTCCCTCTAAATGATTTCCAGTCAGTTTCAGGATAAAATTCTCTTTCAATAAATGAAATATAATAATTTCATAAATAATGTATCTTTATTTCTTAAATTTCTTATTCATTTAATAAATTCATAAATGTAACAGAATACAAATTAAATTTACAAAGTAAAAATGTTGTTAACAACATACGACCACAAGTCATTTTATTAACGAGCTATTCTTGGATAGTAATATAATTTCTTGGATAGTAAAATAATAGCCTTGGTAGAATAATCGAATGTTATACCACATATTTTATCGATGACACTAACGAAAGCAGATAACTATATCTGTTTCTTTATGATGTATTTTGATTTTTAAAGCATGTAAGTCATGCTGTATTGTTGTTATTAAATTAATGAAAATTAAAAAAAATATATGACTATGAATTTCAACGATTTTTTAAATTGTTCATTAATTAAATATGTGTATCTGTTACCTATTGACTTTAGTCTATTTTTAACTACGAATTCTACCAATGGGTTTTTTAAAACTTATGTACGATTTAAATCGTTGTCTTGGATATGTAGACGACGACAGGCCATCCGAGGATCGAACTCGGGTCCATTTTTATATACGATCATGTAATATTTTGTAGAAGGGAAATAAAAAGCGTTTATTATTGTTTATATTTATTTACAGAGTGGAGAGTTGCAAGTGATTTTCAGACATTACAATCGGGGAACCCAATAACGGATCTTCTTTATTACATTTTTAATGGTACCGACAAGAACTTCCGTCGTAAGCATTATCGCCAGCTTCTGGAACATTATTAAACCGAATTGTCTTCAGCTCTGCGACGATTGAATCTTGACCCTGATCTGCTGTATTCCAAACATGATTACGAAAGTGACTTGAAAGAGGTATAATTTATTTAAATTTTGTACCTACGTATTATTTAAATATTATTAATGACGATCTCCGGAGGAGTGGCGTATATACCGGTTTTCATAGTGTCGCCAGCTCCCGGGGTCGATTCCTGGTCAGGTCAATATAGAAAACACTTTTTTCTACATTTTTCTCAGGTCTGGGTGTTTGTGGTATCTTCGTTGTTTCTGATTCGATAATACAAGTTCCAATGGTGCTTACTTTGTGATCAGAGCAACGTATATGATGATACACATGAAATTGGCGTAGTAGGTAGCAAAAAATTAAAACAATTTTCATCATAACATCTATGTCTCCATATTGTAAGCTCGCTAAGTGGCGGATTCAGGAAACACATCCACGTCCTACATCGCGCTATCGAAGTTTGCACGATGACATGCATATATACGATTACCGATAGCGCACACTGTGGAGGAGACGTCCTCCCCAGGTTACGATCACCCGACCTGGCCGGTAGCTACCCTTTTCCTGCAGCACATCATCCGCTACAGCACTATATTTATTCAATAAGTACCATGGCTAACGATGCACTTTTGCCATCTTAAAGGTAATTTATTTATTTAGCTGAGTGGTTGGTGATATGGAATTTGAGTCAAGAGGCCCGAGTTCGATCCCCAAGTGGCAGGCTCGTACCAATGTTATTTTTTAAAAACTTATGTACGATTTATATCGTCGCCTTAGACATAAAGACAGCGACGGTCTCTGCACTGTCACGTCACGCCAAAAAATGTCTTTAGTGGAAAGTGGGTCGAAAGGACTTAATTGTCTAGACCTCTGTCTACCCCAGTATTGGCAATGACGTGAAGATATACAGATTTAATATATGAAAAATTCATCGGAATTAAATTATTTTACTTGCACAAAGTTGTCGAAATTCCGAAAAAAATTGTTGAATTTGAGAATTTCAATTGAAAAATTATGATATGGAATTCCCAGCCAAAAGACAGATATTTTTAACCAAATACAGTTCGCCAAACGCCTACATATCAATACCTATTATTATTAATGCGAAATTTTGTGAGTAAAGGAGGCGACCAGGATCTGCTCAAATTAGACCGACGTGCACCCTGTGGGATAAAATACCAGAAGTATATTAAACAGTAACTTGATTATAAAGAACCATGTTAACCTTGTTGAACCAACGAGAAAAATACGCCCCTTTGACACTGCTGCCCGTCATCTGTCTGCTGATTTTGGTCCAGTATTTTTCGAAATCGTTATCCTACCATTTCAAGGCCCTTAGTCGCCTCTTACGACACCCACGGGATGAAATAAAAAAAAATTTCTTCACGCAATTCCCAACACAGGGGTAGACAGAGGTCAAGTCTAGACAATTAAGTCCCCTTGACCCACCTTCACAAGTTCGTACATATGTTTTTGAAAAACTCATTGGTACTGCCACCTGGGGATCGAACTCGGGTCTCTCGACTCGAAAGTCCGACCACCCAACAACTAGGCTATCGTGACTTATATGAGATAGTAATGGGCATATTCTTACACTGTAACCACACAGCATATCTTAGTTATTATGTTATACAGTAAGCGAACACAAAGACGGTGATAGGCTTATTACTTGTCACATTATCCCAAATAGGCTTTGGTGAAAGATGGTTCCAAAGGGACTTTATTGTCGAGCCTCCTGTCTACCCCAGTATTCGGAAAATACGTCGAGATATAAAAAAAATTACTTATTGGTGTAAAGTTATATGGGTTTTTGATCGACTCTTGTTATTTTTTTTCGTGATGTTGTTACAGTTAACAGATTTGAGTGAATTAAGGACTAGAGAAAATTAAGATAATAAGTCACTAAATTGAGTCACGATAGCCGAGTTGTTGGGTGGTCGGAATTTCAAGTCGAGACACCCGAGTTCGATCCCCAGGTGGCAGTACTAATAAGTTTTTCAAAAAACTTATGTACGTATTTCATCGTTGGCTTAGACATAAAGGCGGCGACGGGCTCACCACGTCACGTTGTCCCGAAAATATCTTCGGTGGAAGGTGGGTCAAAGGGACTTAATTGTCTAGACTTGACCTCTGTCTACCCCTGTATTGGGAATTGCGTGAAGATATTTATTTATTTTTTATTTAAGATAATCGACTAAAAGTTGTTCAATTGTACCCGAGAGGATTGGTGATCGAAATTCGAATCGGGAGACTCGAGTTTGATGGTAGGATGGCATGTATAAATTATTTTATTTTCGACACTTGTGTATGTTTTGTATCGTTGACTTTGACACTAGGCGACAGTCTTACCAAATGTCACGTTGTCCGAAATAAGCTTCGATGAAATGAGGGTCTAAAGGGCTAAATTGTTTAGACTTCTAACTACCTCAATAAAGCCTGAATAGTGACAGATTGCTACTTTATGGTATAACATTGTATAATGTAAATGGGCCGGCCACATAAATGTAGCACGGACAGCCGCAAAGGAATAAAGGTTCTCGAGTGGCAACCTCGTATAGGCAAACGTAGTGTAGGAACAAGATGGAGCAACGACCTAAAGAATATTGCAGGAAGTCAATGGATGCATGATATTTTTATTCAGTTAAGGAACATTTTGAAACTAAACATTTTGAATAATTTGACTAATGACCTAAATTGATTATTTGTTATTTTTGACTATTATTACTATAGAATATTAGCATTTTAATTATATACTATTGACTATTTGGTGCAACTGACATTTAAATTGTATGATATAATATTGACGTAATAGTGTAAAAACTGTAATGTATAAACACTATTATACAAATCTAAAAAAAAACTGGTGTATATGACAATAAAATAATAATAATTAGGAATAAGTACGTCGTACATATAAAAAAAATTGCATGCCAATGGTAAAGTATGTGATACCTCTTTTGAATTTTCAGCTAAATCTACCACACTTACGCAAATAAATTTCATTTCATTTCATTGCAGATGGCACAGGACCTCTCTATGTAGCAATCTTAGGGAGAGGCCTATGTACAGCAGAGGATTTTAGATAGGCTGTAATGATGACAATAGCGATGATTCATTCTGTTTACACTTACAGATTCTGCCATACGGGCTGGTGATCGTTATTTTTGTTCTGCCTTTGGTTACGATTGAATCTGAGAATGCCCCGAAAATTGAAGGTGACTTCTGTAAGAACTACAATGATGCCAAAACAAGTCCATTGTTCGCAGAAAGGCTTAACGAAATCATCACCGACTATATCGAAATGGGAGTTATGTAAAACTGTTTCTTAACATCATGATATAGTCCCTGTTATTAACTATAGCTATTTTAATTATAAACATTAAATTATTACATTTAAATGTTTCTTTTTATTATATATGCACAATTTTTAGAAAGAAAAAACATAAAAGAAGCCCGTTTTTTAACAGGATAAACACAACAGTCAGTTATTACAATAAATTGCCTACTCATTTTGGTTTCTATAAACCAAGGCATTTGAGGAGGCTGACACTGGACTATTTTATAGCATACCATCCTTTCATCAAAATATTCATTAAATTTGGCATAACATTTAATTTTGAATTTACAAAGTATTTTAGAATAGTGTGAAAAAATTGTCAGCTCTGTACCTTCTGTCACCGCTAACTTAACCAATCTGTCCGCCTCCTTTATACCTACATGAGATGGAACCCATTGCAACTTCAGGTTTATATTTTAATTATTGAAATCGTGTATGATTTTAAAAATTGCATAAGCTATCGGTACACCTCTGCTAAAACCAGAGGCGCATCAAGCTATATGTTGTAAGGCACTTTTCCTATTCGTAAATATAACAAAATTTTGACCCATTTAACCAGTAATAAAGTTAACCGCTTGATAAATTGCAATGAGTTCCATAGTCATAATGGACATATTTGTCTTTACCTAAAATTTTTTGCTATACATTTCCTCTTACGTAAAAGAAAACATGTCCAAAACCATCATTAATTTTAGACCCGTCCGTGAAGAGATGTACCCATTCCGAATAATCACAATTAAATTCTTTTTTTTTTTAATAAAAAGTAAGCGTATACATACAATAATTAAAGACAATCTTAAGTGTGCGTTTTCATATACGATAACAAATTTAATGTACGATATACAGAAATTAAATGAAGAAAAAGAAAAAAAAATACGGAGTGTGTTTTACTTTTTTGCTATATTTAATAACTTATCAGATTTGCGAGTTAAAGTCCTACCAGCACCGGTGCTGTAAGTGTTACTGACCGTCAACGACAGGTGTCTGCAAACAATAAGGTATATATCATAATAAATATTTTCTTGAATGTTCGTTAGGTAATTTCTATATTTTTGCTTAAATGATTGTACCGATTTCAGACTGCGAAACGGTGGCGGCAAGTCGTTCCTGCACTTGGTGGCGGCGTACTTAAAACTCCCTCGAAAGGAAGTGGTTCGATGACAAGACATAGCAAGAGAAAAGCTCCATGCACGAATTACCTTTGTTTTTACGTCTCGTGGTCACAGTAGTTTTATCATTGTAATTTACACGTTGAAATTTTAAATCTCTTTCTTTATTTGTTCCTGTTTTTGGCATCAACGACATTTTTGCAAATTAAAATAACGAATGCCGCTCTTCCTCCTCCTGAATTCTCAAAAATATAGAAATAGAAGGTCAGCGTCTTGATGGCAAAGCCAACGACATAATTCGGACTTCAGTTTTTGCGAACAGCAAATTCCGATCACCTAATCCAATTAGTTAAATGAAAAATTCGGATTTTTTCCTGGTTATCATAAGGGCGACAGATAACATAATAAGGTTTCAAGTAAGAAAAACATTGTTATCGATTTTCCTGCTTTTGAATGCAAGTGTTTGTAAACAAAACTGAAATATAACACTTGAAAATTAGCAGGTATTGTTAAATTATTGAGAAAAAAGTTAAAATTTCAACTGATTTATGCATTTTTTTCTCTTTAATTTAATAACATAAAAGTTCAGCACTAATATGCTTTAAAAATCAATAAAATTGCATAATAAAAGTTAAAATTGGCGTTATCGTATTGATAATTTCTAACTGAAAAGTCAGGATTATCAAATTGTCACTTGCAAAAAGAGATAATAGATAGCGCCTATGCTAATAAACATGGCATTAGTGATATAAGAGAATACAAATTTAAAATTTCAACTGATGCGTGTAAGACACGGTGGCTCGGAGGTAAAGGCCTCGCCACGGATCGGCGAAGGTCGCGGGTTGGAATCCCGCCCGTGTCAGTTGAAATTTTAACTTTTTTCTCTTTAATTTAATAACATAAAAATTCAGCATAAATATGCTTTAAAAATCAATAAAATTGCATAATAAATAGGTGTTATTTTATAGTACCTCGTAAATCAGAGTACGCACTTGTATATAATAGATTGTAAATAATCTTATACTTGTCCGTATATGGCCGTGGTATCGGTGTAAGAATAATAAACCTTAGCCATAAATATACAATTGGTAACCGACATATGGCGGGATAACCATCTCGAAATAACAGACCAAAATTAAGCAGACCGGTGACGGGCCTCAGCGACTAATTTGCAAGGTACTGCGATCGCCAATCCGCTTGCCGATCAGTACAGGACTTTTACAGGTCATTATGATGATGAAATCTTATACTCGTGAACTTGTGGAATAATCTTTTACAATACGAAGAAACCCAAATGTTTGAGAAAGAATTGAGAAGATGACCGTTCTGTTATATACCTAGTCCGTCCATAAGTTCTGCTACAAATGAAAATACATTTTTTTAAAGAAGTTATGTATCATCGTTAAAATTTATACCTACATATTTATTAGTCTCAGCAAAAAATAAAAATCATATTCTCTTGTCCACCCTTTGTATAACTTTTGTTGTAAGGTTAAAATAAAGTATAAGTAAATGAAAGGAAGTCTCGAACTAATAACTATTTTAGAAACATGTAACTTAAGACATTAAAACAGAATTCAGCCGAATGCCTAAGTTCGGTAAAACCGAATGTGAAGTAAATTTTGGCCCATTTTAACTATTAATACAAATATGCATATCTGCACAAAAAATCAAGTATACACTTTCACTGATTAGCTTATACTTTAAAACTTAATTAATTTAATAAATTATACGATTATAGAATGTCGCTGCCGGGAACAAAGTCAATGGTGCCCTGACTGCGTTAATCAAAAGGCAAGGCGTTGTGAAAAGTGCACGCCTTGCAATACATAACGCAGTGTTGGTACCGACTTTGTTATATGGCAGCGAAACCTGAGAATGCCAGAAGAAGCATAAAAGCAGGTTGAATGCAGTGGAGATGAGATCTCTTCGTAAAATGTGCGGCCTTACCATGGCCGACCGAAAGCGAAACGAAGAGATTCGCAATATGGCAGGTTTGAAAGATGACCTTGTCTCAAAAATGGATAAGGGCGTGCTTCGATGGTTTGGGCACGTTGAGCGAATGAGTGAAGACCGAATGGTGAAGAAAATATATAGCGCGAAAGTTAATATTAAAAGGTGTCGAGTAGACCGAGATTAACTTTCGAAGACCATGTGAACAAATTGCTTGAAGAGAGGAGGGTCAAGAGTACTCGGATACCTAGACATGCATGTATGAAGAAGATGATGAATCTGAAAGAAGCGAAAGAAGTATGTAGGGATCGTGACACTTGGCGATCTGTTCTCTCTGGCTACCCCGTCAGGGATTGTGCGTGAAGATAAATAAATAAATAAATAAATATATACGATTATAGAATATGATATTACGATTAGCGATAGTCGTGATGATTCTGCCATTATTTTGTAAAAAGTTGACCTTAATCTAGAATTTGAGAGGGAGTTTGTTTCGTAAATTTTTAGGATTATATAGCAGATGTCGAGTTTTCGAATCAAGCCCGTGTCAGTTGATATTTTGAATTTCTGGTTTCATTTAATGTCAATACGAGTATGCCTCAAATCTGAATATGATATGTCTCAATTTCTGATAAACTTTATTCTTTAAATTTTGAGTCAAATCTAACATGATATTTACAGTTTGATATGTCAAATGTCAAAACTAAAAATAAATATTATTAATACAACTTTACTATGAATATTAATTAGTTGCGAAAACGCTGCTGTTTCATAAAACTAGCAGTTTTATGGAACAACAATAACCCTTTATGGAAACTGAATAATTTATATGTATAATAATAATATCTTCACGCCATTCCCAGTACTGGGGTTGATAGAGGTCTCGACAATTAAGTCGTTTCAACCCACCTTCCACCGAAGACATTTTTTGCGACTATCGAACAGGTGGTAAACCCGTCACTGTCTTAATGTCCAAGCCAACGACATAAGGTTGAATTATTTAATTTTATTTATCAAAATTATAAATAGGATGTTAAGAACAAATATATACTAATATATACTAAAGGTAAAGGCGCACTGATGTCATTACTTGCTATTTTATATACGCAGGATCCTATTCTTTAATTATCCTAGTTCCGCCATTTTATTACTAAGCTCTGTTTACTCTGATCTGATCTGATGATCAGAAGCACGATAGATTGACTTCCTTTCATATAAAACTAAATAGTAAAATGGAATAAGCTAATTGTACAAGAACTAACCATTGCTATTTTCTTATTCATATAGCGGATACAATTTAATTTTTTTTCACATAATATAATAAACAAACAATCAAATATAAATCACCATTGTCATCATCGTCATCAGTCCAGGCTATCAATATTGCACTCCCGCAACATTGTATAGGTCGTTACTCCGTCTTTTGGGGAGTCGTCTTTCCTGTGTGCTTGTACGAAGTTTCTTTATTTATTATCTCTTTATTGTGATGCCTTAAAGTAATGGCTACAAAGACTTATTTATTTGCTATATACTTTTACTTTTACAAGTCACGATAGCCGAGTTGTTGGGTGGTCGGAATTTCGAGTCGAGAGACCCGAGTTCGATCCTCAGGTGGCAGTACCAATGAGTTTTTCAAAAAACTTATGTACGAATTTCATCGTTGGCTTGGACATAGAGGCGGCGACGGGCTCACCACCTGTCACGTTGTCCCGAAAATATCTTCGGTGGAAGGTGGGTCAAAGGGACTTAATTGTCTAGACTTGACCTCTGTCTACCCCTGTATTGGGAATTGCGTGAAGATATTTTTATTTATATTTTTTATGTATTTTTTATTTTATATACTTTTACCACAATGAAAAACATAGATATGAAAGTTACAAAAGAGAAAAGAAACTTATGGGCAAATAAAAGCGGTTTTATTGCAAAAGAGTGATCTCTTCCAGGCAACCTTAAGAGTAAGGAAAAATTATATTATTGAATAGTGATAGGTGGTCCAAATCGTAGAACTTATATACTAGTATCTAATTAAACTAAACCTATACATAATATTATTATAACAAAAATATAAATTTAAATAAGTATAAGTATAATATCTAAATAAGTAATAAGGAGAAACAATCCTTTGTTTTAACATAATTTTAGTAGGAATGGGGAGAAAAGAACGTAAGCGCCGCAAAAAAGCAATAGCAGCAAATGACTTCCTGCTAACTTTCTTTAACTGATGAGACCACGAGGAAGTATTATCAAAGTGAAAACCAAAAGAAGTTTTCAACAGATTTGCTGTAAGGTATGACAAGGTTATTTTGGTGTTATTAAAGGAAGGCTATCCCAGTCAACTCTAGAAATCCAGCCTGCTCCACCAATAATAAGAGCTTGGGACTTAAATGGATTAATCGTTAGTCCATAACTCTTGCTCCATTCACTTATAGCCGTAAAGTCACTATTAATGGTAGTAACAGCAGTGGACAAGTTTTCAAAAGTTGACTGCGTATAATTTGAAAATCATCTGCATACATATGTTTACATATGTTTTGAATATATATATATATATATATATATATATATATATATATATATATATATATATATATATATATACATATATATATATATATATATATATATATATGTATGTATATATATATATATATATATATATATATATATATATATATATATATATATATATATATATATATATATATATATATATATATATATATATATATATATATAATATATATATATATGTATATATATATATATATATATATATATATATATATATATATATATATATATATATATATATATATATATATATATATATATATATATATAAATATATATATATATATATATATATATATATATATATATATATATATATATATATATATATATATATATATATATATATATATATATATATATATGTATATATATATATATATATATATATATATATATATATATATATATATATATATATATATATATATATATATATATATAAAGGTTCACATGCTTACAGATTCCTGGCATTCATAAAATAACTAATTTTCGTTTTTTTTGTTCTAAAACTATGGACTTGGGGCGCACTATTTTTAGCAAACATCCGCGACTACAACAACAAAATATCCGAGCATCTTATTTAATTTACATATTTATTATTTTGAACTGTGTGATAATAATACAGGTTTTTATACATCTTTACTTCCTTTTGTATAATCTTTGTTTTAATTTATCTGTTATTCATCTTTATATGCCGTGGATTGGAGATCGCAATTCAAGACATCTTAGACCGGACCGTCACCGGCCTCCTTAGTTATTGCTCCAATTAAGCTGCAATGCTTTACGTTTGGTTCTTCTCACGACAATATTCACATGGTGGTCTCGAAACTACGGCATTGAATTTCGTAATCCGTATCATAAACGATTAAGCTAATTACCCTAATTTATATGGAGTCTAGATAGCCTAATTGTTGGGTGATCGGAATTCGAGTCAAGAGACCCGAGTTCGATCCCCGAGGCTCGTACCAATGGTTTTTTTAAAAACTTATGTATGATTTATATCGTTGGCTTAGACAATAAGACGGCGACGGGCTCACCACCTTTTACTTTGTTCCAAAAAATGTCTTCGGTGGAAACAGATAAAGGCCTTAATTGTCTAGAACATTGTCTACCCCCGTATTGGGAATGGTGTGAAGTTATTTATTTATTAATTATTTAAAAATATTAAAATATCTTCACGCAATTCCCAATACAGGGGTAGACAGAGGTCAAGTCTAGAAAACTAAGTCCCTTTGACCCACCTTCCACCGAAGATATTTTCGGGACAACGTGACAGGTGGTGAGCCTGTCGCCGCCCTTATGTCCAAGCCAACGATGAAATTCGTACATAAGTTTTTGAAAAACTCATTGGTACTGCCACCTGGGGATCGAACTCGGGTCTCTCGACTCGAAATTCTGACCACCCAACAACTCGGCTATCGTGACTTTTTTTTTATTTATTATTTATTATTTAAATAATAAAATTAAATAATAATTATATATAAATATTAAATAATAATTATTATTTATTATTTAAATTATTATTAATTATTTAAATAATAAAAAATATCTTCCCGCGTAGTCCCTGACGGAACAGATCGCCAGGTGTCACAATCCTTATATACCTCTTTCGCTTATTTCAAATTCATCATTTTCTTCACGCACGCAAGTCTAGGTACCCGAGGTTAGTCTCGGCTAATCTCGACCTTTTTTAATGTCAACTTTCGCGCTATTTTCTTTACAATTTGGTCTTCACTCATTCACTCAACCTGTCCAAACCATCGAAGCACGCCCTTATCCATTTTAGCGATGACATCATATTTCCAAGCACATTATGAATCTCTTTGTTTCATTTTCATTCGGCCAAGATAACACAGCAGATTTTACGCAGAGATCACAATTCCACTGCATTTAACTAATATAATTTTTCTGTAGATCCAGGTTTCGCTAACAGATAACAAAGTCGATATAAGCTCTGCATTATATATCGCAAGGCGTGGACTTCTCACTACACCCTTCCTTTTCACTAACGGTGGCAGTCAGGGCGGTGCTCATTGACATTGTGACAGGTGATAAGGCTGTCGTCATCTTAGTATCCAAGCCAACGATACAATATACTTGCATAGATGTATACTTCAATTAAGAAATATCTATTTATTCATATAAACATACATGACTCGAGCACAGCATTTATATTTATCATTCGAATGTTTGCCGCTAGCGGGATTCAAACCCGCAACCATTAGGTTCAAAGCGAGGGTCACTACTAACTAGGCTATCGGTTCATTATACGTTTGTATAAAAACATACAAAACTTGATGATTTAAGGAACTTATAAAATAGTCTCTAACATTTTAAAGTCACATCATATGAAAGTAACACAGTATTATTCGAATCTAATAATCAAAGATATAATGTTTTTTTTTTATAATTGGCCTTTCCTTGTTTAGTCGTAGGGTCAACAAAGTGAAGTGGCATTTTAAAGTAGAAATGAATGAAATACTCTTTCATCAAAAAGGAGTAGTTTCCATATATTTTTAATATGTGTAATGTTCTTTAAAAATTCGGATATATTTTGAAAATTCATTGTTTTAAAAGTCACTATAGCCGAATAGCTGTGTGATCGAATTTCGAGTCAATGAATCAAAAATAAAATTATTCAATCTTATATCGTTAGCATGGACATAAAGACGGTGAGGAGCTCCTGTTACGTTGTCCCAAAAAATGTATTCGGTGGCAGAGTGGTCGAAATGACTTAATTGTCTAGACCCCTGTCTACCCCTTCATTGGGAATGGCGTGAAAATATTTTTTTTTGTTTTAAATGTCCAAAGTTAACATGGTAGACAGAGGTCTATATAATGAAGTACTGCTATCTGCCCTCTTTCCTACGAATACGTGAGAGCCGGTGGGCTGATCGCCGTCTTAATATCCAATCCAACGGAACATTACACTAACATACATCATCGATTTCGTCTATATCTCTATCTAACTAATACGAATATGCGTGAAGATAAAAAAATTACAATAATTTCTTAATACATTTGAGAAATAACAATAATGATATTTATTATATTTTATTACATTATTAGTTTCCCGATAGAACTCTGTCGCGTATTATTAAACAAGATCTGAGGCAAGGCGCTTATCGTCGATATACATAACATGCCCTAAATCAATAAAGTAAATAATAAATATCTTCATGCAATTCCCAATACAGGGTAAAACAGAGGTCTAGTCTAGACAATTAATTCTCTTTGACCCTCCTTCCACCGAAGATATTTTCGGGACAACTTGACAGATGGTGAGCCCGTCGCTGTCTTTATGTCCAAGTCAACGATATAATTCGTACATAAGTTTTTGAAAAACCCATAGTTACGAGCCAGCCACTTGGGAATCGAACACGGGTCTCCGACCGGCTATCGTGACATTTACATGCCCTAAATCAATTTTAGAGTGGTACAATTAAAGAGAGTGGATCGATAAAAACGCCTTTTGTCGCGATACGCAGGTGAAAGGCAGAGAAGTATCCTCTTTACCGATGAAAAAAAATTCACGATTGAAGAACATTACAATAAGTAAAATGACAAAGCATACGCTCACAGTTCTAAAGAATCTCAAGTAGTCGGAAAGGTACAACGAGGTCATCATCCTGCATCAGTGATGGTTTGGTGGGGATCATGTTGTGAAACCTCTCAGCAATACAGTTTTTAAAAATATACCGTGGACTTTCCAGCAGGACTCTGCAGCTGGTCACAAGGCACGAACTAACCAAGCATTGCTTGAAACCAACAATCCGGACTTTATAAGAATTCAAGACTGGCCCTCATTTAGTCTCGTAGGTCTCAACCGTTTTGACGTCAAATTATGGTCAGTTTTATAGAACATGACCAGCTCTAACCGACATGGCAACATTGAGTCTCTCCAAAAATCTAAGGAGCAAGCACTGGCTTAATCCATAGATTCGTGGCCAAACATATTAAAGGTCTGTATAAAAACCAAAGGTCGACATTCCGAATAAAACATTTTTTTTGTTTTTTGCTGAGACTAATAAATTTGTAGGTACAAATTTTAATAATATTAAATTACTTCATTAAATTCATTTTCATTTGTAACAGAACTTATGGTCGGACTAGGTATAATAACACATGCTTAAAAATGCAAAAATATTCATACAAAAAAACACATTCTATTAATCTTATGATCAGTGAATAGTGGGGCTCTTAGGTATAATAAAGCAGGTTACATCTAGTATTTAAATGTTCAGTACGTCGACGGCAAATACTCAGTATTCAAAATGTGGTTTTTATATAGTGTATTTTTGTTAAGCACATTAGGATTTTTACTCTACTGGCACGCCACTAGAAATTTTACCTATTGGAAAATTAGAAATATTGCGGGACCAAAACCCGTTCCACTTTTTGGTAATTTGAAGGACTCCGCTTTTCGGAAAAAAAATATCGGCGAGGTATTCGAAAACATTTACTATGAGTACCCGAACGAGAAAATCGTTGGAGTGTACAGGATGACGACTCCAAGTTTACTACTTCGAGACTTAGATATCATAAAAGATGTCCTCGTTAAAGACTTTGACTGTTTTTCCGACCGTGGTTTCTCGTTCAGTACTAATGGTTTAGGAGCGAACCTATTTCAATGTGAGAGTGACATGTGGAGAGTCTTAAGAGCCCGTTTAACACCAATATTTACAACCAGAAAACTTAAGAGTATGTTGTATTTGTTAGTGCAATGTGGAGATAAATTTATTGATTACGTAGAAAAGGGTAGTTCGATAAACAAGGAACAGGAGATACATTCGCTAATGCAGAAGTATACGATGGCAGCGATATCAACTTGTGCATTTGGTATGGAATTCGATAATTTAAATAATATGACCGATTTTTTAGCGCAGATTGATGAGCTTTCATTCTCACCATCATACATAGATGAATTAGACATGATGTATCCTTGGGTTTTAAAACTTCTTAAACTGGATCCTTTCCCTAAAGATATATTATACTTTTTTAAAGATATTATCAAAGTTGTTGTGGATAAAAGAAATGGCATGCCAACAAGTAGAAAAGATTTTATGGATGCAATTTTAGAATTAAGACAACACCGTGAGATTCAAGTATTGCATAAATTAGAAGGTAATCAAAGGAGTATAGAATTAACCGACACTATAATCGCTGCTCAAGTATTTGGTTTATATGTGGCTGGATATGAAACAAGTGCCAGTACCATGTCTTTTATGCTGTATGAATTGGCAAAGAACCCTAAAATCCAAGATAAATTGATTTCTGAAGTAGACGAGGTACTAAAAAAATACGATGGTCAAATATCGTATGAGCTTATTATGGATTTGAGATATATGGCAAAAGTTTTCAGCGAGACCCTTCGAATATATCCCATAGTGGAGCCATTGCAAAGATGTGCACAGAAAGACTACACGATTCCGGGCACAGGTGTGACTATTAAAAAAGGTCAAATAGTTCTCGTATCAACTCTTGGTATCCACCACGATGAGAAATTTTACCCTTCTCCAAAGATATTTGATCCTGAAAGATTTTCACCTGAAAATATCAGCAAAAGACATTCCTGCGCTTACATACCATTCGGAACTGGACCCAGAAACTGCATTGGTAAGTTGTTGTTGTTTTGGAAATTTCAATCAGCATTCAGTTTTTCTTTTCATGGGAGATGGTAGTGAACGAATAATCGGTCAATCTGATGGTAAATGACTACCTACATCCGACAGGTGTACCTGCAACTCCAGTTAGGCTGCGTTTGCGTTTCTTAATAAAAAATACATCTTCACGCTATTTACAATACAGGGGTAGACAGAGGTGTAGTCTAGACAATTAAATCCCTTTGACCCACCTTCCACTGAAGAAATTTTCGAACAACGTGACAGGTGGTGAGCTAGTCGCCGTCTTTGTGTCCAAGTCAACGAATATAGTTCGTACATAAGTTTTATGAAAACTCGAGCGTGTAACCTAGGGATCGAACTCGGGTCTCATAACTCGAAGTTCCGACCACCCAACCACTCGGCTATCATGACTTTTGCGTTTCTTACTTTTAAGAAAGGAATTGGGAAAAGAGAAGGTCCTTGTTTAATCAGTAAATAACATTATCACTTTAAAACTTGGTTTGCATTTTACAGGTATGCGCTTTGCCAAGCTTCAGTCAATAGTTTGCTTAACGAAATTCTTTTCCTCGTACCGAGTTGAACCATCAGCGAGGACAGTGCCCACCATGAGATTCGTGCCCCGACGTATTATCATGGCTGCGAAAGATGGAATATATTTAAACGTAATTCCCAGAAACATGTAATTACGAATCGATCTTTAATGTACAATCTATAAATAAACAAATATATGGAAAATAAAATTCTTATATTATAATATTTTATTATTATTATTAAATGTAGATTGCTTCTCTGACAAGATGTAGAATGATAAAATGTTACCAGATAGGTATAACCGATGTAGAAACATTATGCTTTACCGAAACATGTCTAAAAAACTTTCTATATTAACTGTTTTTTTATTATTCGGTATAGTGCATTTATGACAAAGTCTGCAATAGCACGACAACCTCCATGGACGAGTGGCGTCCACACCGGTATTCACGGTGTCGTCAGCTCCGAGGTCCCGGTTTTGATTTTCGGTCGGGTCAATGTAGAATACATTTTTGTGTTTGTGGTACCTTGGTTGTTGTTGTTCGATAATACAAATTGTTTGCTGTTGTTGTTTAGTGCTTATATAGTCCTTATATATGTATGGATTTATATATAAAAACGTTGAAATAGAAAGGGGTTGTTTAATAAAGCAAATTAAAATTAAAGACATCTTATCTCGCTTAGACATAAGAGGCTAGCGACTCGCCCCAGCGTCAAATGGCTAGCTGCATACACATAATTTTTTGTCGTAGTGTTGTAAATTATTCATAAGAAGTTTTAATTTTTCCCGCGAATTACCAAATAAATGTTCACCCTTATTCAGCCTCTTATGGGATAAAAATCTCAAAGTGCTTCTTAAGTACATACATAAAAGCCTTAAGTTGCCTGCTCTGTCTGTAATTAATCATTCAGTCAGTGTGAACAAAAAATCGCTTATATGAATATTTAAGAATGAATTATAAGAATAATTTATGAATGAATATTTTGGGGTCTTTATAAATTCTAAAGACAAAACATCAATTTTAAATGTTTGTCTATTTTTAAATGGATACCCACACTACGTAAAAACTGCTGTAAGAAATTGAAAGCGATTTTACGAAGTCTAACTAATACTATTTTGCGTGTTTTATCTTGAAAAACTACGCAGAAAAGAACACGTGAAACACAAGAATAAATAAATAAATATTTCCACCGATAGTCCCTGTTGGGATAGCCTGACTAACAATTGTCAGGAAGTACTTTCATACATGTTTCGCTTCTTCTATGCATCTGGCCATATTTGACCCTCCCCTTTTAATATACATTTAATATACTACATAAGAAAATTATATAAATTTACATCTAAAATAAGTATGTAAATTTTATAGTTTGAAGTAAATTATTTTCTTTACTCTTTAACAGATGTGAGTTCAAGATTATACTTTACAATATAATTAACTTACAATGTTTGCTTATCTAAATATTAGACATTTTTATACATATTGTTACATTAATGCCTATTTATGTCCACTGCAGAGTATGGGCGTCTCCCATAAAAGAGGGTTTCCCATAATAGCCACGTTTAACAAGCGGATTGGTGATTGCTGTACCATATACAGTCATAATATATATAGTAGCAGATATATATAGACACGATAGCCGAGTGGTTGGGTGGTCGGAATTTCGGGTCGAGTGATTTTTTTAAAAAACTTATGTACTAATTACATCGTTGGTTTGGACATAAAGACAGTGACGGGCTCACCGCCTGTCCCGAACATATCTTCGGTGGAAGTTGGGTAGAAGGGACTTAGTTGTCTAGACTAGACCTCTGTATACCTCTGTCTAAGATTGTGAATTGTCTGAAGATATCTTTTTTATATTTTTTTTAATTTTTATACTGCACCTAAGACGCTGTTGCCCATCGCTGGTACCCAGAACTTTTGTCAAATCTCCTCACTCAAAACCTCAGCTCTAACGGAAATAACTGCACCATTTTCGGTCTTCAACTAAGTCACTTGGTTCTTTCCGATAGACAGATCTTTGGCGTTTCGTATTGAATTTGCGTATGTCTCGCTTCATAGACTTAGATATCTGTCTATTCAGTCGCCGATATGCTGTTGCATAGCATAGTTGCATGCTGCAGTCTGGCCACTGACTAGCGGGGCCACCAGGTACTGGGGCCACGTTTGGGTGCTTTCCATAGAGGGTTTTTGCATATTTACCAAGCTTGGCGCGCGTGTTGGCAACCGCACTTTTAGTCAATAAGATGTTATTCTGGAAGATGCTGCTATTTTGAAATCCCTCTGTCGATTTTTACGACACCAATTGGATGAGATGGGATGGCATATTCTCTTAAGCCGCTGCCATACGGTAGTGCAATACGGCAGTACACACAGATGACACTCTAATAAAAGTATTACCAAAAATTTATCTAGTACGAAAGACAAAGAGAGGTACCTCCTCAACAGCTTATAGCAGCTACTTCGTGTTCTGACTTTTTGTATTGTAACAAGAACTTTATCCCCGACTTGAAATTAGTTATGATTCAAATCATCAACCATCAAAGGTCTGATGATCTATATATACCAAACTAAAATACAGCAGACCGGTGATGGGCAGCAGCATCTAAGATGCAACATGTCTGCTACTGTGGTCATCAATCAGCTTGTCAAGCGTGGCGATTACGGAAAACCCTCCCGTACGGCAGAGGTCTATGTCCTGTGGTGGTCGAAGAATTTTTAACAGAATTTTAAATGTTAGAGCTTATAGAAAAACTTGGGCATTTATAATATTAGGATATATACATATATACAGGTTTTCACTACTGGCCGATGCAAGCATATAGAACAGGACTGTTTTTTTGTATCAATTGTGATAGGCTGTAGATAAGAACTAAACAACAATACTTTCATAAAAATACTGCCTATCAGAAAACTTTATGCACACACCGTTTTTCATGGAGTCGCCTCAGAGCCAGTTCCAGGTTCTATTTCCAGTTGGGTCAATACAGAAAACACAACCTCGGGATAATAGACCGGCTGATGTTTCATACCAGTTTTGATTTGATCAAAAGGGTCGTCATTTATTGTTTGAGAGTCCATGGAGGTCGTCACTTTGAACTCACATTTCTCTAAAATAATTAAGAGAGGGTATAGTTTTAGTAACAGTTAAGTTTTAATCTTAAAATCAATACTTGTTACTTTCATGACTAGACTAACTTGAATAATTATTTTATTGTCTTTATTATATAAATTTTAAATCATAAGTAAAGTCGACGGTGCGCGGAAATACAATAATTCATTTTTCCTCATTAATATTGGAGTATCAGGAATATTTAAAGATTTAAAATAACAAGGGTCAATAACAAAAAAAATATTTAACCTTTAAACGAATGTTACGAGTAGGAATTTACAAAAAATGGCTTAGGTGAGAGGTGGATCGAAAGGACTTAATTCTCTAGACCTCTGTCTACCCCAGTATTGAGAATGGCTTGAAGATATTTATTTATTATTCACTTAATTTATTTACACATGGGCTGAAATGACGGACAATGGAGGATGGAGTGTAAAGTTGCCACGTGGAATGTTGAGGAGGTATGAGAGATAAGATGAATAGGTTGCGAGGTCTTATCTAGGCAAATATTTGTGTGATGAATGTTTGTATTCGAGTCACGGATGTTTATCTGTATAAATAAATATATGTAAGTAAATAAGTATATTGTACCGTTGGTTTGGGGACTATGTCGGCGATAGGACAGTCTATATTGCTTCCCAAATTCAGCTCATGAAAATCCGTTCAATAGTTCCGGAGATGTGAGTGAACAAACAAACATACAGACACTGAAAATAATTCTAAAACTTGCTGATTTATATACTCTTCTCAATTAATTCCTCTCTTCAAACCACACGGTATTTTACTGTTTTCTTATTTGTGTACATTATAGATCGATGATCTAGACGATAGGCGTAGAACATCGTGCCGCCAGCTTTGAGGTCCCGTATTCGATTCCCGAATGAGTCAATGTGGAAAACCAGTTTTTCTATATTGTCTCGGGTCTGGGCGTTTTTGGTACCAACATTGTTTCCAACTTAATAGCTCAGTATTTTAGCTACTTACTTTGGGATCAAAGCATTTTATGTGATGTATGTATTTTCTTATTTATTAAAAAAAAAAACAGAAATAAATACAGAGATACGTAGATATTATTTTTAATGAAAGATATATCATTCAGAGTGTATAACATCTGTATGAAATTCTGAGGGATTTTTTATAGCAAAACTTTCACAATGAGTGCTTTTTCTTATCTATTACATATTGTTGAAACTGTGATATATTTGTAATCCCTTAGAGAAAGTTACTTTTTGGGTCTAAAAATTGAAAATCGCAAGTGTTCAAAAACTTTAATTAAAGCCGTCACGTACGCTTTTTTGTCACAGCTTTGTCAATTATTGCAGTCTTAACCAGTCCCCCCATAGGCGCTTCGATAATTAAGTGGAATGGTATAGCCATCAGGAAAGACATTGATGTTACTGCAAATAGATTTGTAATCTGAAACAGTACAGTATACAGAGTGCATATATGACTGCTTATACGGCGATATGAGATCACCACCTGTCACGTTATCCCAAATAAGCTTCGATGTAAAGTAGGACAAAAGGACTATGCCTCTCCAATATGGGAAATTGTGTAAAGATAAAAAAAGAGTATAAAATTTTGGTATTCAAAAAATTGTTGCAGTGTCGCTAACGCGCTTAGCTAAAAAAACTCTGTCTAGATTTAAGTATTCAGTTTACAGAAAAATCTATAGAGGTTTTTGTTCCATCCACTCGGATCTTCGTTGCATAAAGACGAAAGAGATTGTATTTTAATAAGTGAAGCGAAATATTTTTTTTTTTTAAAAAAAACTTATATACGAATTATATCGTTGGCTTGGATATTGAGACGGCGACGGGCTCGCCGCCTGTCACGTTGTCCCAAAAATATCTTCGATGGAAGGTGGGACGAAACGACTTAAATGTCTAGACCTCTGTCTACCCCTATATTGGGAATGGCGTGAAGATATTTTTTGAAAGGCACATGAGTGAACTGTAATTAACTTATGTTATAAGGTTTAAAGAAAGCATATTCCTGCCCTTCTTTCCTTCAAAAATCAAGGATACGAACTCTTGGCACCTAAAATATACTGTCAATATTTGTACAAGAGAAAAGAAGAAGAATGAAAAGAAATACAAAAGAAAAACGTGTTATTACCAAATTAAAAATAGACACGTATCCCAACTGATGTTTTAATCCTAACATTATATGAACCAGGTTCATATGCAGCAGATAAACGCTGAAGCTAAGTTTTCCCGGTATAATCCAGCCGTGCCATTCTAAAATCCGACGAGGTAACCCTGAAAAAAAAACTTATTTATAAAAATATGCTAATTCAATATTGTGGTCTTTTAGTGGAACTTTGTCTTTAAATAAATTAAAATTTTCTTTATTTTTATATAAAGAAATATTTATTTATTTTTAGAAAGTCACGATAGCCGAGAGGCTGGGTGATCGGAATTCGAGTCAAGAAACCCGAGTTCGATTCCAAGGTGGCAAGGTTTTTTCAACTGGGTTTTTTTCAAAAACTTACGTACGAATTATATCGTTAGCTTGGACGAAAAGACAGCTACGGGCTAACCAACTGTCACGTTGTCCCAAAAATGTTTCGATGGAAAGTGGGTCTAATTGCAATTGTCTAGATCTTCATCTACCCCTGTATAGGGAATGGCGTGTAGATACTATTTTTTAAAGAATAATGCCTGAAATATTTGTTGTAAACCTTTGACAATGCCATAAGGGCGAAACCCGAAATTGTGCAATATTATTTTATAATATTTTGTTTTTTTTTTAATTGTCTTCGGTGGAAGGTGAGTCGAAAAGACTGAATAGTCGAAACCTGTGTAGACCTCTGTCTACCCCTGTATTGGAAATGCCGTGAAGATATTTATTTCTTATTGATTTAATATGATATATACTATCCTACTAACAGTAATGAATTTCCGCAAAATACACCTAGTAACTGTTTCTGTTTATGATATTACATATATTACATACATATCGGTTATAAAAAACATATTTGTATTAACTACTTACCATTTAATCTGATCACTAATGTCAAGATTACCACTGCGATGGGGCCAGCTACGGCGATAGGTTGAGCCGCCGCAAACGCCATTCTAACAGCAAGCGATGCCCTCTCCTGTTCGTAGAATATGCGACCAATGAGGCAATATTTCAATATCAGTATTGGTATTAAACATATCAATAACTCGCAAACCTGAAAAGAGTACAGTCTTTGATTCGTTAATAAATAAAAATAATTAAATCAATACATACATAGATAGGGACGACATCACGTACACGGCTCTTATTCCAAATTAAGTAGCTAAAGAACTTGTGTTATGTAAGCCGAAACAATGAAAGAAACACTTAGATCCGAGACAATGTAGCCCGAGAAATAAGTGTTTCTAGATTGAGGCAACCGGGAATAGAAATGGGAACCTCAGAGCAGGCAATACCATCAAAACCAGTGTGAACGCCAGTCGTCCACAGAGATTGCCATTATTCTTATGATATTTCATTGCCTACACCTACTATGTAAAATGTACATGTTTACTACATGTACATTTTACATTTGTACATATACATGTTGCATTTTATTGATTTTAATAGCATGTAAGCTATGTTGGATTCGAGTAAAGAGATCCGAGTTTGATCCCCAGGTAGAGGGCTAGTGCCAATGGGATTTTTCAAAAATTTATGGACGATTTATAACTTTGGCATGGACATAAAGACGGCGACAGGCTCACGACCTGTCACGTTTTCCCAAAAGATGTCTTCGCTGGAAGGTGGGTCGAAAGTGGGTCGAAACCCCTGTATTGGGTATGGCGTGAAGATATTTTTTTTAGTATCGTGACATTCTGCGATCGGATGAGGACTGATTAGATATTATACGTTTACCTTGTTTGAAAGAAGGTTATGCAACTGCTTGATATTCTTCAGACTGTATGCGTAGTATCCTAAAGACATTCCGATGATGTAAGAGGCCATGTTGTTTTGTCCAGGAAAATATAGCCAGCGGAGATGATCGCTTTGAATTGAACGGTAAAGCCTGCAGAATGTAAATAATAATATCAAAATAATAAATAATAAAATCATACTGAAATATTCTAATAGTAGTAGTCACGACAACCGAGTGATAGGGTGATCGGAATTCGAATCAAGCGATCCGATTTCGATCCCCAGGTGGTAGGCTCGAACCAAAGAGCTTGTTCAAAAATTATATACGATTTACATTGTTGGCTTGGACATCAAAACGTGGGGAGGCTCGCAACTTGTCACATTGCCCCAAAAAATGTCTTCGGTGAAAGTGTACACACTTACTTATATATATATATATATATATATATATATATATATATATATATATATATATATATATATATATATATATATATATATATGTATATATATATATATATATATATATATATATATATATATATATATATATATATATATATATATATATATATATATATATATATATATATATATATATATATATTATACTTTCACTGAAGACATTTTTTGGGACATCGTGACAGGTGGTGAGTCCGTAGTCATATTTATGTCCAAGCCAACGATATAAATAGTACATACTCGTACGTTTTTGAATAAACTCATCAGTATGAGCATACCACCAGGGGATCGAACTCAAGTCACTTGACTCGAATAACGATCACCCAACCACTCGGTTATCATGACTATGGCCCATAAATTTTAAATACGAGAATAATTAAAGTAACTAAGACAAAAACAATTAGAAATAATGTGTATCAAATAAACATACAACTTTAGCTCTTAACTTTGGGAATCGAAATACAGTTGAGAGGTTATTTTCGAATGGATGTCACTCAAACAAAATATTTGCTTAAAATAAGAGATTAATTTAAGAGAAATAATTAGATTGTAACAAAAAGATGGCAACTTACTCAGGATGCATTATCACGGTTCCTTCTAAGTCAAAAAAACACACGTGTAACGCCGGCAAGACACATCCAAGCAATATCAGTAATGATAATATTAAATTCCTTCCACTGCTTTTTGTCCACATGTACGTAAAAAGTCCCAGTGCAAACAATTGAGTGTCTGCTGCTAAGTACCTTAAAATTAAAAAAACTTCAACCAAAATTCTTCAATAAAAAAATTCAATCAATAAAAATTCATTCAATAAAAAAATCCTTCAATGAAGTGAGAGAGATCACAAGATGCTTTGAGTGTCTTTTGTGATATCTCTAACGCTTTTCATTGCGTTCATTATGAAACACTTATCAGGAAATTACACCATTACAGTAGCAAAAATACGGCTCTATACCTAACTAAACAGGACTTATATAATAGAATTCAAAAAGTTGTTATTTATGGTGCCCCGGATCGACGATAGCTATGGGCGTATCGCAGGGCTCGATTCCCTGTCCATTTCTTTTTCTCATTTATAGTAATGATTTACTTTACTACATTTACTTACAACCTACTATTGAATAAACGGGATATAGTATAATTTACTGATGAGACCTCTTTAATTTTTAAAATCAAACGAAATGTACACACATGTAAATTACACTTGGCGTGGCAAACAATGTTGGTACTGGTGTTGGTACAAAATCGAAAAAGCTGGTACAAAAGTTCGTAGGTTAATAATTTACATTTGATTAGTAATAATGATAAATGAATAAATTTTTCAACGCCTAATGTAAAACATTTGGGTGATACCAATGTACTAATAAATGTGGAAGAGTTGAGCTCTTGCAAAAATTCAAAACTTTAATCGGGCCCCCATATATCCTAACTTGCGCGTAGGTTAAGCTCAGCAGCATATGCTGTAAGAAAAATAAGGTTCTTAACTGATGTAAACTTCTAACTAGACTTGTTACTTATTGTTTGTTGCATAATGCATTTGGTATTATGCTGTGGGGGTCATGAAGCTGTCATAGAAACAGTATTTGTTTTACAATAGAGGACCGTCGCTTAGAGAGACATTTAAAGAAATGAATATTTTAACATTGGCCTCTCAATATATATACGAAAATTGATGTATGTACATAAAAACATTCATACTTTTAAAAGAATTTTGATGTGTTATATCATATCATATTATATATACATATTAATATCAGTAATAGAATGAGGTGATTGCTCCTATATATTTCTAGAAAACTCATATCTTATTTTTTATAAATATAAAGATTAACCAAGAATGAGGATACCTACGGAGTTTCTTTCCCCGGTTTCTTCTCTGTTAGAGGAACTTCATTAAGAAACGGTGATAATTTTTTTTTTATCAATAAACGAATGTATATTCTTATTTCGATAATGATCAGTATTACTTTTCTTAGTTAATATTAAATTTATGTTCAATATTTACGCTGTGTTCCTTGCTGTGCTATGCCTTCAGACTTACACTTTTTTCACTATATTCAAATCAAAATTTAAAATGAGTCGATAATGAGTAACAACTTAGTGAATCATTCGACGACGTCAGCAAACGATTACTTTGAGATGAACAATGTATGTGATTTTGTCCCCATCTTTGTATATATCTACATATTTATAATTCGAAAAAAAAAGATCATAAAAATGAATACTCATTGCGGTAAGCCACCTTTTGCAGATTGTACATGAGTCTATTGCAAATAAGGAATTATAACGTTTGTTTTAAAATTTCCGCGTTTTCTTTTAATTTACACTTTCAAAATATCAAATTACATACAACTTATATGTTTATACTTCTTTGAAGATAGGATAGTCAAGAGTATTCGAATGTGAATAAATACCTTTTTAAAGAAAATCTTAAAATTGAAGCGAATTACGTACTTAAGGATCGCGAAACTTGGCAATAACTCTTTCGAATATGTAAGCAAGCAAATGATTTTGTTTTGTTTATTACCATGTCTGAATGCCGCACTTGTTATCGATTTCAACGTAATTGTTAATACTCAAAAGATGCAGCCACCAGTTCCTTCTACAGTCGGCTGAAACACTGTTAGTGATGCTGTAGTTCCACAGGGGACCCGAGCCGAGGTGTCTTAACCAGGTTGCGGTGAATCCCACTACCACAATATATGCAGGAAATACTCTGTTGATAATCAACACAGAATTTATTTAAGATAAATGGCTAAAAATAAGAAGGACCATCGCATTCGTGGTTCTAGAAACGTTGTTGTAAAACATATCAGTGGGACTAAAGGGGCTTAAACTACTGATTATTACTCCAAAGTCTTTCTTTTTTTCAGCAGTCGTTAAGCCTCTCGAATTTTATGAAGTTATAAGTTTGTCATGCGAAACGTTAACTTGTCATCATTTGGACAGTTATTTTGATTAAATTGCAGAGAATTGTGTCTTTTTTCCTATTTGTGCTATCAAATATAGTACAACTGATTATAAGGTTAGAACAGAAGCACTTTATCCAATAACATTCATTTTGCAAGTTTGTTGTAAGGTCTAACGTAAAATGTTTCTTACCTATTACAATGTTGATATTATATGTTTCCAACCGGTATACTATAGTAGTTGAACTGCTGTTTATTAATTTACAGCATGATAAAATTTGTACCTCATTTATACATAATTACACTTCGACTTAACTCAATCTTCAATATCTATTGGCAATTTAAAGCCTTTTTCATAGTCGCCTCTTACTAAACACACTGAATGAAAATTAATAGTAAAGCGAACCTAACTAAATATTGTATTTAAATGTTCATAATATCTTCATTTTAACAAGATTCTTTGTTATTAATTCCGAAATAATTTTAAAATAATTTGTTATTACCTCAAGAACCTCCAAAGTATTATCATGGGAAGCATAGTCCACGTAATTTTCTTCTTTTCGTCTAAAATTTGTAACTTGTACACCATAAGGAAACCAGATATAGTGAAAAAAATTTGTACAGCAGACATGGTAGTAAATATCAATTGATAACATGTAGAATCGTAAGCCTGTAAACAGATTCATTAAATTATATTTCCTTTTTAGATGCTTACAGCGTCTTACTCGCGTATCATTTTTTTCTGGGGACCTGAATGAACCATGAGCTAACAGTCTATTCTATGGTAAGTACTACAATTTCAAAAAAACAGCTTAACGTGTCTGACGTTATCGACCTTGAGTACAAAGAAGGAATACCCCATGGTCCGTGATTACATTTGTTATCTATACTCTTCTATCCGAAACACAACAGTTGTTACACTGCTCGAATGTGAATCATAGTTATGAAGGAGGGTTGATTCGAAAAAAAACTACAACGAAGATTATCAGATTTTTAAGCTTAACTATTTAAGCTTATGTAACGGAATGAGTAATGCTTTATTTGATAGTATTTTTCTCATTTTTCTGTCACTAGGATACATTAATTGAATCCTAATAATAATTGCACGTAAAATAAAATTATAAAATCCTAGTCAATCATTTACTCACTTTTATTTTTATTAATGACCATCTCAGTGGACGACTTGCGTAAATATCGGTTTTCATGGTGTTTCCAGCACTCAAGTCCCCGGTTCGATTCCCTGTCAGGTCGATGTAGAAAACACTTTTGCTACATTTTCTCAAGTGTGGGTGTTTGTGGTGACTTCTTTGCTTCTGATTCCTTAATACAAGTGCTTAAACTGCCTACTTTGGTATCAGCGCAATGTATGTGTTGTTGTCCGTCTTGTATGTATTTATTGATTTTTAATGTACATGTCGGTGCCTCGAATATTTTTAGAGTACCAATTGTGATACGTCACATCCGCTCTGACGCAATACTGGGTTTTGGTGCGATAAAAGAGGCTGGATGGCGAACATTACAAGGAATTACACGACACGCCGTCTTCCTGCTCGGACGTGCGCCACGTGTTCTGTGGAGCGTCTTAGTTTAATTTTGGGTAATTGAGTGTTTCGAATCTGATAGCAATTATATTTTAGTTATTTGTTACATTATAGTGAAGTGAATAAGAACAAAAGTTATTTTATTCTCCTCGCCCGATTACTCACGCCTACTATTAAATTGGACTATCCTATCTGCCCTTTGGGACCATGGAACTTCCTGACCATCAACATCTCCGAAAGCCTTCATATACTATAAATGTTACTACATTACAAAAATATTAACCAAGTAGACTTGGTTTCTGTACATTTATTTATTTACCTTTTCGAAGTCATGTGGGTTCTCGGTGAATGGTGATGCATTCAAAAATATTACATGCGCTGCGATCACAAAACATGTTAATATAACCCTGAAATTAAATGGGTAGAAATTAATGGCCGGAACTATATATAGATTTGTTATTGATAAAGAAATAATACATGTTAATTCGTAATCTATGTCTTTGTATTTGAACAGAATACTTTTCACCCTCTTTTTTAATAATATGTCTATGATATGAATATGATATAGTTAAAGTTTCCACAAAATTGGAGTGCACAATTCCATAGCTAAAATTAATGCATAATATTTCATAAATAAAATCATTTATTTTAAATTAAAATAAAAAATCACACATATTATACAAACATCTTGGCAACATTATATCAAAGATAATGAATTTGACATATAATATTAATAATTTGACTCATACATTCGGTTGTAAATACAGCGTGAAAAAAATAAGCTTTAAAAGAGAATTTTTTTTAAATTCTGCATTATTGTAATGATTCTAATTTTAGTAAAATAGACATATCAAATATAAGATCTTTGATGTAAAACTAAAAAAAATACCATTTTATAATAGTGATGAAATGTCAGAAGAACCATTACATTTCGTATATAAATGTTACTAATAAATAATTACATAGTGGATTGAAAAAAAGTCTTACATTATAATAAAATTTATCAAGAATATAATCATTACGTTCTAAACATAAAAGTGTATTGACAAGGAGTATAGAACCACTAGGTGTCTGTTGTCAAACCGTAAAAAGTATTTGCAGTTTCGCCGCTTAATAAATAATTAATCTGCTAAAGAATTTCGATTATTAAACGGGACACTATTTATTAACAAAATTCCGGTTTTATCTATTTACTTTATGCAGTGTATTCCTTTGAGGTCCTGCAATCCGTCATCTGCAGACTGTGAAGATGTAAGCCATGCCCAGTTGCGAATTATAGAAAAACTCAAAATGATCCTATTCGCTAAAAACAAAGAAAATACCTTAATAAGAATAAAATAATAGATGATTGAATAAAATTTTAAAATTTCAACTCACTAAAGCCAATATTATTTTCTGTTTCTAAATTATTATTGTTGGAAAGTATGTCATAAATAATTCCGAACAAATTGAGCATTATCAAGCAGCTGATTATCCCAGCAAACACCCAATCGAGAATATCTATTTTCGTTTCTTGATCATACCCATCGCAATTATATAAAACTGACAATTTTGCTTCAATTCCATAAGTATTCCAAACTGACGCATTCACGCACATTTCGATTACTTGATTCAGATCTTCGCTATTGTTCAAATTACGATGTTTTATAAATTTCGAACAAGATTTGATCACGCAGACCCCTCTTTCCACTATGGTATGGTTGAAATGTTTTTTTTTGTACTCCGAATATTCCTATAAAATAATATAATAAACAACATATGCTGACAAAAGTTTCAATAGGGCAGAACATTTTGTTAGAAATCATGTTAATTAATAAAAAAAATCTTCACGCCATTCCCAATACAGGTAGACCTCTGTCTACCTGTATTGGGAATCCACCAAAGACATTTTTGGGACAACGTGATAGGTGGTGAGCCCATACCCAGCTTTATGTCCAAGCCAACGATATAATCCTAACTTAAATTTTGGAAAAACCCATTTGCCACCTGGGGATCGAACTTGGGTCTCTTGACTCGAATCCTAATCTCCTAAATACTCGGCTTTCGCGACTAAATATGTTAATAAATAAATATGGTAATTAATAAAAATTTTAAAATAAAAAAAACGGGACAAGTGCAAGGTATCCGTTCAAGGTTACCACGATATTGAGTGATATGTTATTTTAAGATACTGGATTTCTTATCGGATTTTCCCGTAATAGTCCCGTTTAGTTTTATAAAAACAAAAAATTGAGATATCCACAACAAGCTCTTTCATTTGGAATATCACACGAACCATTTTATATTTTTTTTATTTTCCATCATTCTCTCAGAACACACCTCTATATTTAGATTTCATCTATTTGGATTTCCGTATTTCAGCGTATACTAAATTTAATCGGTTTAGTAGACTCGGAAAAAATTTACTGTGACCGATGGATAGTCAACGCGAGTGATCCTATAATAGCTACGTATTTCTATTCTGACGTACGGAACCCTAAAAAGGAAATTAAAATAACAATTAAAGTACTAAAGGCAAATAGACAACAATTATAGTAGCAAAGGCAAATAGATAACAATTATACTGCAGAAGGAATGAATATTAATGGCAACCCTATGTGACCGAGAGGGTCGTGACGCATATTATTAGTGACAAACAGTTCCAAAGTCTAACAACTGCATTTATTCTACGTATTATAGCTGCATAAAAACTTCCCATGCCATTTGTTCTTTGGACTTAAGAACATCTCGGAATAGGCAACAGCATTTTTTTAAAGAAAAGGGAGGCAAACAAGCAGGTGGCTCATGTGATGGAAAGTGATTACCGCCGCCTATGAACACCCGCAATACCAGAGGCAAAGCTGATGCTTTGCCGCCTTTAGAGTGCCCCCTCCCCCAGATTTTGGGGAAGGGGGGGTGTGTGGCCTCCGGTTATCTGCACTCACCAGGCGAAAAGCAGAAGTTTGTTAGACTTCACGCCATTATTCTGTGAGGTCGTGGTACTTTCCCGGTCGAGCCGGCTCATTCATGCAACAACAAAAGCTGATGCATGGCTCTACCACATCATCCTGTATAACAGAAAAAAATTATTTACTATTTGCAGAATCTTTGCGGAGCGTAGATGAACTTTGCGAATGGCTTATGTTCAAAAGAAAATTCCTGATAGACTGTAAAGAAAAAGAAAATAATTTGCAACTTGTACATAAATAGCAAAAGTCACCTTTCAAGTATTCTTTGTGAGAATTTTATAATAAAATCATGTACCTCTCTACTCCAGTATGACTTCGCGGATTTCATACATCGTCTAAGTAATTATATTTTATGATTATTGTTTCTCATACATGCAGGTTTTCTCCAAAGTTCTTTCTGTTCAATCTTTATAGCACTTAAAGTTGCTATTATGAATTTTATTGGTGCAGTCCTGAGGCTCAAACTTCGGTCTAAATCAAGTGAACTAACGCAAGCCCTGCTCTTTAGTTCACGAGTACTACTGCGTCTCTTCATATTCATTCTTAGATTATAAAAAAAATATAAAAATATCTTCACGTCAAATATAAAAATATCTTCAGAGGTCAAGTCTAGACAATTAAGTCCCTTTGACCCACCTTCCACCGAAGATATTTTCGGGACAACGTGACAGGTGGTGAGCCCGTCGCCGCCTTTATGTCCAAGCCAACGATGAAATTCGTACATAAGTTTTTGAAAAACTCATTGGTACTGCCACCTGGGGATCGAACTCGGGTCTCATGACTCGAAATTCCGACCACCCAACAACTCGGCTATCGTGACTTAACACTAGATTAGACTTCTTAGATTATGTTAGATAAATAGATATTTAGAAGTGAATTTATTAGCCGGTGATATTGAAAAAAAAAATAAGTCAAAGACAATTTTAAAGTGTGATTAATATTGCAAAAAAAACATATACCTGTATAAGTCTCATGAGTTCATTTTGAGAATCTGTAATCAATTGAAAACGAGCCAAGCAGTACATCCCACCAGGCTGATGAACACATTCATCATATTTATCCAGAGACGCGAGCGGTGGCATTCGATCGTACTCAGTATCTAAAACAGAAATTAATAATTATAATTCAGTTCAAAGTTGGTCGAAAAATGTAATTAAAGAAGATCTATAATGACATTACTGTTCGATCGATGTATCACGTACGCACGTACTTACAGGAACAATGTTAACACTCGAATATTGTTCAGAAGCAAACGAACTTGGGGCTCATATTGACTAATATAGAAAAATAGACTTTAATTTGTATTTTGTAATTGAGAATATAAAAAAAAAAAAAAAAATTGTGAACCTCCTCCTATTTTCGAAGGCGGTTGAAAAGTGGCTAAATATTAATATTAATTTCATAATTCATCTTTTAAATTATGTCTTGCTTGTATGTTTTAGGGCTCGTTTGTAGAAACTGACCCAATATAATATAAATTTTGAATAACTAATAACCCAATATGTGTATTTTTTTTTAATTAAATCAAAGAAAAATTTGAAAAAATTAATAATTTAATTAAAGCACTTAATGATTTCTTGTATTTACGAAAATGCTACACATCTTAAAGAAAACGATTTTCGGATTTTATCGCGATTAAAAATAGTTTTTAACAAACTATTTTCACTTCCGACGTTTCGGATGCTTTTCCGCATCCGTGGTCACGGGAGTTGTTAAAAACTAATTAATAAACGCGATAAAATCCAAAAATCGTTATATTTAGGATGCATTAAAGTATATTTTTTAATATGATGGAATTAAAATGTTACGTTGTAATAATGGTACTGAATTTAGGAACACAACTTTCTAGCTTTCTTTGAAGAGAATTGAATCTGTCATCAAACCATGATGCCAAAAACACCTCCAGAAAGAGGCGGAACGAGCCAACCCCACCTTAGTAGAAAGGCCAAATATATGCTGATTGATGCTGATCTACATCACTTCTTCAGGATATTTATAGCCCATTATTGCCTCTTTCTACTTGAAGAACGGGTCACAAAGTACAAAGGCATCGAGAGGCATCAAGGCAACGACTGTAAGACTATGTGGATAAAAAGAAATAAAAGAAAAATAATAAAAAATAATTGGCATGAAAATAAATATAATACCATGTGATTTATAAAAATAAATAATTCATCAAATGAGTATTATAGTTATTTATAAAAACCTTGTGTATTTATTGAAAGTATATGTAACCGCAATTGCCCTGAATTAACTTGTCAAGGTTAGATGTTGATTATTTAAAAACATTGAGCAATTTTATTACCATTTTTTTCATAAATTTAATATTTTTTTAAAATAATAAGCAAGAAAGTATTAAAATCATTCACTAAATAAAAAAATTTATTCGATATAAGAGATTAAGGGTCAGTACATTCCTCTCGCTCTCGATAGAAAGGTGATCCACTGTCGCTATTGAAAGTCAAAGCCTTCAGGTAAGGGGGCTTACTCTTGAATCCAATGCTAGTACTAATCTCAATTCAATAATAAGTAATTAACGTACTATTGAAAACAAGTCGAAGTCACGATAGCCGAGTTGTTGTTGTTGTTTCAAACATGCCATATTTTGAAATTACCGCACATTTTACGTAGAGATCGCATCTCTACTGCATTCAATTCCCTTTTATGCTTATTCTAGCAGACCCCGGTTTCTTTTAAATTAATTAAATTTTCAATACTTAATCATGATAGCCGAGTTGTTGGGTGGTCGGAATTTCGAGTCGAGAGAGTTTGATCCTCAGGTGGCAGTACCAATGAGTTTTTCAAAAACTTATGTACTAATTTCATCGTTGGCTTGGACATAAAGACGGCGACGGGCTCACCACCTGTCACGTTGTCCCGAAAATATCTTCGGTGGAAGGTGGGTCAAAGGGACTTAATTGTCTAGACTTGACCTCTGTCTACCCCTGTATTGGGAATTGCGTGAAGATATTTATATTTTTTTTTATTTATATTGAAAACAATTCCGATAACTTTGTATTGAAATTGTAATTGCGTTAAAATTGGGTACCGATTTTGTCGTTATACACGAAATTAGTCACAATAGGCTCCTCAATAAGGTTGTTTGCATTTACTAAGGTCGGGAAAATAGTGAGAAATACCTAATATCTTTAAAAATATTACTTTTGTAATATTACGACGTAATTTTAAAGACAATAATTAGCTGCCAAATTTGGCGTCAAGAATAGCGTTTTAAGGACAATTTTAATGCCGAGTAGTTCTCCTAATGACCACCAAATCTCAAAACAATTTGGCGCTAGTAAATCCAAAAGTACGAAATGTCCTGATTCGAATTCCAATCGATCGGAATTTCGTGCCAGAGTAAGCCCCCAAGATCAAGACTGGTTAAAATTAAAACATGTATTAATTGTTTTAAAACTTTTTCGATATTGATGACCCGATAGCCTACTTGGTAGTGATACAGCCTACGACTATAATGGTTTTGAGCACGAATCACATTAGGGGTAAAATTTGCATCCCTGCGAACGGGTTACCGCTTTGTTGTGGCGGTGGGGCTTAGTAACGGTGGCTTGTACATCCACTGTGAACGAAGAGGAACCCATATGTCCAGCCTAACTTAGCGGGGTATGACCGGATAAGGTGACCGCTCTTAGTGAGCTTGGTCAACCCACTTCAGATGCATGTTGGTGGGCTGTGGAGGAAGTGTTTGCGTCGTTGCCTTCGCACCGCACTCCGTGCCCTCCACAGCGATGGTGGTGGAGTCTTAGTACTGCGTTTCGCCGTACTTCCTATCCACCGTGACTCTGGCGGGGGTCGCACCGCTGATGCGCCTGCGGTGGGGCCGCGGAGGAAGAGGAGGGTGCCTTCGATGGCAGAAATGTGTTCGGCGGCGGAGCCAAAGTCCAGATCCGCCGCAGGGTGATAGGTAGGCTGATGCTCGGTCAAGTACCCGCCTTCCTGAGCCCCATAGGCTTCGAGTAGCGAACTCGGGGGTTCTGTCACCCACGTGGGTTAAGAGGTCAAGGAGATAGACGTGTCTCTGATCCGGTGCGTCTAGCCTAGTGGGAAACAGAGAGTTGCTATTCTCTCCCGAGGAGAGGCGGCCATAGGTGGCGAGTGCGGGTGGTGTCGCAGATTTGTGCGAAAGCGTTCCTGTGGCCCCGCCAACATGCAGCGAAGGTGGAACACTGTGGGATTTTAGTCGGTGCGAGCCAGACATCACCCGTGCTTGACCCCGCGGGGGCGGTTATACGATAGGTATTTGTACCACATGTAAAAAAAGAAGGGTTAAAATTTATATGATAAATGTGAGTGATTGTTCTCGAGTCTAGGATGTTTATTTTTTTATTTTATTTAATAATACATACGTAGATGCTTAGATAGGTATTGGATAGGTCAACATCATATACATTGCTCTGATCCGAAAGTAAGCAGCTGAAGCAAACAAAGCAGCTAAAGCATTTTTGAACCTGAAAGTTTGCATGTTCGTCTCGATAACAGTTTTATTTTTACATAAATGTTAGTATTTTGTATTACTTTTAATTATAAAACATTACAATGTTTTTGTACGGTTTATTTTGTTTTTTAAATATCGGTTTATCACTAGCTCAGCGCTGCTTTCGGAAAATATCCTTGAACGCACGTAAACGCAGCCTCCGTCGGGAGGTACTTTTTATTTTAAACAGTCATAGTTATAGCGCTCTCCCGGTCTTCTGTACACTCTTTTTCTCCCGTCGTTTATACAAGATATACAGAACCTAGACTCGTTTGAAAACATAACTCCGGACCAGTCATTCAGAGTCCAATTCTTATGTTCTCCACCATAATTCAACCCGAGTTTCTGAAGTGTCTTTCTAGTTTTGGGCCATTTGCAGATCTGAATGACTTTAAATTTCCCGGACGCAACCTTTCTGTATTCGTACTCAGATTATATCCTTAAAGTGTACGTAAATGATTATTTACTTCCATAGCTGTAAGAAAGCGATTCCTCGTGATTTTGACATCGTGTAGCGACTTTACCGCGCCTACCTTATTATGTTCGGCCTGTCTTCGAAGATTAGATCCAGTTTCATGGAAACGCCGGAAGACTCACATAACTGTAAAAAGAGTTACACCAACAGTTTTCGATGTATTTCGCTGGCTGTCTCCATCTTCAAGCATTGTCAGGATCCTGATACATTCATGGCTTAACGACATCATGACTTCAGAATAATATATTTGTTAGTCAGAGACACCACATTTATTTGAAAGTTTTGGTAATAAATTCAATAACGGCCATTATTTTATTTTTTACATCTTTTTATACAATAATCAAAAATAAATAAAAAAGTCGTATCTGTAATTTTAGGTAGCATTAATTATTATTTAGTTTAGTCTTCATTTCATAAGGCAAGGTCAGGTACTTTTGAAGATGTATAAGATTTTCTAACCGACCCTTTACCATAGAGGTGCAGTTTATTTAAATAGATAAATATTCGAATATACTTTTAAAGGTCCATGACATCAGTGCTAAAATTCATATTTATCAGACAAATATTTGGCCCTTGCGGGATTTGACCCTGTAACCTTAGCTTCGAAGACAGAGTCACTACCAGTCGTAGTCGTCGTGATTCTTGAATAAAATTTTTGTATTAACTACAAAGCAATAAACCATACATTTTTAGTTGCCGCCTTTTTATTGTCGTGCGTATTATAAGAGGTGGTTACGGAAAAACCTTTGAGAAGAAATGGCCGATAGATGGCAGGATAACCATCTCAAAAAACCAGCAACCAAAACTGTCTGTTACTGCGACCGTCAGTCCCCTAAGGGAGGTGACTAAGGCAAATTTTCCTCATAATAATTAAATCCTACTCGCAAACATAAAAAAAACTGTTTTCTTACATTACTTACAAGAACATCATTTACTTACCGTTTAAATGGTAAATAACTGCAAAACTTTGCCGAATCAACAACATTACGAAGAAGGTTACTAACGACTGCATTTCATTTATTAATAATAATTAAAAATAAAATTTAATAAATAAATAATAAAAATTAAACAGACTTGTAACAAAACACGTTATCTGATACTCAATTCTTCAACAGAATGAGCGCTGTAACTACGACGACATGAGCTTTTATTACAAAGCGTTTACAATACATTTAAAATGTTACATAATCAACACTTTTGTGAGCAGGCGACCCGGCCCTCAGTGGCAACTAAAGAAAATATCTCAAAAATAAAAATGTATTTGTAAATTTTTTTATTGATATTTTTCACTTTAAAAAATTGTTGAGAATACCAGAAGAGAATATCTCAGTATGTAGTCCCTTTGTGGGCCACTCAGTTTAAGCTGTCAAAAATAAAGAGCAAATATAATATAAAATATTTAAAACTTCCGGTCGCTTGTCGTGTTGGAAATAGTTCACGTCAAGGTGGAACTCCGTGTCCCCCAGTCTCCCGTGACCACAAGCGTTGTAAAGTACTCGAAACGATGGAAAGTTTAAAAATCGCAATAACATACGTAAATAATCGATTTATTTAAATGTGGAGTAATATATAATAAAATCGTACTTTCAAATTTAACAGAGCAATGGCATTTATTATTATAATTCAATTTAAGTTATCGCCGTTCGAGGGAAAATTTCTTGGAGAGCAACCTTAAATAATTTACATACATTCATTGTTATTATTGGCACATATCTGCAGTTAAGAATAAATATGATATATTTTCAATTTCTTCATATTGTAATATTCGTTTTAAATCTATTATAATACTGTGAGGGTGAAACTGGTCAGGAATTTAATGAAAAATAAATAAATTGAGTAATAAGTAAAAGTGAATTTGAATTTATTACAATTAAGTAATTTTTGCAACCATTATCTAGAAGAGGTAAGGGTTTTGACCCTCCCCTCTTCCTTTGAGATAATGGTTGCAAACAGCATATTTGCTACAGCATATTAAATGCTACAGCATATTTGCTGAGTCGGATGCCGTTTCGATGCTACAATCCACTAATACATTCTATTTTAATTTGTAAATCTTAGCGATAACCTTTAGATGTACTGTTTTGTGGCAATGAATAACTCTACTTTCTTTCAAAAAAACTAGACGTGCGTGTATGAAGAAAATGTTGAGCCTAAAAGAAAGATGTATGCAAGGATCGTGACACTTGTCGATCTGTTCTCTCTGGCTACCCTGTCAGGGGCTATGGACGAAGACCCATAGTCCCTGACAGGGTACAAGCTGACTTATTCACCTTTGACAATTTCCCTGACAAGACAGGGGAACACCGTATGCATTAATTGAACCCTTGAACTGTCTTATTTTAAAGTAAATCAACCTTATAAATAACATTTATAATTGTCTGTAACAGTATGTTACTTTGCCGACCTCCATACGAGTGATGTACACACCGGTATTTATGGTGTCGCCAGCTCTGAAGTCTTGGGTTCGATTTCCGGTCGAGTGTAGAAAGCACTTTTCTACATTTTGTGTTGTGTCACCTTCGTTGTTCCTGATTCCATTATACAAATGCTTAAGCTGCTTACTTTGGGATCAGAGCAATTTAGTGATGTTGCCCCTTATCTATGTATGTATTTTTTTATTATTATATAAACCACATTGCTATCATATTCATAATTTCTTATAATAATCTCCTCATTTAATAACATAGATAATAATATAAAAATATATACACTTAAACATATACGAAAAAACATTTTCCCTGATCTTTTAGATACAATCTATTCATGTGTATTGTATCATGCATACATATTTTATAATGTTTCAAATAATTACCAACAAAAGTTCTACATCATTAACCTACTACGCCAGTTTTATAGAGCTCCGTCCGAACGGATCGTGTTTTTGTCTGTTCCTTCGTCACAGTTAAATTTCTTAGAATCTACAAGACCGATTAAATAGAAATTTTGTGACCAAAATGCATTTATAGACTACATGGGATGACATATGAAATGAAAAAGGTTGTTTAAAATTCAAAAAGATATATTTTGATATTTATTTGTAATTTTAAAATGAATTATAATTTATACTTGCGATTGTTGTCACTTGGTGAAATTGCATTGCTTTAAAATTCAATCATTGCTTTCAAATTAAAAAAGTCACGATAGCCGAGTTGTTGGGTGGTCGGAATTTCGAGTCGAGAGACCCGAGTTCGATTCCCAGGTGGCAGTACCAATGAGTTTTTCAAAAACTTATGTACGAATTTCGTCGTTGGCTTGGACATAAAGGCGGCGACAGGCTCACCACCTGTCACGTTGTCCCGAAAATATCTTCGGTGGAAGGTGGGTCAAAGAGACTTAATTGTCTAGACTTGACCTCTGTCTACCCCTGTATTGGGAATTGCGTGAAGATATTTTTTTTTTAAAATTCATTGTTGAACACTTGTGCACACTTTTTTTGCAACATCAAAGACAGAATACCCATTCAAAAACGCAGTGGAGTGTACCAACTTTGCTGCCATGACTGCAATAAAAAATATATAGGATATACAGGCAGATCTTTTAACATTAGAATAAAAGAACACATCAGAAGTTGGACTCAAAAGAAAAATGATTCCACATTAGCATTACATTTAAATGACCACCAGCACAACTTCGATGCCAACAGTGACTTTAGGGTTTTGCAGTTATGCCAGAAAAGTTTAAAATTAAATGCTCTAGAGGCACTTGAAATAAATAATTATATCATTTTAGTATAATATCATTTTAGACATGACTTACTTCTCAACGACCAACGGGACATAAATCGATCACCATTGTTGACATATTTCGTTACATAATTCACAACAATATGACATTTATATACAATTAAACTCAATCTATTAATTTTGACATACAAAAATATAATGACATATAATTACAATCACTAATACGTATAATTGTTAATTTAATATTAAAAGCTGACATGTCTTATTTATTTAATTTTAAAATGAATTATAATTTATACTTGCGATTGATGTCACTTGGTGAAATTGCATTGCTTTAAAATTCAATCATTGCTTTCAAATTAAAAAAGTCACGATAGCCGAGTTGTTGGGTGGTCGGAATTTCGAGTCGAGAGACCCGAGTTCGATTCCCAGGTGGCAGTACCAATGAGTTTTTCAAAAACTTATGTACGAATTTCGTCGTTGGCTTGGACATAAAGGCGGCGACAGGCTCACCACCTGTCACGTTGTCCCGAAAATATCTTCGGTGGAAGGTGGGTCAAAGAGACTTAATTGTCTAGACTTGACCTCTGTCTACCCCTGTATTGGGAATTGCGTGAAGATATTTTTTTTTTAAAATTCATTGTTGAACACTTGTGCACACTTTTTTTGCAACATCAAAGACAGAATACCCATTCAAAAACGCAGTGTAGTGTACCAACTTTGCTGCCATGACTGCAATAAAAAATATATAGGACATACAGGCAGATCTTTTAACATTAGAATAAAAGAACACATCAGAAGTTGGACTCAAAAGAAAAATGATTCCACATTCGCATTACATTTAAATGACCACCAGCACAACTTCGATGCCAACAGTGACTTTAGGGTTTTACACTTATGCCAGAAAAGTTTAAAATTAAATGCTCTAGAGGCACTTGAAATAAATAAATTAAATCATTTTAGACATGACTTACTTCTCAACGACCAACGAGACATAAATCGATCACCATTGTTGACATATTTCGTTACATAATTCACATCAATATGACATTTATATACAATTAAACTCAATCTATTAATTTTGACATACAAAAATATAATGACATATTATTACAATCACTAATACGTATAATTGTTAATTTAATATTAAAAGCTGACATGTCTTATTTATTTAATTATGTTTATAATACATTATTACTTAATTATTTATTCACATTTTAATTTCGTTTTTTACTCGAATTTATAATACTTAATTACTTAATTGTTTACTCACATTTTAATTTCTTATTTTTCCCGAATTTAGTGCCAATGCTTTCGGTATGTTATCCCTAAATTTCTACCTATCGTCTACTAACTTATAATTTTTTGATTTAAACGTTATTTCTCATTTATTGTGGGTAGTATAAACATAAACAATGAATATTAGTATGTAGTATAATAAACTCTGTCAATACCCTGATGATGCCGTAAGGCGAAACCGGTCGGTTAATTAATAAATAATTAAAGAAAGTGAAGTGTGTACAAGTGTTCAACAGTGAATTTTAATTAAAATGAATTGTTTCCAAGTTATTCAAGGAAATAGACGATTGACGTCGATCCCCTCCCCTAGCTAATTTCCAAAACTGCTGTAAGAAGTGTTTTGAAAAACTAACTTCTGTAAGTCTGTCTTAAGTTATCTACTGTAAGTAGAAAGCTGGTTTTATATTTATACATTTTAACTTGGGGTTATACATTTTAAAATGGGGGTCATTGTAGAAGCGTGCTCGTCGCGACCCTTGCCAGCCCTTTTCAGGGCTGCAATTCTACACAGCTGCGCACCCATGCCAACGAGGGTTAGGGCGTCCCCCCAAGGCGACGCACACCAGTTCGTCCCCGTTGGTGTGGAATGCAGCGAGCAAAGCGGCGATGGGGACCGCCACCCGTCACGCACAGCCCGACACGGCGGAAGGTGGAGGACGGAGTGCAGAGTTGGCACGTGGAATGTTAGAGGAGGCATGAGAGATAAGACGAATGAGTTGATTGAAATAATGAAAGAAAGAGAATTAGATGTAGTGTGTTTGTCGGAGACCAAGCGGAAGGGCAGCGGTACTGAAGAGCTCCCTGGCGGGGCGTTAGTTCTATGGTCCGGAGTCCCGGAGAGCGAGAGCGCCTGCTGCTGTCGTCTCGGTTGGTCGATGTTATGACTGAATATAAGGTTGTGAACTCGAGACTTCTCTGGGTTCGCTTTAAATTGGGACTGACGAAGTTATTCCTTTTGGCTGTTTATCCGCCGGTAGCTTCGTCGTCCAGAGCTGAGCTGGAGGAGTTTTGGGAGAATGTAAGAGAAGTTCTAGACTTGGTTAGAGGAAACGAAAGAATTGTTGTATGTGGTGATTTGAATGGATGGGTTGGTACCGCTCGGCCAGGGTACGAGTCGGTACTTGGAATGTTTGGTGATAAAAGGTTAACGATGCTGGCAAGCTTGTACTGGCTGTATGCAAGGAAAAGGGTCTTCTTGTGACAAACACTATGTTTAGTCACAAGAAAATCCGTATGTATACTAGAACAAGAGAGAATGAGAGAAGTATGATTGATTTATTCCTGGTGGATGACCGACTGCGAAAACAGGTGATGGATACGCGAGTGTTCCGGGGTGCTGACCTGGGAACGGATCACTATCTAGTGATTACTAGATTTAGGGGTCTGTTCGCGGGTTGGCGCCACCGGACGGCGATACCAGAAACACAGTCGGTCGGTAGCATCCGAAGCTGGAAGCTTCAGGAAGCGGACACTAGGGATAAATACCAAGCAAGGGTAGGTAGAAAAGCTGGACAGCATCGATGTCACGAAAGAATGTGTGGAAGAAATATGGCAGAGCCTTAGAGATGGAATGGTTAGTGCAGCGGAAGACGTGTGTGGAACTGTGAAAAGAGGTAGTAGTAAAAAGGGTGATGCATGGTGGAATGAAGAAGTGAAAGAAGCTGTAAATAAGAAGAAGAAAGCATGGTTAGACTACGTGGCCTCTAGTAATGATAAGGATATGAGAGAGAAGAGGAAAGAAAGATGTAAGCTCCAGAAAGTTCACACGAAAGCATTGATTGAGGAAGTGCGTGAAAGGAGTAGAATGGAAGCGGACGAAAGGTTGTCGCACAACTTCAAGGAGAACTCCAAACTCTTCTGGAAAGAGGTTGGAAGGACCCGGAGTGGTTCGACAGTCTTAAGAATGAATAAAGTGCTTTCGGGAACCAATGACGTCCTCTCAGAAAAATCGGACGTCATGCAGCGATGGAGCGAATTTTATAGAGAGATGTATGCGTGTGATGATCTTAGTGAGGGATCCGGGGGTGACGCCGTGACTGGTACGCCAGACTCAGACCTCGATGACACTGAGGTCATCAGTATGAAAGAGATTGAATGTGCAATTAGAAGTTTGAAATGTGGTAAGGCTGCGGGACTAGACAGAGTTACTGCTGAAATGGTCAAGTATGGTGGGCCACGCGTCTGGGACAGCTTTCATTTGCTGTGCAATTTGTGCTGGCGAACGGGGGCTGTTCCGGATGATTGACGATCCGCGGTCATTGTGCCTTTATATAAAGGTAAAGTTTCACATTATGACGGCGGGTGCTATCGGGCGATCAGCTTGACCAGTTTAGCAAGTAATGTTTACTCGAAGGTTTTGACACGTAGGATGCAAGATAAATCGGAAAGATTTCTACGGGAGGCACAATGCGGATTTAGACCTGGAAGAGGATGCACGGATCAAATGTTTTCTCTCCATATGATCACGGAGAAGCTTCTGGCTGCTAACCAGAATATTTTCTGTGCTTTTGTGGATCTTGAGAAAGCATTTGATAAGGTTGTAAGGAAGAAAATGTGGGAACTGTTGCCGGGGTATGGTGTGGATGGTCGATTGCTAAGGGCTGTGCAGTCACTTTACTGTGACTGTAAAGCCTGTGTGCGGGTAGGGCATGACCTGTCACCCATGTTTAGCGTCCAAACGGGCGTAAAATAGGGTTGTGTCATGTCTTCCTGGCTGTTCATATTGTATCTCGACAGCTGTTTACAGAAGCTGAAAGATAGCTGTTTGGGTGTGAAATTGGGTGACATAAAAGTAAATTGTCTGCTATATGCTGATGATGCAGTGCTTATTGCACCATCAGAGGCAGAACTGCAGGCATTAGTCACGTGTATGAAAGAAGAATGTGAAATTAATGGTCTCCATTTGAATGCTAATAAAACTAAGGTTCTGGTATTTGAAAGGGACGAAGTAAGAACGAAGTGCGAAATTTGGGTAAATCAGGAATGTCTAGAACAGGTGAATGAAATTGTATACTTCGGGAGTGCGTTTAGCTGGGATGGAAGATATGATTTAGATGTGGACAGACGTGTCGCTGCCGGGAACAAAGTCAATGGTGCCCTGACTGCGTTAATCAAAAGGCAAGGCGTTGTGAAAAGTGCACGCCTTGCAATACATAACGCAGTGTTGGTACCGACTTTGTTATATGGCAGCGAAACCTGGGTATGCCCGAAAAAGCATTAAAGCAGGTTGAATGCAGTGGAGATGCGATCTCTTCGTAAAATGTGCGGCCTTACCATGGCCGACCGAAAGCGAAACGAAGAGATTCGTAATATGGCAGGTTTGAAAGATGACCTTGTCTCAAAAATGGATAAGGGCGTGCTTAGCGAATAAGTGAAGACCGAATGGTGAAGAAAATATATAGCGCGAAAGTTAATATTAAAAGGTGTCGAGGTAGACCGAGACTAACTTTCGAAGACCATGTGAGTAAATTGCTCGAATAGGGGAGGGTCAAGAGTACTCGGATACCTAGACGTGCATGTATGAAGAAGATGATGAATCTGAAATAGGCGAAAGAAGTATGTAGGGATCGTGACACTTGGCGATCTGTTCTCTCTGGCTACCCCGTCAGGGATTGTGCATGAAGATAAATAAAATAAATAAATATAAACATTTTAACTTAAATTTCTAGTAAATTACACAATATTGTGATAACATTAAACGGAACCCTCCTCACGTTAGTTCAACTAGTACTTGTCTGGATATTTTTTAATCTTAATCTCAGAGTCACAATAGCCGAGTGGTCAGATGATACGCATTTCCTAATACCAACATAATAATAATAATAAGACGAAATTGCCGGCTAGTTAAAGTTAAATAAAATTATTGCAGAAAATTGAAGCAGAAATTTCTCTCTCTTAAAACCTTTCGTGGTGTATACTGCTCAAATAGTTAAAGTTACTCAAAAATAATGTAACAGGGAATTGTTTCTCTAAGGTAGGTCTAAAAAAGATTTCTCAATAAAGTTGTCCGCAAAAAAGGATAGGTTTCAGGGCGTGTCTGCGGTACGATAAGGGTGCAGCCAACATACGTATGTAATTTTTAATAATAATCAATAGCCTGAACACTAATTTTCAAAGTTCTAAGCCCAGGAATGACCCAGTCTCACACAATTTCACTTCCCACTCTACCCCTTTACGAGGAAATTTTCCCAAAATCCTTTATTAGCTAGCGCTTTATACTTGTTATATAGTTTCGCGACATATTTCATCTGTATATCCTTGGCCTAACTTTTTTTATTTCAGAGATTTCGTAGAGCGTATATCAGTGACCTTTTGCTGATATTTTCAAATTTATATACGTAGTTTACGTGAGCGCACTTGCTATTGCTTTAATTGATACTTTATAATAGGAAACACGCGTTTAATCATACTTCATCAATCATAAATCATAATCATAAGTAATTCTTAAATAAAAACTGTTTATAGTTAATTTTTCTGGAACAGTTTTGACAAAAATGTAGTACAACAAGTGCTATCATCTTTTCTCATTAACATAAAATTTTAATAATCGTTGACCAGTCATTTTGCCAGCATTAAGGCCCGTAATATCAATAGCAGTTTAATCTAAAATTCAAAGATTAAACTATCTCTCTCGTTTATCTCGTTATAAGCCGCTGCCGCTTAGTTTAAATGATCCAGCTAGGGCAGTTAAACTGAGCTTTAATAGATGATTGATATTACTAGCCTAAGCTGTGTGTTTAAACCAGATGTAAGTTTTTTTTATTTGTATGCAGGACGTAATCACTGCAGTTATTGGTCAGATTATGTATATGTTACATCATTGTTTCTAGTACTTAATTAGTACACACACAGACACATATTATCACAACATTACACACAGCCGGATCCGTAAAGCTTATTAACCAAAGTGCTAGTCGTGTGGTAACGGTGTAAGAATGTTGCTACTCCCTTTCTACCCGTGGGTGTCGTAAGAAGCGACTAAGGGAAAGAGCCATCATCATCTCTAAAAAGGACTGACCAAAATTATCAGACCGAAGATGGGCAACAGCGTCTGAGGTGCGAATGGTCTGACACGATTGCCAATCCGCCTGCCAAGCGGAGCGATTATGGCAAATCCTCCCCTTGGGAGCGGCCTGCAGTGAACTTTAATAGGCCGTTATGTATGTTTGTTGTGTATCGGCAAACACCTATATATTAATTATTCACCAAAAGCCTTATTTTGCACCGGCTTATCGTCTTAGTATCAAAGTCAACGGTACTTCACAATTACATAACATGTAATTAATTATACAACATTTTATGGAACCATACAAAGACTAATAATTCAAGTATAAACATTCATATTTGTGGCATATATGTTTGTACGTGGGGGTTTAAAGCAGCAATCCTAACAACATTTATTCAAAGCATAAAATATCTTAGAGGCCTTCAAGAATATTATACCGTCGCCGGAAACATAACAGCATAAATAGTTTAGACACGTCACTAACTTGTTGGTTGTACAACTGACTCCGCTGTGGTATTGCAGACGTTTTATCTCGATCAAGTTTAAAGTGGATTGAGAAATGTGTTACAATATAAATTTGATTATTATTAACTTGTTGTTTACTCTTAAACAATGTGCGGAAATGATTTATCATTTAAACAGTAAGTGAAGTTGTTAATCATACAACAGCTTTTTGTAATGTATTTGTTAGATGAGTATAGAATTCAATTTAAAGCTTGTAATCGAATCGTCAAGAAGGTACGAGTATAAATTGGTTCAGATTTGATACAACATTTATATTGGCAAGTGTAGTATATGTGTGGTATCTCATAAGTATATATATATATATATATATATATATATATATATATATATATATATATATATATATATATATATATATATATATATATATATATATATATATATATATATATATATATATATATATATATATATATATATATATATATATATATATATATATATATATATATATATATATATATATAGGAGTGTAGTGAGGGACGACAAATGGATAGGAAGGAAGGAATAGAAAGGCCTTGAAAATATCATTGGCTTCCTACAGATTACAGGACATATCCACCATACGTAATGACTATAAATTATTCCAGATATCAAGGCGGAAAACACGGAGGTAGTCCCTCCGTAGATTAGTGGTCGATGTCGAAACAGCGGTTTTCGTGGTATCTGAAGCTCTAAAGTCCCGGGTCTGATTCCCGTTCGGATCAATATAGAAAACAATATCCCTGTATTTTCAATACAGAGGCAGACAGAGGTCTAGTCTAGACAATTAAGTCCTTTCGACCCACTTTTCTCTATTTGAGTTTGTTTTCTATATGAAGTCTGATATCTGAGTGGTTGACTGATCGGAATTCGAGTTGAGAGATCCGAGTTCGATACCCAGGTGCCACACTAGTACCAATGGGTTTTTTCAAAACCCATGTACGATTCATACCTAACCCATGTCGGGTTCACCACCTGTCACAACGGGACGCCATCTTTATGTTCAAGACAACAACATAATTCGTACATAAGTTTTTTTTTTGAAAAACCCATTGGTACGATCCTGCCACCTGGGGATCGAACGCGGGTCTCTTAACTCGAAATTCCGACCACCCAACCACTCGACCATCGTGACTTATTTACACATCTGAGCTTATTTAAACAAACAAAAATACAATCATAAGGAGAAACCAGAGACACAGAAATATATGAAAATATAAGGAATATACAAGAGGGAATCACATTTGAGTATGACTTGATAGTTAGATTATGGCAAAGGTAAAACGTACGACATGCAGAGGGAATTGGGTTTGACTATTATTTTATAAGAAGAAAGCAATTTAGGTGATTTCCAATGTTTTAGAACAAATCTGTGCATGATACCTTTTTATAATTTTCACGTATCTACTGCGCAGGACTAGGGTAGTCGGAGAGTAAGAAAATTAAGTGACATGAAAACAAATTGTCTGTTGTAGGTTGATGATGTAGTACTTACTGCACGATCAGAGGTAGAACTACATTAATTATGCCTACAAAAAAAGAATATGGAAACAAACGTCTCCGTTTAATTGCTAGTAAAACTAAGGTTAATATTTGAAAGAGACGAAGAGTAGAGGACGTAATATCAAATATGCGCAAATCAAGAATCTGCAGCAAAACAGGTGTATGAACTTGATCCTTGGGGAGCGCTTAGTAATGGTACCGACCAGTACTGCGTTATGTATCGTAAGACATGCACGTTTCACTACATGAGAGGCAGCTAAGGGAAAAGCCTTGAAAAATGCAAGAAGCAAGCGACAGATGACGGTATAACAGTATCGAAATATCAAAATTCAGTAGAGCGGTTACGAGAAACAGCGTTTATGATGAGAGCGGTTTGTTACTGTGATTGACAATCCGCTTATTAAGCGTTAGATTATGGCAAAGCGTCCCTTACGCGAGAGGCCTATGTTGTTCAGGGAACTTTAATAGTACTTAATGCTAGTTTTGTTATTTTTATTTAAATGTCAATTTTGTATTGTAGATTCAGAGTACTACCGTATGCCACCGCTCTCTGCTCTGGATTTGTATGATGAATGTCTTCATCAGCCCGGCGGACTGTACTGCTTGGCTCGCTTTGATTTGGTGTCCGATCCCCCGAATGAAGTTATGACGCTGATCCGAGTAATAGTTAAAAATTTTTTACAATTTTTTAACACAAATTTGTAATACAAAATATATACACTAAAATGGTAATTTATGCTGAATAGGAAGCTTTTAAAATTGGTCAAGTAAATTAAAAGAAAAAGAAAATGCATTTTTTACTAAGATATGAACGCACAACATAAAACTTAATTATGTAAAATAATTAAATAAACATAAAGTAACTGTATAAAAATAAAACTTAAAACTAAAGAAAAAATACAATATTTGTGCGCTGCATTTCCCGTAAACGAGGTCGGCCGCTCAGCATCATCAGCCGGAACCAAATCCGAAACTGCACAAGTTTTCAGTGGCTACTCCATAAAATACTAATATTAAAAAAACTGCATTATTACGCTAAAATTCTTACAAATACATAACATATAAAAAATAAGGCGATTGTCTTTTCAAGAAACTTGTTTTTTTTTTTTGGTAAATGTTTAAACCACTATCGCATAAAACAGTAAAGGCAGTACATATAGTAGAGGCATTATAGTAATAAACACTTATATCCTGCCTTAAAGTAATATTATAAGTACAAGTTAAGTTGCAAGTGCTTAAAATGGGGCGAGTGGTGTATACAACGGTTTCCATATAGTCGCCAACTCTGATGTCCCGGATTCGATTCCTGGTCCGGTAAATGTAGAAAAAACACTTTTTCTACATTTTCTCAGGTCTTGGTGTTAGTGGTGGCTTCATTGTTTCCGATTCTCATACCTCAAGTGATTTAGTACTTTATATTGGGATCGGAGCGACCAATTTTTCTACATTGTCTCAGGTCTGAGTTTACAAAGAATATACAAAATATACATTAAATATATATTTAAAATTTTCGATGTTCCGGACGTAAAATTTTTTTCCCTATTATTCGTTTGTACTTCATTAATACTTGAATAAATAATAGTGTATTTTGAGATAGTTGTACAATTACAACCAAAACTACTTATTCTTCTGATATTTGTTCTGTTTAACTTCAAGGAATATTCAAAGGTTCAAAGCAGACATTTTAATCATACTTATGTGGACCGAGGTGTCTGTGTAACCAAATCATGTCGCAAATATATATCTAATCAACATTTGAATAATAGTGAAGATATAAATAAGTTCATCGAAAAATGCGTGAACGAATCTATTTGGAATGCTTATAAAGTTGAAGCCAAACTATCTTTCATTCATAATTGTGATAGACTTGAAGATAAAACAGAAAGAGATACAAGTGATTGGATAGTTGCTGGATTAATTACTGCACTAGTTATTATAAACATAATTTGTACTATCTGTGATACGTGTTTCAACAATAATATTGATGGTGATTTAAATATCGGTAAGCACAAATGTTCAAGACTTTGTAATTATTATATTCACTTTCCTTGATTTAAATTATATCTTTTTCAGTTCAATTGACCATTCGAATATTCTCTATTCGCCGCAATTGGGGATCGCTTATATCTGAAAGTGCAGATTCAAAAGCAACAAATTTTACAAAAATTGACAGCTTAAAGTAAAAGCAATGAGGATAAGTTATTATTATTAGTTGTTATCGAGTTGTAACTAATTTAATTTTCATATTATTTAATTTCAGGGTTATTATGATGCTGGTAATATTTATTCCACATGTTTTATTTTTAAATTCATCAACGTTTACAGACAATACTCAAGAATTCGAAAAGGTGATTATGACAGTTTTTTTTACAACATAAACTTAATACATAAGTTATTCACAACATAAACTTAATACATATTTTTTAATAAATTTAAATTATTACATTGGTCATTTGTAAAACTTTTCTAACAATTTCGCCGATTTATTAAGATGTAAATCATTGTACCAAAATAATCTTAGCCAAATTTCGACGCTGGATGATACGATACTAACTGGACACTATAGTTCTCTGTCTGTTCTAATATCTTTCACGATAGCCGAGGGGTTAAATGATCGGAAGTCGAGTTAAAAGACCCGAGTTCGATCCCAAGCCTCGTACCGTGGTCTTGTAGCGTAAACACCGGGTTTCAAGGTGTCGCCACCTCGAGGTCCCAGGTTCGATTACTAGTCCGGTAAATGTAAAAAAACCACTTTTTCTACATTTTCTCGGGTTTGGGTGTTAGTGGTGCCTTTGTTGTTTCCAATTCCTATACCTCAAGTTCTTTAGCATCTTATATTGTGATCGGAGCAATGTATGTGATGTTGTCCCTATCTGTGTAATATGTATTATTGTATTACATGTATGTATGTATATCGTTGGCATGACTTGGATATAAAGAAGGCGACGGGCTCACCACCTGTTACGTTGTCCCAAAAAATGTGATGGGTGGAAGGTGGGTCGAAAGGACTTAATTGTCTAGACCTCTGTTTACCCCCGTATTGGGAATGGCACGAATATTTACACCTATAAATGTTTATATATATATATATATATATATATATATATATATATATATATATATATATATATATATATATATATATATATATATATATATATATATATATATATATATATATATATATATATATATATATATATATATATATATATGTGTGTGTGTGTGTGTGTGTGTGTGTGTGTGTGTTTGTTTGAGTGAAACACTGGCAGCGCGTCGAACTCTGGTATTGAAATTTAGTAGGAATCAGTGATCACTTACTATCTGTTCTACGGCTGAACAATAAGTTGCCTTAAAATTGCTTTTGCTGAATAAGATGCCTTGTACCAACTTCGTCTTTACTTGGACCTCTAAAGAAAATATGATCTCAAACCTCAAATAAACCTTATTCGATTATAAGAGCAAATGACGCATAGCACAAGCAAAAGTCGCTGCCTTAGCGGCCAAAAACATGACAATACATAAATACTACCAATGTATTTCTTATAGGCATATGACAAGATATTTTATCAGATTATATTTAACGGTTCGAGCGTAGTGGATTTCTTTTTTCTGATTTCTGGCTATCTGATGGTCCATAATTTACAAATGAAAACTCAACATCAAGAAGTGACCTGGGCGACGTTTGCCAAACTTATATTTTTAAGATGGACGAGGTAAGATGAAAAAAAATATATGCATGCTAATATTACATATAAGAATATGTGATGTTTGTGATGTTGTGCCTATCTATTTATTTTGTTTTATTTATCATAAAGTAATTGTTTTTAACTACAGGCTATCTGCCTCTTATGCCATCACATTGGCATTCTCAGCGACATGGTTGCGCCACCTCGGCTCTGGTCCACTTTGGAAGTATAGCATCACGAACAGTGTTGCGGCTGATTGCAGAAGGAACTGGTGGTTGCATCTTTTGTATATTAACAATTACTTAAACTCCGCCAGCGCATGCGCCGTACATACTTGGTAAATATTTCAAATTTAAATCATTTAGTCATCATCATAAGTAATGTACAATTACATTTATCGACTGTCATTTATTTAATCTATCACCGTTTCGTAATGAGGTTCCTCTAACGGTGTAAAAACAAGCGAAAGCAACTCCGCAGGGAACCCATTTTTGTTATTTTTAATAAAATATTTCAATTTTGATCATAGCATAATAAGAAACCTCATAGGAGCGATCAACTCTCTAACCCAGAGGTTATTATCATTAATGTATTCATTTATAGTAACAATACCTTTTTATAAACCCTTTTTATAAAATTATTCTTTAATAAATTTCTTGAACCTCATAATATGTAAAAATATGTATAATAATATGTATTTGATTGACAAAATGAACCACAACCATACATATATTTCACAGGCGATTAGTTTGTGATCATCCACTGCAGTAAATAGTCCTTGCTCGTAAAGAATGATTTGAGTTATACGTAGCACTCTACAAGCGGCCGTTGGCGATCGTAGTACTAGACACCTTCTGATGATATATCTTCGACCCTGTTGCCTCTAACCAGTAATTTCATGTTTTGGCGGTGGTTTTTTGTTGATTACACCATCATTTGTAATAGTCAAAGGCATTTTCAATACTTTTCTCTAAATCCCATCTCCAACATTCACAGGAAGGATGAATAAGAGGAAAAGTATATTCTTACGCTTCAACAACACGATACGGTAATAAGAATATTTTAAGTAACAACGTGACAGGTGGTGAGCCTGTCGCCGTCTTTATGTCCAAGCCAACGATATGATTCGTATATAAGTTTTTGAAAAAACCCATTGGTAAGAGCCACCTGTATCGAACTCGGGTCTCTTGGCTCGAATTACGATCACCCAACTACTCGGCTGATTTTTTAAATATTTTTTTCTATTACTTTAAGGCACACAGCAGCTGACTTACAATTATTCGCCGTCGGATTGGTTGCATACATACTATCAAGAACTCGTGTAAAATACGTTATGTGGTTCATGTTGATGATGATTGGACTCGTCGCACCAGTTCACCATGTATGGTATTGGGACTTGGATGGGACTTTGATATTTGAGCCGGAGTAAGTGTTTTTTATCGCGTGGACGTATGTGCCCAAGTATAAGGCGCCTGGCTTATACAATTTTATAACTATCTTCACGCACAAGCCCTGACGGGGTAGCCAGAGATAACAGATCGTTATAATGATACATTATACTTTATGGTGTGCAATAAGTACGAGTATATATTTTTTTTTCACTTTATTCAACTTTAATGAAACCGGTTTTTAATTAATTTTTTATAGTATTTGATCCCTTAACTGAAGGTTTCCATGGGAAGCATGCAATTTTTTTTTCCTAATTGCTATTTCAAAATTGCATTTTTTTCCTAAGTGCTATTAAATTATTTCCTGTTCACAACTTTATGTTAATCGTTTTTTTAATGTAGTCAAACATTGGTACCAATTAACTAAATGTTTTTGTGATATAATTATTTATAGCATTTTAAGCTCTTTCAATAAAAATGCATAAATGCAAAGTTATGGTCATTGAGCTGGTAGTTAGAACATCTTTCGGCAGATGTCGCCAACGCCCGTTAAGAGGCGTAAGTAAAATCAGATACTTAAAATTTCAATTGATGCGTATAGGAACGGAGGCTCGGAGGTAAGAGAGAGTTGGTTGTTTTTAATTTCTCATAATTAATAATGGTTCGTGTTTAGATTATATCGAACACTGCAAAGTGAAAATTTCCGTTGGCTGTACGTACCCGGACATATCCACCTACCCAGTTTCATAGTCGGAATGTTGTTGGCCTTTCTAGTATACCGCTTCCGAAGTATCAAATACCTTAATCGGTTATCTAAAAAGGTAAGTTATTCTATCATTGGCATCAGCGTTTTAGCTTGTCATAAACATTTCTTAAAAAATTTACCGCTTTGAAAAAAAAGAGACACAAAAGGAAAAGAATTACTGTATTGGCTTAGACGCTGCTGCTCTTCACCGGTCTTCTGACTTTTAGTACGCTATTTTCAAGATTGTTATCTCAACCAATGTAGTCTAATGCATTTTCAAGACATACAATGGCTGAAAAAGTATATATTATAATACGTGTAACGAAAACATCCGCAATAGGACTGATTTAACTGACATAACCATTAGGATCAGCTCGCTGAAGTGGCAATGCGCCGGCCACATAGCTCGGCGAACTGATAACCGTTGGGGAAAAAGGTTCTCGAGTGGTAACCTCATTCATTATATATATATATATATATATATATATATATATATATATATATATATATATATATATATATATATATATATATGTATATATATATATATATATATATATATATATATATATATATATATATATATATATATATATATATATATATATATATATATATATATATATATATATATATATATATATATATATATATATATATATATATATATATCAACTTCCACCGAAGACATTTTTTCGGACAACGTGACAGGCAGTAAGCCTTTCGCCGTCTTTATGTCCAAGCCAATATATATGTAATACGATGTAATTGTTTTTTGAGAAACCACGGGTTTTTGGTTCGGGTCTATCTGGGTATCCAACTCGGGTCTCTCGACTCGAATTCCAATCACCTAACCACTTGACTACCGTGACTAACAAGAACAACAAAATACACAAATAATATATGTCTTCGATTTAATAACTAACATTAGTAATATTTTCAGGGTTCACCTCTTCTCCTATGCTGTTTCATTCTATTAGTTATCCGCCTTAACCTAGTTGGTCGTATATTTTACGAATATGGTGAGAGGCCATCACTGGCTACCAGAATGTTGTATGCGGCTATACATCGCCTAATCTTGAGCATTGTCTTCGCATTATCCATTGTGGCGTTAGGTCTGAACATAAACAGTACGTAATAGAATCCATATAATTGTTATAAAATAATATTTAAGGAAATAGCTTCACGCAATTCCCAATACAGAGGTCTAGACAATTAAGTACTAACGACATATATTCCACCACATTATACAAGACATTTTTGTGGACAACGTTACAGGTGTTGACCCCACGCCGTCTTTATGTCCATGTAATGCCAACGATATAAATCGTTCATAAGTTTAAGAAAAACCCATTGGTACGAGCATAGGAGTTCGAACTCATGAATGTTTATTAATGTAAGTATTATATCGTATTGTTGCTTTGGATACTAAGACAAAAACAAACTCGACACCGGTCTGAAATAAGCTGCAAAAAATGTGGGAAATTGTTTAAAACTCTGACTACTGTAGTTAGGAAATGGAAAATCAGTTTTCTGCATTGTCTTAGGTCTAGGTGTTTGTGACAACTTCGTTACTTCCAATTCCGTAACTTAACATAGGTTCCTAGCTCTTGCTTTTGGATCACAGCAATGTATTTGAAATTGCCCTGTTTATGACGACCGCCGTGCACGAGTGGCGTACACACAGATATCCATAGTGTCGCTCGCTCTGTGACCCCGGATTGGATTTCCGGTCAGGTCAATATGGAAAACACTTTTCTACATTTTCTCGGGTCTGGATTTTTGTAGTACCTTCATTATTTTCAACTCATTATTAACACATGTGATTTAGCTGCTTGCTTTTGGATCAGAGCAATGTATGTGATATTGTTTTTTCTCAGAGAGTTATTGGCGCGTCTTCAGTTGGCATGGTTGGTCGGTGCTAAATAAACTAACGTATACCGTATTTCTGATTCATTTGAACATTGTTAATGTCATGTTGGGCTCTAAACACCAATTAGGACACGTCTCTGAGTTTAACACGGTAAGTATAACATGTTTAAAGAAAGAAAGAAGAATAGAATGAAAAGCAATATGATCATGATCATGACACAACACTCATATACAAATTCTTCTTCTTCTTCGTTACAGCCTACCAAGATTCCACTGCTGAACAAAGGACTCCCCCAAAATTTTCCACAAAGAACTGTCCTCAGCCTGCATCCATCCACTTCCCGCAATATTTTGCAAGTCGTAGAGGAGTCTTCCTACACTATGTTTGCCTAAAAGAGGTGGCCACTTGAGTACCTTTTTTACCCAACGGTTATCAGTTCGTCGACGTTTATAACCGGCTTATGTAATGATTACTTTATAATATTAACAAACAGTAAATAAATAACGGTCTGTAAAAGTCCACTGCAGGACAGCATTCTCTCCGTTAACGATCACAGTACCAGCCACGCTGTACCTTAGGCGTTGCTGTCTGTCATCGGTCTACTTAATTTTGGTCTGGTATTTTTCCGGATTATCCTTTATTGTTAGTTTTTTTTACCGCCGTCTGCCAGTGGCAAATAGTTTTTTCTAGGCTTTTCTCTTCGTCACCTCTCACGTCACACGAATAGAAAGGGGGTGGTATATATTTCTTAGACCCTTAGCGCACAGAAATGACGCTAATAAATTATTACTTATTATTTAATTCTTAATTATTCAATTCTATATTATCACGATACTGTTGCCATGATAAAAGATATTCAGCTTTGGCTGATTACGTGTTTAATAGTTAAAAAAGTATTTACAATATGTTTTTTAAAGGAATGGTTGTAGTAACCACTTACCATCAAGTGCACACACACAAACATAAACAAACACACTGTCATAATAACCACTGACATAATATCAAATAAACTAGTATTCTAGTGCTTACATCTCAAGATCGATCTCAAGACTTTACACACACACTCTCTCTTTACCCTTCAGACCGTAACACAAAATTTGCTACATTGCTATTTAGCGGCAGTAATATGTTGGTGATGATCTAGACGACTTCTTTAATAACTCTCTCTTTAATCAACTTTATTAATAATAAAAATCTATTAATTTCAGGTAACGGCGTATTTTGCGGTGGCAAGCATGTCTTACTTAATGGCATTGCCACTATACTTGATGGCTGAAGCGCCAATAGTAAGCCTGGCAAAAGCTTCGACGGGTGCAGATACGTCAAAACGATTGGCAAAGAAAGTAACCTAATAGATTGTGTAAATAATTGTTTTGAATGATTCAATATTTGTATCAGTTGGATCAATTATATCAAAAATTATAGCAGTTAGTTTCTTTGTTTTAGTTTTTTTTATTATTTCAATAATTGTATCTTCACGCCATTCCCAATACAGGGGTAGACAGAGGTCTAGACAATTAAGTCCTTTCGACCCACCTTCCACCGAAGACATTTTGAGGAACAACGTAATAGGAGGTGAGTCTGTTTCCGTCTTTATGTCTAAGTCAACGATAAAAATCGTATGTAAGTTCTTTGAAAAAACTTATTGGTACTAGCCTTGCGGGTCAAACTCGGGTCTCGTGATTCGAATTCAGATCACCGAACTACTCGGCTATCGTGACTATATTTTCACCATCAGACAGGATATTTGTTATAATAATATTTTATAATATATATATTTATAATATTTTAATTACTTTAAACATGGAACAGAGTGGTGTTAAAATATATTCATCGCATGCAATTATTAGTTTTATATTTTGTCTCGTAAATAATCATTGATATTATAATAATGTTTTACATTAAATCATCTGAATTATTTCTTTACAGATAATAAGATTTAATAATTTAAACTTATCACCTATTTTATTATATAATTTACTCATCATATGTTATCATTATATTATATAATTTATACACACTTTTTCTTATACTCGCATTTAGCCTTTATCTTCTAGAGATTGAACATAATCCAGGCCTCCTATCTGTAAAAGAAGGCCAAGCTTGTAAACAAACGAACCGATGCCTGATTGTTAAATAAGTAGATTTAGTAAGAATTAAGGAAAATTTAAATTTTAACATTAAAAAATTTAAAGCATTTATCTTATTACAATATAAATGAACATATTTTTGATAGTAGCTCCCTGGGAATGAGTTCATCGCTCCATGCTATTTCTTATTAAATAAGTGTTAAATTTTGTACTTCTTTTAGAAAATAAAAGTAAAAAAAGAGGATACTTACGGAGTTTTTTTCGCCTGATTCTTTTCTGTTAGTTAGTTCTCATTACGAAACGGCGGTAGTTTATAAAATGACGATCGATGGATGTAATGTATGTTACTTATATCGATAAATAAATGATTTGATACTATTTTAGAATAATATATGATCTTATATACAAAACGTATATAAAGATCAGTCATTTAAATTTAAATTAAGTAACTCTTATTTTTAGTTACCTTTCTACCAGGTACCTGGCCAGGTGTCACAAGCCGAGCTCCACGAGCACGCAGGTATTCAAAGAACACGGAACGCTACTGAGAACCTAAGGTTTCATTTATGTGAAAATAAGTTATGTCAGATCGCTCTGAGATACGCCTGTTTGAGAAATTATGTGACAATTATAACACACCTTGACTAAATGCATATAATTACTTACTTGCTTATCTTCACGCCTAGTCCCTGACGGGACGACGTAGCCAGAGAGAACAAATCGCCAAGTGTCGTGATCCTTACATACCTCTTTCGCTTGGGAGAACGTGGTGGTGAAACTACCGCCGTCTTAATGAATAAGCCAACGGCACAATATACTCCATAAATTAATATCAAATATATACATCTAAACATTCATGAATCTAGTACAAACATTCATATTTATCACACAAACCTTGTCTATTAGCGGGATTCGTACCCGCAACCCTTAAGTTATAAAGCAGGGTCCCTACCAACTGGGCCTATCCGGTCGCCTGATATTAATTTTAATTTTATTTCTATCGCTTATCCCGCCATCTATCTGTAGCCATATCCATATTTTCCTCTTACGACACCCACAAAAATAAAATAAAAAAATATCTTCACGCAATTCCCAATACAGGGGTAGACAGAGGTCTAGTCTAGACATTTAAGTCTCTTCGACCCACGTTCCACCGAAGATATTTTCGGGACAGCGTGACACCGAAGATATTTTGGTGGTGAGCCCGTCGCCGTAAGTTAGAAAGGAGTAATAAGTTTCTACCTACCACAGAGCGAAGTTCCTTGCTTATGTATCATAATATTGTTAGAACATTACTATCAAACTGCTACGGAACGACTGTATTAGTTTACCGTGAAACTCTCCTAGAAGATCTCAAGGTCCCGCATTTAATTAGCATTTAATTAGACATATGAGTCTAATTAAATATGTTATTATTACCTTGAAAATTATCATAGGTTTAATAAACTTAGCATTTTATTACTAACGCATACATAAAATGTGGTAGGCTTATCATTTTTCTAACACAATTAGTTCCAGCAGCATTTGCTTAAAGTTAAATTATCTTGAATCCAATAGAAAGATGATTTTGCGGGTACTCTTAATACTTCTCAGTCTTAAGCAGTGTTATTAAGTTATTTGTCATTTAAATGGTAAGTGAAACATTAAACTCAGTGAACTAAAAACTTTGCGGACTAGTTATTTCATGCGATACGAAAGCAATTATCTATTATACACATATTATGTTATTACACACAATTACTTATAATATACAGGTGTAAGTCTATCAAGCGCCGCATCACAAAGAATATTATAACTATTACGAATGCGAAAGTTAACAAGGGTATTGTAAAATATTGAAAATATAAAAAAAATACATTGCAAATATAAGCGCAAAATTTATCAAATAAATACATTCCTCGTAGATAGGGCCAACATTCTCTGATCCCAAAGTAAGCAGCTTAAGCACTTGTAATATGGAATTAGAATCAAAGAAGGTACCACAAACACCCAGACCCGAGAAAATGTAGAAAAGGTGTTTTCTATTTTGACCCGACCGGGAATCGAACCCGGGACCTCAGAGCTGTCGCCACCTTGAAAACCGGTGAGAACGCCACTCGTCCACGAAAGTTGTACAAACGTAGACAACGAAGAACGTGGTAGAAAACATGATTTTCGAATTTCGCGAGATAATCACTTAGAGTAGCTTCCTATTAGTAGATAAATAAAAAAGGATTTACAGAATCGACTCATCAAACTCAATCCAAATGCCAACTAATGGGAAAACAAATTGTCGTAAGGCTAATAACGACGTTTTTTGGCTGAAAAACAACGCTGAGCTGAGTGAGTGTGGTTTCACACTCGGCACATGCTGAGCCAACTCCATTTCGGTACAATGAAACTACATATGGTTTAATTTTATAAAATTTTATATCTTTGTTACAATTTTAAATCTTTGTTGTAATTGTATATGTGTGCGTGTGCGTATGTGTGTGTGTATTTTTGTAATTAATTTAATTGTCAGTTATAATATACAATAATGAAACAGGACAATTGTTACTACAGTCTGATCACTTCATTTTTTATATATTCTTCCTTAACTTCTTTCTTATTTTCATCTAGATGTAGACATATCGTAAGAAATTTATAAAAAGGAGTTTCCACTAACAACACGAGCGGCACGGCGGCTATACCAGATAGGAGCACAATCCCCAAGCCATTGCTGAACTATAAAGAAAATAAAAATTAGTCACCTCTTCAAGGGTCAAAAGTACGGAAATCACAAAAAAAGTACAAGTCGATACATAGACCGTAGATCAACATAGGGATTCAGGATTATTTTTAAAATAAATACATATATGTGCATAGCGACAACATCACTAACATTGCTCTGATCCCAAATTTCTTTTTTTTTAATGATACGTTTGGGAATTGAACCCGGGACTTCAGAGCTGGCTACACCTTGAAAACCAATCCACATATGTTGTCAATCTAATCTAATAATTAAAAACCAATGACTGGTCATAAACTTACCCCATGTATAAAACTGAAACTAAGCAAAGTTGAACTTGTGCCATAAATATAGCGGAGAATCAAAAAGTGAACCAGGTACATGCTGTAAGATAGTTGGGCGAGAGTAACCCACAAACTCCATTCAGCTATGCCCCTGAAGAAATCTGAAACAAATTGTTCATCAACGTTCGCTTGTTACCTCGCCTCATGCCTCATTGAATGCCTCGTTGCACGCAAATATCCATCATTTGTACGGAGTGCATGTAAATCTAAATCGTTGTACGGAGATTTCCATAATATCCATTCCATCTTAATACTTTAGAAGTCAATCTTGCTTACAATACTTTAAAAGCCTTTATGTTGAATATGTTGTTATAAAAAACTATTTGTACGAGTCTACCACCTGGGGATCGAACTCGGGTCTCTGACTCGAGTTACGATCACCCAACCACTCGACTATCGTTAATTTATATATAATTTTTTTTTTTGGCGGTAGGTGTAAAAAAGTTAACATCTTTTTGATAACAGCTCTGTAATTTTTAAGTTTAAAATTAATAAACAAGTATTTTTACATTTTTTTGGAATATAATAGATAAATGTGACTAAGAGCACCCACCGTACAGTATTTTCCTATCAAAAACTTCAAATTTGACATCACTTCATAAACAGTTTTGTTTGTTTTGCACTGTCACTACACAACAAGTATGGATTCAGTTAAAGAATCACTTAACGCCTTGGCAGATATGTTCCAACAGAAAATGAGTGAATTTCAGCACGGCCTCGACAGTACACCGACAACTAATACCATGTTGGGCTCAGAATTTCACAGTTTCCGGACCTTTGTGCTCTCTGCCATGAACACCTTACAGAGGCAGGTTGAATTTCTCAGCACAGAACTTGATCGACAGGAGATGCGTAGACGCCGTAAAATGATACTTTTTCATGGAGTTAGCGAGGAAAAGTCAGAAGATATAACCACCCAGGTGTGTAACATTGTACATGAACATCTCGGTGTGACTGACTTCACTGCTGCCTGCATCAAGTCATCCCATCGAATGGGACGTACCACCGGTAAGAAACCCAGGCCAATAGTAGTGAAGTTTTCAGATGTTGCAATCCGAGACAAGATTTGGTTCTCGAAGACTGCTCTCAAAGGTAGTGGTATAACTCAGTCAGAGTTTCTAACAAAGAGTCGTCATAGCGTGTTCATGGATGCAAGGCAGCTATTCGGTATCAGTAAGTGTTGGACAAGAGACGGCTATATTCATATTATTGCCCCAGACGGTTCACGTCACAGAGCTGAGTGCCGGGCTGACTTGGACTGCATACGTCAATCTACTGCTAAACCTTTGTCGATAGGCACTACCAGCGTTGCCTCCAGATCCGAAAGAAACATCAAGAATAAGTAACCGATGCATTTATTCCTCATACAAAATTGTAAAGTATTCTAACCCAATCAACAACATTTAATAATAAAACATTTACTTTTAATTTTTTTCTCAATGTATTGAAATAATTTTACTTATACTTTGCACTTTGTTTTAGGATTGCATGTTAAAATTGTTTTCCACTTTCATATTTTATAACTCAACCCTCAATATTTACAATTTTTTCGTCTTTCAATATATTGACAGTTTGTTATACAAAGAGTATATAATCACATTACTTGTTATATTTATTTACCATTGTTTATTTGACTTAACATATTAGATTTCATGACAATAGTGACATTTGACACTTAGCCACAGAGAAATATTTGCTGTGGATACAAGGATAAAGATTAGGTAACCATAATACTACACAGATAACCATATTTATTCTTGTATGACTGTAAAGAAGAAACTACTTGCAAAGTACTTTTTACTTTTCTGTGTCTTCCTATTATTGACATCACTACTGTTTTTGTTGTTTTTATAATACTCTTTTTTTTCTCTTTTGTTAATTTTGATTTTTTGGTAATTTTTGTTATTTAGATTTTATGAAGTGAGATCTTTCCTTGCAACTGGCGGGTGGGTACTTCAGTTCTTAAGTTCTTATTTTTTATATATATATATATATATATATATATATATATATATATATATATATATATATATATATATATATATATATATATATATATATATATATATATATATATATATATATATATATACATATATATATATATATGTATATATATATATATATATATATATATATATATATATATATATATATATATATATATATATATATGTATATATATATATATATATATATATATATATATATATATATATATATATATATATATATATATATATATATATATATATATATATATTTCTATTTGTGTATTTTGTCCATAACTCATATAATATTCACCTTTCAATGATTACTGGTAATGATATATTAGACGACAGTTTTTACCTTCTGTGATTCAGACGGATTGAGTAGTAATGATAGTTTTCATAGCATCCCTTCTCTAAGCGAGACTCTAAATTCTCTCATCTCGGGTACACTGAAAAATTTTAATGCAATTCATATAAATGCACAGAGTATTCCTGCACATTACCCTGAAATGTTGTCATCATTCGATAACAAAAATATACACGCAATTTTAGTATCTGAATCTTGGTTAAAACCTTGTTTAGCTTCTTCAGCTTACTCTCTTCCAGGTTATAATTTGATCCGCAACGATCGTGTTGGGCGCGCTAGTGGTGGCGTAGCGATTTATTTAAAAACACACATTCCTTTCACTGTTTTAAATTCCTCGCAAATTGTCTCGTGCCGGCCCTGAACATCTTTTTATAGAAATTATACTTGGTCATATGAAGCTCCTTCTTGGCGTCTATTACAGTCCAAATCTAACTATTGACTATTTTTCGTCATTTGAAATTTTACTTGAACAGTACTCCTCACTGTATAGTCACACTATTATCATGGGAGATTTCAATACATGTCTTCTTAAAAACGACTGTAGGTCATCTCATCTGAAATCTCTCATAAATAGCACCAACTTACACATTCTTCCACTTTCAGCGACTCACGCTTTTCCCAACTGCCCCCTTCTCTTCTTGATCTAATTCTTGTTTCTTCCATTGACCATGTTTCAATGCATGGACAATGTAATGCTTCTGCTTTTTCCTACCACGACTTGCTTTATCTATCCTATAAAATTAAGCCTCCGAAGGGTAAGCGAAGGATCCTTCTTCAGCGCAATTTTGGTAGAATGGACATTGATCGGTTAAGAGAGGATACTGCTAAAATCGACTGGTCAGTTGTTTCGAGTGCAGATACCGTTGATGAGCAGATATCAATTTTTAACTCCTTAATCGAACAACTGTACAATGTACATGCTCCAATTCCTCCGGTTCGAATAAAGCATCTTCCTGCACCATGGCTCACTCCGGATATCAAAAAACTATTAGAGAAAAAGAAATTGGCAAAAACTAAATACCGTATGAACCCTAATGATTCCAATCGCGAAAAAAATCATAAAGTACGAAATCGCTGCAACATGGTATGTAGAGATAGTCAACGACGCCATATCTATAAATCTGTTGTTGAGCAAATTGATTCGACTAAAGTTTGGAATTTCCTCAAATCTTTAGGAGTTGGAAAGGCAAAGCAAAATGTAGATTCTCTTAATATGGACTTAAATATGCTTAATACGCATTTCCTTACTTCCTCTATTGTAAATAATACAACGAAGCAAAACACTCTTAATCAACTTTCTGCTATATCAACTCCTGACTTTCCATCTTTTTCTTTTAGCCAAGTTACTGTCAGTGATGTTAAGAAGAATATATTAGCCATTACATCTGATGCAGTTGGTTCTGACTGCATTAGTCGTAAAATGATCATCCCTATACTTGACCTCATTGCTCCTATTATCACACACATTTTTAATCATTCCCTTGATTCCAGTCTTTTTCCTACAGTTTGGAAAGACGCCTTAGTAACTCCACTTCCTAAAAAATTCAATCCCTCTTTAGCGGACTACCATCCCATATCCATTCTTTCCTTTCTGTCTAAAGCACTTGAGCGCCTTATACACCAACAGCTGAGTAAATTTCTTTCTTATAATAACCTTTTGAACTCTTTCCAGTCTGGTTTCCGTCCTGGTCATAGTACGACAACTGCTCTGGTCAGAATCACTGACGACATCCGGCTGGGTATGGATAATCAACAAGTTACAGTCTTGACATTGCTTGATTTTAGTAATGCTTTCAATACTGTAGACTTTGATATTCTACTTGCTGTTTTAAGTTCTCTTAACATATCTCCTGGGGTTATTGGTTGGTTTCATAGTTACTTGCATGGACGCCGGCAGCGTATACGAATACATGACACGTTTTCTGACTGGTCTGCTGTCATTGCTGGCGTTCCGCAATGTGGCGTATTGTCTCCTCTATTATTCTGTATTTTAATCAATTCGATTTGTTCACGTATTAATTCTTTCTACCACCTATATGCACATGATTTACAAATTTATTTGCAATGTAAGATACAGGATTTACCTAACACGATTAGTTTAGTTAATACAGACCTAATCAGCATCTCTAATTGGTGTAATTCGTTTGGGCACAAAGTAAACCCTTTGAAGACCTAAGTCAGTATCATTGGAGGCACTAAACTAATGTCGCGTGTAACTTTATCACAGCTTCCGCCGGTAATTTTCGAAGGGATCGTTATACCATATAGTGACAAGGTCAAAAATTTAGGCATTACTTTTGATAAAACATTATCTTGGGTACCACAAATGAGTGAGCTAAGCAGAAAGATGTTTGTCGCAATAGTTTCTCTCCGAAGATTGCGCAACATACTCCCCATTCATACTAAGATTGTGCTGGCTCAGTCTCTCCTCCTACCGATCCTTGATTTCGCGGACACTTGTTATCTTGACCTAACCGAAGAGCAACTTAACAAACTTGAGCGGCTTCAGAATTATTGCATAAGGTTTATATTTGGGTTGCGAAAATATGACCACATCTCCGAATTCCGCCTTAAGCTCAAGTGGCTTCCAATTCGCCTTCGCAGGAATACTCATATTCTTCATCTTCTTTACTGCATTCTGTTCAATCCCAATGCTCCACATTACTTGAAGGATAGATTTGAATATCTAAGTAGTTTACATTCTTTTCCACTCCGATCACAAAATAATTTTCTGCTAAGTACTCCAAAACACTCTTCTTCCTTCTATGCTAACTCTCACTGTAACTATACGACTTTGGAATTCTCTTCCCCTTTATATTAGACAATCTCAATCTCTTTCTATCTTTAGAACTAAATTAAAACTTCATTACCTATCCTTTTAATAATCTGTCGTCTATTGCTTATAGAAAATTTGTTTTCCATTTAACTTTTAATCCTTTATATATATATATATATATATATATATATATATATATATATATATATATATATATATATATATATATATATACATATATACATATATATATATATATATATATACATATATATATATATATATACATATATATATATATACATATATATATATATATTATATATATATATACATATATACATATATATATATATACATATATATATATACATATATATATATACATATATACATATATATATATACACATATACATATTTCCATTTGTGCAGTATTCTTGGTCCACAAACTCCATATACATTCAATCTTCTTCAACGATCACTGGTAACACATATTGACGACAGTTTTTTTCCTTCTGTGATTCAGACGGATTGAGTAGTAATGATAGTTTTCATAGCATCCCTTCTCTAAGCGAGACTCTAAATTCTCTCATCTCGGGTACACTGAAAAATTTTAATGCAATTCATATAAATGCACAGAGTATTCCTGCACATTAAACTGAAATGTTGTCCTCATTCGATAACAAAAATATACACGCAATTTTAGTATCTGAATCTTGGTTAAAACCTTGTTTAGCTTCTTCAGCTTACTCTTTTCCAGGTTATAATTTGATCCGCAACGATCGTGTTGGGCGCGCTAGTGGTGGCGTAGCGATTTATTTAAAAACACACATTTCTTTCACTGTTTTAAATTCCTCGCAAATTGTCTCGTGCCGGCCCTGAACATCTTTTTATAGAAATTATACTTGGTCATATGAAGCTCCTTCTTGGCGTCTATTACAGTCCAAATCTAACTATTGACTATTTTTCGTCATTTGAAATTTTACTTGAACAGTACTCCTCACTGTATAGTCACACTATTATCATGGGAGATTTCAATACATGTCTTCTTAAAAACGACTGTAGGTCATCTCATCTGAAATCTCTCATAAATAGCACCAACTTACACATTCTTCCACTTTCAGCGACTCACGCTTTTCCCAACTTCTCAAGGGGTGCCCTTCTCTTCTTGATCTAATTCTTGTTTCTTCCATTGACCGTGTTTCAATGCATGGACAATGTAATGCTTCTGCTTTTTCCTACCACGACTTGCTTTATCTATCCTATAAAATTAAGCCTCCGAAGGGTAAGCGAAGGATCCTTCTTCAGCGCAATTTTGGTAGAATGGACATTGATCGGTTAAGAGAGGATACTGCTAAAATCGACTGGTCAGTTGTTTCGAGTGCAGATACCGTTGATGAGCAGATATCAATTTTTAACCTTAATCGAACAACTGTACAATGTACATGCTCCAATTCCTCCGGTTCGAATAAAGCATCTTCCTGCACCATGGCTCACTCCGGATATCAAAAACTATTAGAGAAAAGAAATTGGCAAAACTAAATACCGTATGAACCCTAATGATTCCAATCGCGAAAAAATCATAAAGTACGAAATCGCTGCAACATGGTATGTAGAGATAGTCAACGACGCCATATCTATAAATCTGTTGTTGAGCAAATTGATTCGACTAAAGTTTGGAATTTCCTCAAATCTTTAGGAGTTGGAAAGGCAAAGCAAAATGTAGATTCTCTTAATATGGACTTAAATATGCTTAATACGCATTTCCTTACTTCCTCTATTGTAAATAATACAACGAAGCAAAACACTCTTAATCAACTTTCTGCTATATCAACTCCTGACTTTCCATCTTTTTCTTTTAGCCAAGTTACTGTCAGTGATGTTAAGAAGAATATATTAGCCATTACATCTGATGCAGTTGGTTCTGACTGCATTAGTCGTAAAATGATCATCCCTATACTTGACCTCATTGCTCCTATTATCACACACATTTTTAATCATTCCCTTGATTCCAGTCTTTTTCCTACAGTTTGGAAAGACGCCTTAGTAACTCCACTTCCTAAAAATCCAATCCTCTTTAGCGGACTACCATCCCATATCCATTCTTTCCTTTCTGTCTAAAGCACTTGAGCGCCTTATACACCAACAGCTGAGTAAATTTCTTTCTTATAATAACCTTCTGAACTCTTCCAGTCTGGTTTCCGTCCTGGTCATAGTACGACAACTGCTCTGGTCAGAATCACTGACGACATCCGCTGGGTATGGATAATCAATGTTACAGTCTTGACATTGCTTGATTTTAGTAATGCTTTCAATACTGTAGACTTTGATATTCTACTTGCTGTTTTAAGTTCTCTTAACATATCTCCTGGGGTTATTGGTTGGTTTTATAGTTACTTGCATGGACGCCGGCAGCGTATACGAATACATGACACGTTTTCTGACTGGTCTGCTGTCATTGCTGGCGTTCCGCAAGGTGGCGTATTGTCTCCTCTATTATTCTGTATTTTAATCAATTCGATTTGTTCACGTATTAATTCTTTCTACCACCTATATGCACATGATTTACAAATTTATTTGCAATGTAAGATACAGGATTTACCTAACACGATTAGTTTAGTTAATACAGACCTAATCAGCATCTCTAATTGGTGTAATTCGTTTGGGCACAAAGTAAACCCTTTGAAGACCTAAGTCAGTATCATTGGAGACACTAAACTAATGTCGCGTGTAACTTTATCACAGCTTCCGCCGGTAATTTTCGAAGGGATCGTTATACCATATAGTGACAAGGTCAAAAATTTAGGCATTACTTTTGATAAAACATTATCTTGGGTACCACAAATGAGTGAGCTAAGCAGAAAGATGTTTGTCGCAATAGTTTCTCTCCGAAGATTGCGCAACATACTCCCCATTCATACTAAGATTGTGCTGGCTCAGTCTCTCCTCCTACCGATCCTTGATTTCGCGGACACTTGTTATCTTGACCTAACCGAAGAGCAACTTAACAAACTTGAGCGGCTTCAGAATTATTGCATAAGGTTTATATTTGGGTTGCGAAAATATGACCACATCTCCGAATTCCGCCTTAAGCTCAAGTGGCTTCCAATTCGCCTTCGCAGGAATACTCATATTCTTCATCTTCTTTACTGCATTCTGTTCAATCCCAATGCTCCACATTACTTGAAGGATAGATTTGAATATCTAAGTAGTTTACATTCTTTTCCACCTGATCACAAAATAATTTTCTGCTAAGTACTCCAAAACACTCTTCTTCCTTCTATGCTAACTCTCACTATAACTATACGACTTTGGAATTCTCTTCCCTTTATATTAGACAATCTCAATCTCTTTCTATCTTTAGAACTAAATTAAAACTTCATTACCTATCCTTTTAATAATCTGTCGTCTATTGCTTATAGAAAATTTGTTTTCCATTTAACTTTAATCCTTTATATATATATATATATATATATATATATATATATATATATATATATATATATATATATATATATATATATATATATATATATATATATATATATATATATATATATATGTATATATATATATATATATATATATATATATATATATATATATATATATATATATATATATATATATATATATATATATATATATATATATATATATATATATATATATATATGTATATATGAAAGAGAGTGAATCGATTAAAACGTCTTCTGTCGCGATAGCTGATGAAAGTCACATATCATAGGATATTACCGAAATAGTTACCGATGAAAACATTTTCACGATTGAAGAACATTACACTAGCAAAATGATAAAGTGTACGCTCATTGTTCTAAATAAGCTATTCAAGTGGTCGGAAAGGTAAAACGTGGTCATCATCCTGCGTCAGTGATGGTTTGGTGCGGCGTGTCTTAGCAAGTACTCAGGAGTGAAAACTTCAATCAAGCAGAGGCAAAATTTCTCTTGCAAACAGTGCGTAAATCCGTAGATTCGTGGCCAAATAGATTAAAGACCTAAATTTATTCAATATAAATTCAACATAAGTCAACTAATTTTTTTTATTTTTTTTTGTTGAGGTTAATAAGTATGTAGATATAAATTTTAAGTAATATAACATTAATTCATTAAAAAATACATTTTCAATGTTATGACCCGACTACGTTCATTCACAGATGGGGACAAAATTACATAGCATTTCTCTGATCTCAAAGTAAGTTGCTTAAGCGCTTGTATTATGGAGTCAAAAACAACGAATCTACCACAAACACCCGGACCCGATAAAACGCAGAAAAAGTGTTTTTGCTATATTGGCCCGACCGGAGAGCGATCCCGGGACCTCAAAGCTGGCAGCACCATGAAAAGGTTGTCGAATTTTTTTGGCCGACTTGTCAGGTCATTGCTTGCACTAACCTTATCCCATGTTCTAACAGACGAGTCTGTTTACATGTGGGTTTGAAGGCGGTGTAAACAGGCGCACCGGTGTTCGAAAAACAGGATGTCATTGAAAGGGGAGAACAAGAAAAATCTTTTATCGGAATGAGGCAGCAGCCACATTCTCCATGCCAATCGATAGGATGATCGCCATAGTTGAGGCATAAATATACGTCAAAGCGTCTACGTGGATCTGCTGGCAATGTGGAACACCGTGGCATCTGGGCCGGCAGAATTCAGTCGGTTGCTACCCTCACTCATGCTAAGAGGTGTGATAAATAATGGATCAGTGCAGTAATACATTCTATACATTTACATTAAAATTAAAAACTATGTTGCTATCAGTGACGCCTTATCAAGAATTAAGCTAATGAATTAATAGTGACACTTGACGAATTGTTCTCTCTGGTTACCCCGTTAGGGACTGAGCGTGAAGACAAGTAGGTAAATAAGTTAGTAATGCGTGAAGGATCTTTATGGAACCGTATCGTTCTTTATGGAAAACTTTTGGGGAGGCCTATGTTCAGTGGTTGACTCATGAAAGGCTGAAGGAAGAAAAATGATGTAATATTAATTCAGAACAGTAAATGAAACTTACTTTCAGATTTTGAGAAAGCGCCGAGGAGAAATATCGTAAAAATAATATTGAACAATGGTTTATTAATCGAAGCATAAAGTGCTCTTATGTACAACGAATGACGCGGACCATCCCTGTAGAAAATGCTGCCTGATAATATAATACCAACTATCATGGGTATCGTCAACCAGCACAGCCATTTGAATTTCTGAAAACAAAAAACTAAAAAACTTACAAGTCACGATAGCCGAGTTGTTGGGTGGTCGGAATTTCGAGTCGAGAGACCCGAGTTCGATCCCCAGGTGGCAGTACCAATGAGTTTTTCAAAAACTTATGTACGAATTTCATCGTTGGCTTGGACATAAAGACGGCAACGGGCTCACCACCTGTCACGTTGTCTTGAAAATATCTTCGGTGGAAGGTGGGTCAAAGGGACTTAATTGTCTAGACTTGACCTCTGTCTACCCCTGTATTGGGAATTTCGTGAAGATATTTTATTTTTTTAAAAAAACTATAAATATAAAAAAATATTAACTGTAAAAATTAACTTCGATATGTATGCATGTATATACTTTATTGTACACCATTAAAATAAGAACAGGTTACTTAAAGGATAATTACAATAAGGCAATCTTATAGCTTAAGAGCGATCTCTTCCAGATAACCTTAGGGGCTAATGATACATTTAAGTACAGGACAGTGGAAAGTACTAAATATAATAAACTTATATGTTTAATAACTAAATAGCTAAATCTTTATATTTTAGTAACATATGATACACTCATATGTATAAAATTCTAAATACTATATACACACATATACAAATCATAAATAAACAAATTATGTACTTAATATCGCGATAATGGTGATAGGTTTACATGGTACCAAACTAGCTTCGGTGAAACATGGGTGGTTTCGGATGGAACTCTGTCTACTCCAGTATTAGGAATATGCGTGAAGATATTTGTTATTTAAATTAACAATAATCTCTGGTTGCCGAAAGGATTAGGTGCATTGTTTACGTAGGTTTTAACGCTTTTGGACGCAGGTCTAAAAATAACACTATCGTAGGGAAGTAGGAAGACGCTCTAACTACTACTAATCCCAGTGGACAATGTGTATAATCCCAAGAGACAATGTGCATATGTGACAAATCAAATCAAATCAAATTCATCGCCATAAGAATTGACATTCGTTTATCGATAGTAATTTTTTTAATCTTTCATCGTTTCGTAATGAGGTTCCTGTAACGGAGAAGATACAGGCGAAAAAAACTCCGTAGGTATCCTCTTTGTCGATAGATGCAGTAACCTGAGAATCGTTCTTTGTGCATAATTTTAGGTAATTTCTATGTTCTGCAGTGGACTCTTGACAGGCTTTAAAGAAGGGGAAGAATTAATTAAGTAACTTTAAATAAATCTTTTTCTAGGAAAGGAATCACCTAAGCTAGGCGGATTTTTTAAATGGCTAATCTAACTAACCTTGTACTTTTGTATAACGTAAACACCTTCACCATGCTTGCATGCTGCGAGAAAGAGGCCTATAACAGCTCCAGTTAGATTGGTGTGACCCCTTTTGTATAAGTAGTTATAGCTTGGTTCTGTGACTTGGATAACGCGGGATGGTCTGTAACAAAACACATTTTCAATTTATTTACTTTTTTCTAACACTACGGTAATCAAAGATCTACTGCGAGACCCACTAGTGGTACCTCAGCCTGTAAACTGTTTATTTTTTATTGTCTTCACAAATTTCTTAATCCTGGGGTAGACAGAGGTGTAGTTATTTTACGTAAAATTTACTATTGCTTGTTTGGGACAACGTGACAAGTGTTTTGGAAATTGCGTGAGAGGTGGTAAGGTCAGTAAGTAAGGTATACTTATATTTATTTATTTATTTATGTTCACGCACAATCCCTGACGGGGCAGCCAGAGAGAACAGATCACCAAGTGTCACGATCCCTACATACTTTCTTTCTTCATACATGCACGTCTAGGTATCCGAGTACTCTTGACCCTCCCCTCTTCGAGCAATTTGCTCACATGGTCTTCGAAATTTAGTCTCGGTCTACCTCGACACCTTTTAATATTAACTTTCGCGCTATATATTTTCTTCACCATTCGGTCTTCACTCATTTGCTCAACGTGCCCAAACCATCGAAGCACGCCCTTATCCATTTTTGAGACAAGGTCATCTTTCAAACCTGCCATATTGCGAATCTCTTCGTTTCGCTTTCGGTCGGCCATGATAAGGCCACACATTTCACGAAGAGATCTCTCTCTCATCTCCACTGCATTCAACCTGCTTTTATGCTTCTTCTGGCATACCCAGGTTTCGCTGCCATATAACAAAGTCGGTACCAACACTGCGTTATGTGTTGCAAGGCGTGCACTTTTTACAACGCCTTGCCTTTTGATTGACGCAGTCAGGGTACCATTGACTTTGTTCCCGGCAGCGACACGCATGTCCACATCTAAATCACATCTTCCATCCCGGCTAAACGCACTCCCCAAGTATACAATTTCTTTCACCTGTTCTAGACATTCCTGATTTACCCAAATTTCGCACTTCGTTCTTTCTTCGTCCGTTCTTCCTTACAACCTTATCAAATGTATTCAAGATCCACAAAAGCACAGAAAATCTTCTGGTTAGCAGCCAGAAGCTTCTCCGTGATCATGCGGAGAGAAAACATTTGATCCGTGTATCCTCTTCCAGGTCTAAATCCGCATTGTGCCTCCCATAGAAATCTTTCCGATTTCTCAAGCATCCTACGTGTCACAACCTACGAGTAAACTTTACTTGCTAACTGGTCAAGCTGATCGCCCATAGCACCCGCAGTCATAATGTGAACCTTTACCTTTATTTAAAGGCATAATGACCGCGGATCGCCAATCATGCGGAATAACCCCCGTTCGCCAGCACAAATTGCACAGCAGATGAAAGCTGTCCCAGACGCGTAGCCCACCACAGTCCCGCAGCCTTACCACATTTCAAACTTCTAATCGCACATTCAATCTCTTTCATACTGATGACCTCAGTGTCATCGAGGTCCAAGTCTGGCGTACCAGTCACGGCGTCACCCCCGGATCCCCCACTAAGATCATCACACACGTTAAGGTATACTTAGGTCGATAAATATTTATGTAAACATTTAAACATCCCTATTGCTATTGGCCTTAAAGGGGTTTGAAAGCACAACCCTTAGCTTCAAAGGCAGAATGAATGCCAAGTAGACAATGGGGTTGTTAGGTGATGAACCGGTCCAAGCCGATACAAATGGTACGTAAGTTTAAAAAAAAACTCTGTGGTACGAAGTATGAGTTTTTCTCCACGTGGAGGATACTAGGAATCGTACTTAAGTCTCCTGTTTTGAATTTAGAACTAACTGCCATGCCGAATAAAAAGAAGTTATTCGGATGCAGAAGTGAAATGTAGTTTTAAGAATTGAATTGTCTAGACCTCTAACTACCCATGATTGAGCAAAGCAAGAAAATACTTCGAAAGTTCGGACTGGAGGTCGAGAGTGAGGCTGTGACTAGATCTAAGGTGAGTCGAGATGTATGGTCACAGTGCCGATGCAGCAGTGTCAACCTGAGGATAAAGAGCCCCGCCGTTGATGATCCTCCGTGGCTCAGTAACAGGAGTAGGAAGTACGCATTAGGCCGACAGTTGTCCGGTGATGTGACTGCGTGGATGTCGTCGAAGTTTTTGGAGAAGCTCGCTGCGTTGTTCTTCAGTGGCCAACGTAGGTTGGTGGTGTTATCACGTCGGGATCACCAGCGTAGCAGATGATGTACATCAGGAAAAGACTTCTACTGTTAGACTTCTACTTCACACCGATATTCTGTGAGGTGTGTTCCTTTCCCGGTCGAGCCGGCCCATTCATGCAACAATAAAAGCTGATGCGTGGCTCTACCACTGTTAATATAACTGCGTTTCCTGAATCCGTCACTAGAGAGCTTCTTATGTGAAGACATAAATGTCACCACATTCTTATTATAATTATGAGCATCATACACGCACGTATCGCTAAGAACTAAGTATGTGTTTTGGTATATATATATATATATATATATATATATATATATATATATATATATATATATATATATATATATATATATATATATATATATATATATATATATATATATATATATATATATATATATATATATATATATATATATATATATATATATATGTATATATATATATATATATGTATATATATATATATATATATATATATGTATATATATATATGAAATACATGTAAATACTTACTGGTGTAATTAAAAAAATGGCATCGACATTATGTAAGTAGACCGCCAGAGCAGGAGTTATGAGACCGATCACAAAAAGTATTCCCAAAGCAATCTTCCTCGCTTTGTTGCTTCTAAATAAAATGTAGACAAGGAGACATAGACAGTAAAGTTGCATATCTGTAGCCAAATACCTGAAGTAAAAATTATTTTTTGTTTTCTTCGACCACCTATCACATTGATCCAAATGGAATTTGGTGATAGGTGGGTCGACATGATTTTATCGTCTAGACATCTGTTTGGTCTGGGGAATACGCGTGAAGATATTTATTCATTATTTACTCTAATGGTAAGGATGACATTATGATTATGGATAGCCAATACTGGGGTAGACAGAGGTCTAGTCTAAACAATTAAGTCCCTTTGTTCTACCTTCCACCGAAGATATTTTCGGGACAACGTGACAGGTGGTGAGCCTGTTGCCGTCTATATGTCTAAACAATAGATTACAAATTTACCTATGAACATCGTCTGTGAGAATTTCTTTTTAATCTTAACGCATTTTTCCAATTCTAAGGTAGAGAGTTCTAAAAGTCTTAAGTCCTTTCGACCCACTTTTCACAGAAAATTATTGGTTAAAATTTACATTGGTGAAATTGTTAGTATCTAAGCCTGCGATAGAACATACTTACATACTAAATAAAAGTTCTCACATATAAACATTCATGACTCGATGATTTCTTGTATTTACGCGATTACTACACATTTAAATGAAACGATTTTCGAAAAGCAGGGTGACTACCATCGATCCGACAGCTACCGACTATCGGGGCGTAAAATATATCTTTTTTTTTTTAATAACATATAAAAAAGGTTAAATACTTTATTTACAAAGTTACATTTATTTTTTATTTTTGTTCAGTACTTAAAATTCATTTTAAAAATTTAATTTTGCCAGCCCGGGGCTCGAACCTGGGTAACTCGCGTGTAAATGAAGCGCTCTGATCACTCAAGTTATTAGAAAGAAAGAAAGAAAATTATTTATGGGACCAGCATAAAGAGACAACACAAAAGAACAGACAGTGACTGTAAATAAAACAAAAAAAAAGAGTATAATCTTAGTACAAAAAAATATGTAAGAACATTTTTATACAAATGTCTCACGGCTAGACCAACAGGTCTCCAGATTAGCTTATTATCGGGCTTCTAAGTCTGATTCTGGTTATCATCTGGAGCCTATAATTACCACGGATGTCAAATTAAAGGCGAAAAAAGAGAGATATTAAAGAATTTTAAAATAAATTACCAAGTATGTACCATACACTGAGAGTTATCAACGTAATTGTTCAAATATAAAAGATGAAGCCAACCATTCTGGCGACAGTCGTTCACTTCTGCGTCGACCAGTACCTGCAATTTCATATAATATCTTAAAAGTCATACATACAGAGAAAGTAACTTCCTCCCGCGGCTTCGTCTGCGTAGTTTAAAGTTTAAATACTCCAAAATAAGAAAAGAAAAGAAAAAATCTTTACGGCCCACCTTCCACCGAAGATATTTTTTGGGACAACGTGACCGGTGGAGAGCCCGTTACCGTCTTTATGTCCATGCCAATGACATAAATCGCACATTAGTTTTTGAAAAAACCCTTTAATACTAGCCTTGGGGATCGACTCGGGTCTCTTGACTCGAATTCCGATCACCCGACTACTCGGCTATCGAGACTCTAAAATGTGAATTGTAAAAAAGTGTTAAATTTAAATGTTTTTATGGGTCATAATTTGGAAACGAAGATATATGCTGTCGCGTACTTTAATTTAAAACTATTTAACATAAACAATCCCACGATACATTATCTTCGTGTAAATTGAAAGAGTTTAGGCAGCGCACGGCAAGATAGATCGCGGAGGGCAGTAATTTTTCCGATTTACTTAATACTTATCCAAAAAGCACAAAATCTTTATAAATTGAAGCCTGTGTGTTATTCTGATACATAAGGTGTATTACAGTAGAGTTTCATCAAAATCCGTTCAGTAGCTTTTGCGTGAAAGAGTAACGATCATCCATCCATCCACACAGGCTTTCGAATTAATAATATTAGTAGAATGTTTACATGATATAGAGGTCCACTTCCAGCATATCGCATCCATGTACATGTGATAGCTAATACTAAAGCAAAAGTTGGGATCAACCTGAAAAATAACGAAACGTTACACGACATTTTTTTTGCAGAAATAGTCATATAATATGTATATACATATTGATAATGATTTCTTGTATTTACGCGAATACTACACATTTTAAATAGAACGGTTTTCGAATTTTATCGCGTTTTTAATTAGTTTTTAAAAACTATTTTTATCTCCTGATGTTTCGGATGCTTTACAGCATGCTTTACAGCAAACGCGATAAAATCCGAAAATCGATTTTAATTAAAAACGACATATTGGTTACTTTTACCACTCCGTGCATTTGCCCGCTTAAAAAGTTTTATAACATGAAATAGACACGTACATACCGCATACCTTGCTCTAGCCCCAAAAAAGTTGTCAAAGCATTCGTGTTATAGGATCAGCAATAACGAAGCTACCACGAACACCAAGACCCAAGAAAATATATATAAAGTGTGTTCAATGTAGAAAGGTTGAAGAATGCCAGAGGAATGAGCAAAGGTTCGAGTGCCAATAGTCATTAGTAGTGTAGGACGCCTACCGCCCCCTACTACTGTTAATGGCTCCCACAAGATGGAGTGACGAGCTGCACAACATTGCGGGAATTTGATAGCCGCAAGTGGTTTAGGACCGTTTGCGAAGGAAATAAATAAGCATCTTCACGCCATTCGCAATACTGGGGTAGAGGTCTAGACAATCCGCATTGTGCCTCCCATAGAAATCTTTCCGATTTCTCAAGCATCCTACGTGTCACAACCTACGAGTAAACTTTACTTGCTAACTGGTCAAGCTGATCGCCCATAGCACCCGCAGTCATAATGTGAACCTTTACCTTTATTTAAAGGCATAATGACCGCGGATCGCCAATCATGCGGAATAACCCCCGTTCGCCAGCACAAATTGCACAGCAGATGAAAGCTGTCCCAGACGCGTAGCCCACCACAGTCCCGCAGCCTTACCACATTTCAAACTTCTAATCGCACATTCAATCTCTTTCATACTGATGACCTCAGTGTCATCGAGGTCCAAGTCTGGCGTACCAGTCACGGCGTCACCCCGGATCCCCACTAAGATCATCACACACGTTAAGGTATACTTAGGTCGATAAATATTTATGTAAACATTTAAACATCCCTATTGCTATTGGCCTTAAAGGGGTTTGAAAGCACAACCCTTAGCTTCAAAGGCAGAATGAATGCCAAGTAGACAATGGGGTTGTTAGGTGATGAACCGGTCCAAGCCGATACAAATGGTACGTAAGTTTAAAAAAAAACTCTGTGGTACGAAGTATGAGTTTTTCTCCACGTGGAGGATACTAGGAATCGTACTTAAGTCTCCTGTTTTGAATTTAGAACTAACCGCTATGCCGAATAAAAAAGAAGTTATTCGGATGCAGAAGTGAAATGTAGTTTTAAGAATTGAATTGTCTAGACCTCTAACTACCCATGATTGAGCAAAGCAAGAAAATACTTCGAAAGTTCGGACTGGAGGTCGAGAGTGAGGCTGTGACTAGATCTAAGGTGAGTCGAGATGTATGGTCACAGTGCCGATGCAGCAGTGTCAACCTGAGGATAAAAGAGCCCCGCCGTTGATGATCCTCCGTGGCTCAGTAACAGGAGTAGGAAGTACGCATTAGGCCGACAGTTGTCCGGTGATGTGACTGCGTGGATGTCGTCGAAGTTTTTGGAGAAGCTCGCTGCGTTGTTCTTCAGTGGCCAACGTAGGTTGGTGGTGTTATCACGTCGGGATCACCAGCGTAGCAGATGATGTACATCAGGAAAAGACTTCTACTGTTAGACTTCTACTTCACACCGATATTCTGTGAGGTGTGTTCCTTTCCCGGTCGAGCCGGCCCATTCATGCAACAATAAAAGCTGATGCGTGGCTCTACCACTGTTAATATAACTGCGTTTCCTGAATCCGTCACTAGAGAGCTTCTTATGTGAAGACATAAATGTCACCACATTCTTATTATAATTATGAGCATCATACACGCACGTATCGCTAAGAACTAAGTATGTGTTTTGGTATATATATATATATATATATATATATATATATATATATATATATATATATATATATATATATATATATATATATATATATATATATATATATATATATATATATATATATATATATATATATATATATATATATATATATATATATATATATATATATATATATATATATATATATATATATATATATATATATATATATGAAATACATGTAAATACTTACTCGGGTGTAATTAAAAAAATGGCATCGACATTATGTAAGTAGACCGCCAGAGCAGGAGTTATGAGACCGATCACAAAAAGTATTCCCAAAGCAATCTTCCTCGCTTTGTTGCTTCTAAATAAAATGTAGACAAGGAGACATAGACAGTAAAGTTGCATATCTGTAGCCAAATACCTGAAGTAAAAATTATTTTTTGTTTTCTTCGACCACCTATCACATTGATCCAAATGGAATTTGGTGATAGGTGGGTCGACATGATTTTATCGTCTAGACATCTGTTTGGTCTGGGGAATACGCGTGAAGATATTTATTCATTATTTACTCTAATGGTAAGGATGACATTATGATTATGGATAGCCAATACCGGGGTAGACAGAGGTCTAGTCTAAACAATTAAGTCCCTTTGTTCTACCTTCCACCGAAGATATTTTCGGGACAACGTGACAGGTGGTGAGCCTGTTGCCGTCTATATGTCTAAACAATAGATTACAAATTTACCTATGAACATCGTCTGTGAGAATTTCTTTTTTAATCTTAACGCATTTTTCCAATTCTAAGGTAGAGAGTTCTAAAAGTCTTAAGTCCTTTCGACCCACTTTTCACAGAAAAATTATTGGTTAAAATTTACATTGGGTGAAATTGTTAGTATCTAAGCCTGCGATAGAACATACTTACATACTAAATAAAAGTTCTCACATATAAACATTCATGACTCGATGATTTCTTGTATTTACGCGATTACTACACATTTAAAATGAAACGATTTTCGAAAAGCAGGGTGACTACCATCGATCCGACAGCTACCGACTATCGGGGCGTAAAATATATCTTTTTTTTTTAATAACATATAAAAAAGGTTAAATACTTTATTTACAAAGTTACATTTATTTTTTATTTTTGTTCAGTACTTAAAATTCATTTTAAAAATTTAATTTTGCCAGCCCGGGGCTCGAACCTGGGTAACTCGCGTGTAAATGAAGCGCTCTGATCACTCAAGTTATTAGAAAGAAAGAAAGAAAATTATTTATGGGACCAGCATAAAGAGACAACACAAAAGAACAGACAGTGACTGTAAATAAAACAAAAAAAAAGAGTATAATCTTAGTACAAAAAAATATGTAAGAACATTTTTATACAAATGTCTCACGGCTAGACCAACAGGTCTCCAGATTAGCTTATTATCGGGCTTCTAAGTCTGATTCTGGTTATCATCTGGAGCCTATAATTACCACGGATGTCAAATTAAAGGCGAAAAAAGAGAGATATTAAAGAATTTTAAAATAAATTACCAAGTATGTACCATACACTGAGAGTTATCAACGTAATTGTTCAAATATAAAAGATGAAGCCAACCATTCTGGCGACAGTCGTTCACTTCTGCGTCGACCAGTACCTGCAATTTCATATAATATCTTAAAAGTCATACATACAGAGAAAGTAACTTCCTCCCGCGGCTTCGTCTGCGTAGTTTAAAGTTTAAATACTCCAAAATAAGAAAAGAAAAGAAAAAATCTTTACGGCCCACCTTCCACCGAAGATATTTTTTGGGACAACGTGACCGGTGGAGAGCCCGTTACCGTCTTTATGTCCATGCCAATGACATAAATCGCACATTAGTTTTTGAAAAAACCCTTTAATACTAGCCTTGGGGATCGACTCGGGTCTCTTGACTCGAATTCCGATCACCCGACTACTCGGCTATCGAGACTCTAAAATGTGAATTGTAAAAAAGTGTTAAATTTAAATGTTTTTATGGGTCATAATTTGGAAACGAAGATATATGCTGTCGCGTACTTTAATTTAAAACTATTTAACATAAACAATCCCACGATACATTATCTTCGTGTAAATTGAAAGAGTTTAGGCAGCGCACGGCAAGATAGATCGCGGAGGGCAGTAATTTTCCGATTTACTTAATACTTATCCAAAAGCACAAAATCTTTATAAATTGAAGCCTGTGTGTTATTCTGATACATAAGGTGTATTACAGTAGAGTTTCATCAAAATCCGTTCAGTAGCTTTTGCGTGAAAGAGTAACGATCATCCATCCATCCACACAGGCTTTCGAATTAATAATATTAGTAGAATGTTTACATGATATAGAGGTCCACTTCCAGCATATCGCATCCATGTACATGTGATAGCTAATACTAAAGCAAAAGTTGGGATCAACCTGAAAAATAACGAAACGTTACACGACATTTTTTTTGCAGAAATAGTCATATAATATGTATATACATATTGATAATGATTTCTTGTATTTACGCGAATACTACACATTTTAAATAGAACGGTTTTCGAATTTTATCGCGTTTTTAATTAGTTTTTAAAACTATTTTTATCTCCTGATGTTTCGGATGCTTTACAGCATGCTTTACAGCAAACGCGATAAAATCCGAAAATCGATTTTAATTAAAAACGACATATTTGTTACTTTTACCACTCCGTGCATTTGCCCGCTTAAAAAGTTTTATAACATGAAATAGACACGTACATACCGCATACCTTGCTCTAGCCCCAAAAAAGTTGTCAAAGCATTCGTGTTATAGGATCAGCAATAACGAAGCTACCACGAACACCAAGACCCAAGAAAATATATATAAAGTGTGTTCAATGTAGAAAGGTTGAAGAATGCCAGAGGAATGAGCAAAGGTTCGAGTGCCAATAGTCATTAGTAGTGTAGGACGCCTACCGCCCCCTACTACTGTTAATGGCTCCCACAAGATGGAGTGACGAGCTGCACAACATTGCGGGAATTTGATAGCCGCAAGTGGTTTAGGACCGTTTGCGAAGGAAATAAATAAGCATCTTCACGCCATTCGCAATACTGGGGTAGAGGTCTAGACAATTTTATCCCTTCGACCTAACTTTCACCGAAGACTGAAGAATTTTTCGGACAACTTGACTGGTGGTCGCCATCTTTATGTCCAAGTCAATGACATAAATCGTACATACGTTTTGAAAAAACCACTTGGTACGAGCCTAGCACCTGTGGATCGAACTTAGAACTCTTGATTCGAATTCCCATCACCCAACCACTCGGCCATGGTGACTTTCCTCGTGAAGTAATCTTGTATTACATAAATTTAGAAAGATCAGAAACGGATCTTATAATTTGTCCTTTATTTTTTTTCTAAGTTTGTTCACATAAGCGTCATCTATAAGAAAATTCTTTTGTAAACGAAAAAAAATACTTTTAAAAAGAATTACCCTAGCATCACCTATTTATCTCAAATAGGCTTGGTTGGCGATTGATCTCTTACCAATATTTAGATTACTTACCGAATTTGTCTTCTTACTAGTTCTTTGAAAATACGCAGACAACTTTCTCCACCATGTGCTGACTCCAATTTTAGGGCCAATAGAAGCGCTGACATAATAAAATAAACCTGGACGACAACACTACCATTTAAGAGCAAGTAAGTTAGGATTTGTTTGTAAGCCTGAAAAATAAAAATCAGAAACAAAGTTACTTTTATTTGCCTTAGAGACAATTGGTCAGTAGTGTTCTAGCGCGATACAGTTTATAAAGGAACTTTATCCGCGAGTCGAAGCCACATGTGATAAGAGGGCTGGTTCTTTTCTCGCTCAACCATGTAAGTTTTGAATATATTGTACATTGTATATACTTTTATGTATCTGCGGGCCCGGCAAACGTAGTCCTGCCTTAAAATTAATAATAAAAATACGTAATAAAAACTATCCTGTCTTAGGCACGCCCACAAAACACTCCACTCTTAGATCTTCAAGAAATAATATCTTAAGAAGTAAGCAGTACCTTTGTACAAACTTTTATCGTAATAGTATTTCTTGTTTGAAAGATGACCTAATCACTAAAAGTGATCAGAGCGTGCTTCGATAGTTTGGCCACGTTGAGCGAATGAGAGAAGAGCGAATAGTGAAGAGAACATATAGTGCGAAAGTTAATATTAAAATGTGTCGAGGTAGGCCGAGACTAACTTTCGAAGACCATGTGAGCAAATTGTTTGAAGAAGGGAGGGTCAAGATTACTCGAATACCTACACGTGCATGCATGAAGAAAATCATGAATCTGAAAGAAGCGAAAGAGGTATGTAAGGATCGTGACAGATGGCAATCTGTTCACTCTGGTTTCCCGTCAGGAGCTATGCGTGAAGATAAATAAATTGTTTAATTTTTAGTTGTGTGTCCATATATAGATAATAAATAAGTAAACAAAAATATACCACTTCATAATTGGTTTATTCGTTCGGGAGCAACAATGCCACAGACAGATACACGGATAGGCACGTTAAACGTATAAAACTACTCTTTTTGCAATGGGGAATAACTAATCAAACGGAATCTCTAATACTATACATTGGGTTGAAAAATAAGCTAAACTGTCGTCCATTTTGACCATTCCATGAAAATCCCCAAAAAAAATAAAACTATAAAAGGAGATTATTGTTGTCCCTGAAGACTAAGATACGCGTCAAATAGCAAACGGCCTATAAATACACTGAATTTTTAAATATTAATGGGTAAAAGTTAAACCAAACGCGAAAATCGAGCGCCTAATGAAACTTCAAAGCAATGTTACTTATAATATATAAATAAATAATATTTTTTTCACGCTATTACAATACTGGGGCAGACAGATATCTATACACTTAAGTTCTTAACTATTTGGAACAACGTGATTGGTAGTGAACCTGTTACCGTCTTTATGTCCAAGCCAACAACATAATCGTAAATATATCTTTGAAAAAATGTATACGAGCCCACCCCCTCAGGATCGAATTCGTGTGCCTTGACTCGAATTTCGATCACCCAACTACCCAACTTTATATCATAATTATAAATTATGATATATTATATATTATATAAATAAACACATCATCTCATGTATGTTGTCATTTATGTTGATAATATGCATGTCATGCATATTATCAACATAAATTTAAAAGTTTTTGTCTAAAAGTTCCGCTAGTCTTTAAATATTAAAAACGAAATAAGATTAAGATATATAAAAAAATTAGAACATTAGATAGTAATGGAAAAATACTGACTACAGCATTGGAAAATATTTGTAACAATGATATGAAAAGATGCCTGCTTCTCACACACATCGACATGTACCCTTCATGTATTTTAGTACCATATCATAATATTATACTAAAGTACGTATAAGCAATTTGAATAAATTAAAAGAAAAAAAATTCATGAATATTTTTTTTTACTCAAAATTACTCAAAGGTACAAAAGGCCACTAGTTAAACATTTTCCGGTAGAGGATCATAATGATTTCAGAGGAGAGAGAAGGACAAGGGAAGTAATACTCGCGTTGAGATTATTGCAGGATGATTTAAATATGATTTAGACTCACATGTAGTCTGTGAAAGCATAGAAAAGACATTCGATAAAGTAGACTGGAAGAAAATGATGATTACTCTGAAATAAGCTGGCTTATATTGTAAGGATGAAAGGAGATTTAAACTTTATAAAGAACAACATTCAGTTGCAAATATACTTGTAGGAGAAAGATAGAGAACCGCAGAAATAAAACAAGTGTCTCAACAAGGTTGTTCACTCTCGCCACTGTTCGGTCGGAATTTCGAGTCGAGAGATCCGAGTTCGATCCCCAGGTGGCAGGCTCAATGGATTTTTCAAAAAACTTAAGTACGAATTATATCGTTGGCTTGGACATGAATACACCGACGGGCTCACCACCTGACAAGTTTTCCCGAAAATATCTTCGGTGGAAGGTGGGTCGAAGGGACTTAATCGTCTAGACTAGACCTCTGTCTTCCCCTGTTTTGGGAATGTCGTGAAGATATTTATTTTAATTTTTATTTAAATAATTACAGAATCGTTGACATATATCTACATAAATACATATCTACGTTGACATATATATACAATATCTACATAAAGCCACACTTCAGACACCCCCTGTGTCTGAAGTGTGGCTTTATGTAGATACGAGATGTGAATAATGATAAAAAGAGATGGGGAAAAACGAGGCGCTTTTGATATGAGGTATTTAATAAGGATGAAAAAAAATGTGTGGGATGGAAAATAAATAAAATCAAAGCAAAAGGTTTTAAACATGATCAAGGAAAATAAAACTGTACTTAGAATTATTACAGGAAGGAATGGACAAGATGTCACATCAATATTACAAAAGCAAGGCTGAACGTAGAGAGTATTGGAGTTTGTCAATTTTAAATAAATAACTTTGCGCACTATATTATACTCACGGATATTAATTTGAATCCGACTAATTAAAATCTAAGAGCTGGGCACTAAAGATCATTTTTAATTTCAGATTATTACTTGGTGTTATCTTTAGCTATAGGTTAGTATGGGTTATTAGCTTTAGGGTTAGGTATTTGTAGAGAGTGCAAATTTCATGAAACTGATTTTAAAATTTAATTAAATACCTGTTCTACATGGCGCGTGTTGTAGGGAGCGACATAGAATGGTAACATGCAGTGTGTTATTATAATCAATGTATTTGAAATAGCCCTGAAATCAACCAATATATATACTATTAGTTCTATATCTTATACAACTACAATATGTCATATCCTCTTCTCGGTTTCTAAAAGTCCATTGCAGAACAAAGACATCTCCTTTAAAGAGGTTTTGCCATAATCTCCAGTTAGCAAGCGGTATGGCGATGGCAGTACCTGACAAATCGTACCCGTCACTTTTTTGCTTGATCTGGTATTTTTTGAAATAAATATCCCAATATCTAATGGTAGCCCTTGGCATTTGCAAGAATATTCCCTTTGCCTCCTCTTACGATACCTACTGAAATAAAGGTGGTAGTAAATTCATTAAATTATTGTTTTATTAAAGTTTTGACAACGACGGACATTCTTCTTCTTTACAGCCTATCAAAAGCCCACGGCTAAAAATAGACCTCCCCCAAAGGTTTGCTCAAAGAACCGTCCTGAGCCACCTGCATCCATCGACTCCCCGTAATGTTGTGCAGGTCGTCTCTTCATCTTATGGGGGACGTCCTACATGGCGCTTGCCAGAACAAGACTCCCACTCGAGAACTTTTCTTCCTCAACGGTTGTCAGTTCTTCGAGCTATGAGGCCGGCCCATTGCCACTTAGACGTGCTGTTCCTTATGGCTATACCGACATAGCAATAAGGAACAGCACGTCTAAGTGGCCCTAGTTCTACTGCTCACGAAGAGAAACATCAAAATACTTAATTTGGCGTTATTTTATTTTATTATCTTATCATTAAACACACATCAAAAGTCACGATGGCCGAGTTGTTGGGTGGTCGGAATTTCGAGTCGAGAGACCCGAGTTCGATCCCCAGGTGGCAGTACCAATGAGTTTTTCACAAACGTGTTGTAGGAACGTTATGTACGAATTTCATCGTTGGCTAGGACATAAAGGCGGCGACGGGCTCACCACCTGTCACGTTGTCCCAAAAACATCTTCGGTGGAAGGTGGGGACTTAATTGTCTAGACTTGACCTCTATCTACCCCTGTATTGGGAATTGCGTGAAGATATTTTTTTTTATTAAACACATCGTTAATCAAGTTTGGTTTTTGTTCACCTGATATAACAGATACAAATCTGCAAAAAGCTGTAATTTATTCAAATAAAAATTCTTAATCTACAGAAAGCCGTGATTAATTCAAGCCTCCTCAAGCCTTTTGAAAGGTCAATTGTTTTATAAAAAATATTTTTTTTTATTTTTTCGTTTGTTAAAAATTTTGTTGACTCTTGATCTGTTGACATATAATATTCACCGTCTACGATAATTATCATCATTTGCATTTAATTTTATATTATTAAGAATTAGAATTAGATTTTGGATAGTATTTTCAAACATACATACATAACGTCTCTAAAAGTTCACTGCAGGAAGCCACTCCCGTATTATTTTGTTACTTGGCAAGCGGATCAATCGATCCCTGAACCAGACATGTTGCACTTAGACCCTGCTTCTCGTTATCTGTCCGCTGAATTTTTGTCTTGTGTGTTTCAAGATAGTTATCCCGCCAGCTGTCGACAGCCAATGATATTTTGAAGGCTTTTCACTTAATCGCCCACAACCCCACAGAAAACCAACCCACTACGTTTGGTATATTCGCATTTTCGGTTGGTATATTCGCGAGACATTCAAATTCACGTTTAAACTAAGTGTTTCTACCTACTCTTCATTGGAAAGACAGCGCCTAATTATGTCAGTTCTTATGGGAAAATTGACTACTATGATCTCCTAGAATAAAAGCCCTAATTGGCCTGAAGCCTTTTATAACTTCACATTCATCAGTGACCTAGATTCGAAGAAAGCGCAAGAATCGCGTCTATCCTAAGTAAGGGTTGCGGTTTTGAATAGTCCCAGGGAAAAAGTATTATAAAAATAGATAAAAATAGGTTGTACGCGATTCATCGCTGTTTATCTTTGTAACTATAAATACATGTCTTTGTATATATATATATATATATATATATATATATATATATATATATATATATATATATATATATATATATATATATATATATATATACACAATTTCATTATCGAAAAATATGTCTTTTGTCTGTTATTACCTAACGCCGCAAAGCGATTGCAAACGTTTGGCTTGCGTTTGCAAATTACTTTCTTCGTATGGATTCATCAGCTTCATCAAGTTTCGTTTCAGAGAAAAGCACAAGAGATATTTATTTCCTGAAAAAAAAAATATTATCTAATATTTAATCAACTCTACATTTTGTTATATATTTTTTGTAGTTAGAGCTTATAAATTTGATGGTACTCAAATTGCAGCATGTGTTATGTCAAAATAAATTGAATGATAATTATGTTCATCCTTCAAATACTTATACAAAAAATTTGTCTTCATGCCATTCCACATACAGAGACAGACAGAGGTCCAGCCACCACATTTTTGACACAAGACCTTTTTTAGGACAACGTCAGAGGTGGTGAGCCCGACGTCGTCTTTATGTCCCAGCAAACGATATAAATCGTACATAAGTTTTTTGAAAAAAGTTTTTTCAAAAAACTAATGTACGATTTATATCGTTTGAAAAAAGTTTTTTTTTTTTTTCAAAAAACTTATGTACGATTTATACTCGCTCGTACCAATGAGTTCATTGGTACGAGCCTTGGAGATCGAAGTCGGGTTCATGACTCGAATTTATATTCACCCAACCACTCAAATACTTAGTCTTCTGATTTTCAGTTGGATCCCCTTAAATCACGTATGAAATAAAGCGAGACAATAAAACTATTAAGTGTTTATTATTAAAATTACCTTCTCTTTCCGACTTCCAATTTATGTGTGTATCGTACGCAGTCCCAAGTAAATTCAATGATAAAATAATTAAACATACTACGGCCAGAGCGATGTCTCCGTAATCAATTGTAATTTTGTCCTCTGCACTCTTACAAAACGGCTCCACAATCACTTTGGTTCTCAATTTGTATTTCTCCCATATTGTTTCATTAAGACACGACTCTAATGTCTCTTTGTGGTTTGCCGAAGTGTTTTGTTTTAAATTGTTCTTACACATCTTTGTCAAACATACGCCGTACATTGGTTTCGTATAATTGTAATGTTGAGTTGTATGCTGAGAGTATTCCTACAAAAAGTATTAATATAATTAATAATTATAAATAAAATACAAAAACATATAAATATTATTACAACTATTTAAATATTATATATTATTGTGAATATTAAGACAGCAAAACCTACTATAGCTAAATTATTGCTCTCATCCCTCAGTACGTACCCCTAAAGTACTTGTCTCATGGAATGAGAAACAACGAAATTACCTCAAACACCCAGACCCCAAGACAATGTTGAAAAAGTGGTTTTCTACATCGACCTATCCAGGAATCGAATCCGGGCCTCAGCTCTGGCTATAATCATCTGGAGCTGGCAAAAATGTCACGATAGCTGAGTGGCTGAGTGGTTATCTCGCCACCTATCGGTAAAACATTGCTATTTTTAAGACTCTCCCTTAGTATTCTAAGCGAATATCTTAAGTATTATAATAATAGCAATAAGGCCGCCAAATTGTTCATTTCATTAAATTTTTACATCCATTGTTACTTGTAAGAAGTCACGATAGCCGAGTGGTTGGGTGGTCGGAATTTCGAGTCGAGAGACCCGAGGTCAATCCCCAGTTGGCAGGCTCGTACCAATGGGTTTTTTCAAAACCTATGTACGATATATTATATCGTTGGCTTGGACATAAAGACGGCAACGGGCTCACCACCCGTCACGTTGTCCCGAAAATATCTCCGATGGAAGGTGGGTCGAAGAGACTTAATTGTCTAGACTAGACCTCTGTCTTCCTCTGTATTGGGAATTGCGTGAAGATATTTATTTATTTTATTCTTACTTTTGTATATCCTTCTATTTGTGGTGTTCATTCATTCTTTTTTCTTTCCCGACACTGGTATCATAAGAGTAATTAGTTTTACTTTGTAATATTTAAATTACATATGAATGAGTGAAGAGTAAATGGTGAAGAAAATATACAGCGCGATAGTTAACAATAAAACGGGTAGAAGTAGGCCGTGACTAACTTTTAGAGACCATGTAAGCAAATTTTTTGAACAGGGTCAAGAGTACTCTAATTCCTCAATGTGCGTGTCGGAAGAAAATTACGGATATGAAAGAAGCAAGAATCGTGAATCATGGTGATTCGTGACCCTGACGGGGTGGCCAGAGAGCATACAAAAAAAATAAATAACTATTTACTACCTTTACCTTTGAAATAGTTATTACGTATCATATGTAAAAGATAAATCTGTAAGATAAGATAATATTTAAAATAAATATGATAAATTTGAATCAAACTTAAATGTAATTATATATAAAAAAAAAAATATCTTCACGCAATTCCCAATACAGGGGTAGACAGAGGTCGAGTCTAGACAATTAAGTCCCTTCGACCCACCTTTCACCGAAGATATTTTCGGGACAACGTGACAGGTGGTGAGCCCGTCGCCGCCTTTATGTCCAAGCCAACGATATTCGTACATAAGTTTTTGAAAAACCCATTGGTACGAGCCTACCAACTGGGGATCGAACTCGGGTCTATTGACTCGAAATTCCGACCACCCAACCATTCGGCTATCGTGACTTTTTTTATTACGTAATTGACGTAATTATATATCATACATAAAAGATAAATAAAAACATACAAGTATTTACTACTACCTTAGAAATCCGGACTTAGAGTCCCTCCCCCCCCCCCAGAATTGGCGTGGGCCACCAGTTACATCCACTCACCAGGCGAAACGCAGAAGTTTTTTAGACTTCTACTTCACGCCGGTATTCTGTGAGGTCGTGGTACTTCCCCGGTAGAGCCGGCCCATTCATGCAACAACAAAAGCTGATGCGTGGCTCTAACACTGATAAAAATTAGGATTGGGCGACTTTTTCTTGCTATACAGCCAATCGAAATTCCACTACTTGACACAGACTTTCCCCAAAGATTACTAAAAGGGACGGTTCTGTGCCGCCACCATCCTTTGACTATCCCCGCAATATTTTCTTATATTTATTTATATTTTCTTCACGCCATCTGTTGGTGTCGGTCCTAAACTGCGTTAGCTTGTGTACGAGGCTGGCACTCGAAAAACATATTTATTTTTAATTAAAATATATATATATATACATATATATATATATATATATATATATATATATATATATATATATATATATGTATATATATATATATATATATATATATATATATATATATATATATATATATATATATATATATATATATATATATATATATATATATATATATATATATATATATATATGTATATATATATATATATATATATATATATATATATATATATATATATATATATATATATATATATATATATATATATATATATATATATATATATATATATATAAATATATATAAATATATATATATATATATATATATATATATATATATATATATATATATATATATATATATATATATATATATATATATATATATATATATATAACTACCCGACTAAATTTACGACAAAATTTAGTCCAGTTTAACCCTAAAAGACACAAGTTTGGCGTTTACCGCTAAAAAGAAACCCTTCGTCGTGTCACCTCATTTTGAAAGCACTCCCGTAGTTGCCTCAGCCAGTATCGGAATCCTTGGCGTCGACATATCGAGCGACGTTCAGTTTCGCGGTCACTTGGATGGGAAGGCCAAATGGGCCTCTAACAAGCTTGGCGTGCTCAGTTGAGCACGACAGTACTTCATGCCGGCCCACCGCCTGCAACTTTATAAGGCGCAGGTTCGGCCGCACATGGAGTACTGTTCGCATCTCTGGGCGGGGGCACCCCAATGTCAGCTCCTTCCATTTGACCGTATCCAACGAAAAGCGGCTCGAATCATCGACGACCATGTTCTATCTGATAGGCTAGATCCCCTGGCATTGCGAAGAGATGTTGCATCTCTTTGCATTTTTTACAAGATTTACTACGGGGAGTGCTCTGAGGAATTGTTCGGATTAATCCCTTACGGCATAGTCAAAAATTCCATCAACACCATCTTGATGCTTGGCATTCCACCACAGTGCGTTTATCGCGGAAATTTCTGCCACACACTTGCACTTAATGAAATGTGCTGCCGTCAGCGGTTTTTCCGGACCGATACGACTTAGGGTCCTTCAAGAAAAGAGCCTATATCTTTCTCAAAGGCCGGCAACGCATCTGCTATGCCTCTGGTATTGCGGATGTTCATGGACGGCGGTAATCACTTACCATCACGTGAGCGACCTGCTCGTTTGCCTCCCTTCCCCATAAAAAAAAAATTAACCTATTTTGTATTTCCTTTACGATACGGTTGTAGATTATAAAATGACTATAGATAAACGAATGTAAGTTCTTATGTCGGTGAAGAAATCATTTGATTTGATACGTACCTGAATCATTTCAAGAAGCTCGCTGGGTGTATCGGAAACTAAATTAAAATCGACGGTACAGTAGACTCCGCCCGGTTCGCTAAGGCATGAATCGTAGTCATCCAAATAAAATTTGGGAGGCATTTTGTAATATGTTGAATCTGAAACATAAATTTATTTTATTGAAACATAATATTTATTTAAATACATACGTTACGTTATTCATGGGATAATCACCCCAACTCACCTGTCCGGTAGTTGTGGTATGGTATACCTTTCCTAATTCCCACCCGAGAGAGTGAATGGATGAAATATATATATATATATATATATATATATATATATATATATATATATATATATATATATATATATATATATATATATATATATATATATATATATATATATATATATATATATATATATATATATATATATATATATATATATATATATATATATATATATATATATATATATATATATATATATATATATATATATATATATATATATATATGGCGACAGGCTCACCACCTGTCACGTTGTCCCGAAAATATCTTCGGTGGAAGGTGGGTCAAAGGGACTTAATTGTCTAAACTTGACCTCTGTCTACCCCTGTATTGGGAATTGCGTGAAGATATTTTTTTTTATATATATATATATATATATATATATATATATATATATATATATATATATATATATATATATATATATATATATATATATATATGTATATATATATATATATATATATATATATATATATATATATATATATATATATATATATATATATATATATATATATATATATATATATATATATATATACATATATATATATATACATATATATATATATACATATATATATATATATGTATATATATATATATGTATATATATATATATATACATATATATATATATATATGTATATATATATATATATATATGTATATATATATATATATATATATATATATATATATATATATATATATATATATATATATATATATATATATATATATATATATATATATATATATATATATATATATATATATATGTATATATATATATATATATATATATATATATATATATATATATATATATATATATATATATATTCGTAAATAATAAATATATATTCGCAATATTTTAGAGTCGCTATCTGCTTGCACATTGAGAGATCAATGAAAGACCAATCGAAATATGTAGAATGTACATGACTTACTTTTGGACCAACTGTCATAACCCAATTTTGGCCTTTTACGCAATTTATCAAAAAAAAATACTTACCATTAACGGAATAAAGTACACCATGGCATTTATGAAGAGAAATAATCACAATAATGAAGAAAGTACTTATCATTTTGTTTAATTTGTGTCGATAGATTAAAAAATACACAATCTAAATCATTTGATGAACTATTGTTTGCACTCGCTACTGAATTTCAAACTTTTAATAACATTACACGATGCTTCGTTGATTACTTCACAAGTAACATTAAATATTTAAAAAACTTTAGTATCACAACTCATTAGCAACTCATAAGAATATGTTTTACGCCTATAATTACTTTATAATTATAATTTTTTTTTACCACGATATTGTAATGCCTCGTTGGTATGATATGTTTCCTAAAAGCATAAATTATATACACTGGTCGGTAAAGAAAAAGGGTCAGTTAGAAAATCTTTGACATCTTTAAAAGTACCGGGCTTATCTCTATGAAATAAAGACTAATTAAATTGGTTTCCGAATGATAACTGATAGACAGAGGTCTAGACAATTAACTCCTTTCGACCCACCATCCACCGAAGACTTTTTTGGGACAATGTGACAGGTGGTGAGCCCGTAGCCGTCTTTATGTCCAATTCAACGATTTAAATCGTACAAAAGTTTTTTAAAAAAACCCATTGGTACGATCTTGGCATCTTTGGTAACGAACTCGGGTCTCTTGACTCGAATAACGATCACCCCGCCACTCGGCTATCGTAACTTCAGAGACAACACAATGTACTTAAATGCATGAAAACGGCACATCTTTAACCAATCTGAATTTAAACGCACATTTTATTTATTTTACATTAAAAATAAAAAGCTGGAATTCTCTAATTGAATATTCACCATTTTAGTCTTTATTTCAAGCTAGGTGTATGTAATGTACCAGACATTGAAATACAGAAGATTTTATAAACGAACCTTTATCTTTGGGGTCCAGTGTATTCATTTCATGTTTTTTTGTTGACTTTAAAATCATAAAATACATATTCTTCTCCTTCTTCTTCGTGAGATTAGAGTCTTAGTCGCAGAAGTATACATCTTGTGGCGTATGTGTAATATCGGCGTACTAACCGTGAAAATAAATCACCCCCTTTGTTGAGATTTCAATTAAGTTTTCTAAGTAATATTTCTTAGACACTTGGAACAAATATTGTGATGTCTACATTTAATATAAATTTAAAGCTAGCAGCTTTCACACGGTCAACTCTACGTCACTTGCTTCTCGCATTATTAAACCAGATAATTTACATATTTTAGCTATAAACGGAGCAACGAAATACATTGTTTACAAATACATTTTATTATCTTTTAGTGATTATAATAAATAAATACATATACTGATAGAGACAACATTGCGATAGCCGAGTGGTTTGTTGGTCGGAATTTCGAGTCAAGAGACCCGAGTTCGATCCCCAAGTGGCAGGCTCGTACCAATGGGTTTTCAAAAACGTATGTACGAATTATATCGTTGGCTTGGACATAAAGAAGGGCGACGAGCTCACCGCCTGTCACGTTGTCCTGAAAATATCTTCGGTGGAAGGTGGGTCGAAGGGACTTAATTGTCTAGACTAGACCTCTGTTTACTCCTGTATTGGGAATTGCGTGAAGATATTTATTTATTATTACGACAACATTACATACATTGCTCCGATCCCTATGTAAGATGTGAAAGCGCTTGAAGTATGGGAATTGTAAACAACGAAGGCACCATATACACCCAGACCTGAGGAAATGTAGAAATTTGTTTTTTCTTCATTGACCCGACCGGGAATCGAACCCAGGACCTCAGAGATGGCGACATTTTGAACCAGTGTGTACCCCACACGTCCACAGAGGTCATCATATATTATCGATAGATTACATCGATCATATACTCTTTAGACAGGTTACTGTCATCGCACTGCATTTTACTACCAGATGGGCAATCACATAACAGCCAAACCATGGCGTAATGTAAATAACATGTATCGACATCAAGGGCCCAATATCAAAACTATTTTTACAATTATTTCCATAATTATTACGTTAAACAAATCGAATCCATGTGTTCTATATATTCATCCAGTCACTAATACAAAGAATTCAAAGAAATAAAAATCTTTATACATATTCCCAATACTGAGGTTGACAGAAGTGTAGACAATTAAATCCTTGTGACCCACCTAACACCAATCACAATATGGGACATCGTGACAGTTGGTGAGCCTGTCACCGCAATTGGGCAATGGGGCATCTATTACTCCAATAAAATATTAGTAGTAGTAGTCCAATAAAATATATATATATATATATATATATATATATATATATATATATATATATCCGTAGGTGTATATATATATATATATATATATATATATATATATATATATATATATATATATATATATATATATATATATATATATATATATATATATATATATATATATATATATATATATATATATCCGTAGGTGTATATATATATATATATATATATATATATATATATATATATATATACCTACGGAGTTTCTTTCGCCTATTCTTCTCCTTTAGAGGAACCTCATTACGAAACGGTTGTAGATTATAAAATGACTATCTGTATATATATTAATAATATATATACAGATAGTCATTATAAATGAATATATTAATAATAAAATAAATATTTTAGAGTCGCTATATAAGGAAAAATTACTAACAATTTTAATTACTTGCCAAATAGGCGCGCAACGCAAAAAAACAATTAAAAAATCAAATTAATGACTTGCCAAGTAAGTATGTTTTCTGATTTCGTAAAAACTTAAAAATGCCAAAAATATACATACATTACTCTAAACCCAAAGTAAGCTGCTTAAGCACTTATGGAATCAGAATAGAATACTGCCAATAATGCCATATTGCGAATCTCTTCGTTTCGCTTTCGGTCGGCCATGGTAAGGCCGCACATTTTACGAAGAGATCGCATCTCCACTGCATTCAACCTGCTTTTATGTTTCTTCTGGCATACCCAGGTTTCGCTGCTATATAACAAAGTCGGTACCAACACTGCGTTATGTATTGCAAGGCGTGCACTTTTCACAACGCCTTGCCTTTTGATTAACGCAGTCAGGGCACCATTGACTTTGTTCCCGGCAGCGACACGCCTGTCCACATCTAAATCACATCTTCCATCCCGGCTAAACGCACTCCCCAAGTATACAATTTCATTCACCTGTTCTAGACATTCCTGATTTACCCAAATTTCGCACTTCGTTCTTTCTTCGTCCCTTTCAAATACCAGAACCTTAGTTTTATTAGCATTCAAACGGAGACCATTAATTTCACATTCTTCTTTCATACACGTGACTAATGCCTGCAGTTCTGCCTCTGATGGTGCTATAAGCACTGCATCATCAGCATAAAGCAGACAATTTACTTTTATGTCACCCAATTTCACACCCAAACAGCTATCTTTCAGCTTCTGTAAACAGCTGTCGAGATACAGTATGAATAGCCAGGAAGACATGACACAACCCTGTTTTACGCCCGTTTGGACGCTAAACATGGGTGACAGGTCATGCCCTACCCGCACACAGGCTTTACAGTCACAGTAAAGTGACTGCACAGCCCTTAGCAATCGACCATCCACACCATACCCCGGCAACAGTTCCCACATTTTCTTCCTTACAACCTTATCAAATGCTTTTTTTTGTCTATAATATCTAAATGATTTTTTTACCTTTTAATTAATTAAATACTTGGAAAAATTATTAGTATTTGAAATCGAAAAATCTGTCAGGCAAATAAAATTTATTTCTATAACAATTATTCAATTTCATTGTATAATAAATATTTACGATAGCTGAGTGTTTTTGTGATCGGAACTCGAGTCAAAAGACTCGACTTCGAACCCCAGGCTCGTGCCAATGGCTTGGACATAAGACGGTTACGTGCTCTCCACCTGTCACGTTGTCTCAAAAAGATGTCTTCGATGGAAGGTGAGCCGAAAGGACTTACTTGTCTAGACCTCTGTCTACTCCAGTATTAGAAAATTGGTCGAAAAAATTAGCGTAACGGGATAATTTATTAAGATTTAAAGTAACACTGCAGACTTTCTTAATTAATACTAGCGATCAATTAATGGTTGCTTAATTATTATTATATTTTACCGTGTGTTATTGGTGTAAGAATATTGCCACTCCCATTCTTCCCGTGGGTGTCGTAAGAGGCGACTAAGAGAAACTGCCTTGAATATCGTTATGGCAACCGATAGATGGCGGGATAACCATTTCTAAAAATATCAGACCAAAATAATCAGACCGAAGACGGGCAGCAGAGTCTGAGGTGTGAGTGGTCTGCTACTGCAATCGCCAATCCGCTTGCCAAGCGTGGTGTTTATGGCAAATCCTCCCTATGAGAGAGGCCTATATACTGCAGTGGACTTAAATAGGCCGTTATGTATGTATTTATGTAATTATTTAAGTATAACTTTGACACATGTGAACATGTGACAAAGTAGTGCATCTACGTACTTTTTGTAACAACCAATTAGTATTTATAAACAAATAAATATAAATAAATTATCTTCACGTAATTCCAAATACAGGGGTAGATAGAGGTATTGTCTAGACTATTAAGTCCCTTCGACCCACCTTCCACCGAGGATATTTTCGGGACAACGTGATAGATGGTGAGCCCGTCGCCGTCATTATGTCCAAGCCAACGATGTAATTCGTACATAAGTTTGAAAACCCCATTGGTACGACCATCGGCCTGCCACCTGGGGATCGAGCTCGGTTCTCTCGACTCGAAATTCTGACCACCCAACCACTCGGCTATCGTAGTGCGTTTTGTGGCGTATAGGTGTTTACCTAAAATCAACGCATCGTGTGGTTCTTCTCGTTTGAGGCGTAGATGTCTGCTGTAGATGCGGGAAGGCCTTGTGTTTGCATGTGACCGGCGATAGCCGTATTGATACGTGTCTGCTTTTTAGCGACATTGCGCGTAAGGCGGTGACTTGGAAAATAACGCAGTCACTATGGTGGTATCCTGCGTCTCGGTTGGACTCATATCTGAGTAGTTTTTTCCAAGCCGGGTCCCTTGATGACGGGGCTGCAGGCTGTCTGGCCTGTCTGTATTTAACAACATATTTGAAACTCAGAAATCTCGCACCATTTGAATATGTGAAGGCAACTTGCTGGTGGGTGAGACAAACTCGATCCAAATGCTTTATACTCAACGTCAGATACATTACAGATACATTACAGATTATAGATACATCTTTCCGATAGCCAAATTAATACATACCTTCCTGATGGCAAATTATCATTATAACAACTATGGCTAGATCTGCCTTTCACGATGTTTGGTGGAGCATATGCGTTTACCTCATGCTGATGGTAGCTGGATGTAGGAGACTCTCAAGACTGCGGCCGAAAGCCGCTCAACGTGGGAACCTTTGGGATTAGCAGTAGACTCACAACGCGCTCTGCGGCAAATTCGTCGTACTGACCATGTGATTTGTGGTGATACCAAAATAAATACTAACATTGCGTCTGCCGTCGCGGCAGTCTGGCGGGGTGGTGGCGTTTACGGAGGGCTTATTTAAGGGCCAGACTGCCTGACTTTATTCGACGTGTGCCCGAACCGTATGACGGATATTCACTGTAGCTGGATTTGTCGTCGATTTGTATAACGTTCTCTTCACTGGAAATGTGTTTAACGGACCGTTTTGTGCTGGGTATTGACTCTGCCCGGACTCGTGAGAGGTTGTTTAGAGAGGACCCGAATCACCAACTCAAGCTGACTCGAGCTTTAGAACTAGCCCGCGCAGTTGAGAGTGCGCAGCATATTGTATCTGCTGGTGATTTGGTACCAGAAACCAAAAGGGTACTGATGGCAGCGGTCGGAGAGGCCGCGCCCGCACCGCTCGTGGCAGCGGTACTTCAAGATGTGTTGTATATGGCGCGAGGTCACACAATGCCGAAGAATGTGGTTATCGTCATTTGTCGCGTAATGTGTGTGGTGAAAAGGGCCATTTAAAACGAATGTGTTCAAATAAAAAAATTAATCAAACTACGGCGGTAAGAGGCGGGGTTTTTAATAAAATCCACGAAACAATTATATTTTTGAATGTATTTAAAGTGACGAGTGTAATGATTTTGTGCCGGTCAACGACATATCGCACCACTCTTCGACTATTAATAAAATTTTGTGTAAAGACGAAAAACCACGACACGTCGCTCGGTGAGTCAAATAAAACTTTACGTACATTCAATGGGTCAGTGATGAGTCTGCAGGGAGTCTGTTAGTTACCGGTCACTATAATAATGTTACACACGTCATCCAGTTTTATGTTATAGGTAGTGGTCCCGTTCCCTTATTAGGCACGGATTTCATGTCTAAATTTAATTTCGCTCTAGTTGCGCTAAATTATTGCTTTCCGATAAGCTATATTTAGTAAACGTACCGACGTTTAATAAATATAAAATAACTTTGCATTTTAAAGATGGAGCTATGCCTTAATACTTTAAAGCATGGTCCGTGCCATTTGCGCTTAGAGACAAAGTTAGAGACGAATTAGACAGTTTAGTGCGCATCGAAATACTCAAACCGGTTTCTTATTCAAAGTACGCGTCGCTGATCGTCGCCGTACTAAAGAAAAATAACGACGTACGTATTTGGGGCGATTGTTTAAAGACAATTAACAAGGGGGTCATTTTTTTAAATAGAAAAAGGGAGGCAAACGAGCAGGTGGCTCACGTGATGGTAAGTGATTACCGCCGCCCATGAATACCCGCAATAGCTGAGGCTTAGTTGCGTTGCCTCCCTTATAGTGAGAGGGAGGGGGGGGGGGTCTGTGGGCCACTGGTTACCTGCACTCATCAGACGAAACGCAGAAGTTTGTTAGACATCTACTACACGCCGGTATTCTGTGAGTTCGTGGGATTTCCTCGATCGAGGCGGCCCATTCATGCAACAACGAAAGCTGATGCGATCTAGCACTATAATATTGTAGAAGCGTGCCCGTCGCGACCCCTGCCAGCCTTTTTTAGGGCTGCAATTCGACGTAGCTGCGCACCCATTCCATCCAGGGATAGGGCGTCCCTCCAAGGCGACGCACACCAGTTTGTCCCTATTGGTGTGGAATGCAGCGCGCAAAGCGATGATGGGGACCGCCGCCCATCACGCACAGCCCGACACGGCGGAAGGTGGAGGACGGAGTGCAAAGATGGCACGTGGAATGTTAGAGGAGGCATGAGAGATAAGACGAATGACTTCATTGAAATAATGAAAGAAAGAGAACTAGATGTCGTGTGTTTGTCGGAGACCAAACGGACAGGCAGTGGTACTGAAGAGCTCCCTGGCAGGGCGTTAGCTCTAAGGTCCGGAGTACCGGAGAGCGAGAGCGCATGCCAGGGAGTGGGGGTGCTGCTATCGCCTTGGTTGGTCGATGTTATGACTGAATATGAGGTTGTGAACTCAAGACTTCTCTAGCTTTAAATTGGGACTGACGAAGTTATTCCTTTTCGCTGTTTATGCGCCGGTAGCTTCGTCGTCCAGGGCTGAGCTGGAGGAGTTTTGGGAGAATGTAAGAGAAGTTCTAGATTAAGTTAGGGGAAACGAAAGAATTGTTGAATGTGGTGATTTGAATGGATGGGTTGGTACCGCTCGGCCAGGGTACGAGTCGGTGCTTGGAATGTTTGGTGATAAAAGAGTTAACGATGCTGGCAAGCTTATACTGACTGTATGCAAGGAAAAGGGTCTTCTTGTGACAAAGACAAGTTTAGTCACAAGAAGATCCATATGTATACAGAGAAAGAGAGAATGAAAGAAGTATGATCGATTTATTCCTGGTGGATGACCGACTGCGAAAACAAGTGATGGATACGCGAGTGTTCAGGGGTGCTGACCTGGGAACGGATCACTATCTAGTGATTACTAGATTTAGGGTCTGTTCGCGGGTTGGCGCCACCGGACGGCGATACCAGAACCACAGTCGGTCGGTAGCATCCGAAGCTGGAAGCTTCAGGAAGCGCACACTAGGGATAAATATCATGCAAGGGTACCCGAAAAGCTTGACATCATCAATGTCAAGAAAGAATGTGTGCAAGAAATATGGCAGAGCCTTAGTGATGGAGTGGTTAGTGAAGCGGAAGACGTGTGTGGAACTGTAAAAAGAGGTAGTAGTAAAAAGGGTGATGCATGGTAAAATGACGAAGTGAAAGAAGCAGTAAATAAGAAGAAGAAAGCATGGCTAGACTACTTAGCCTCTAGGAATGATAAGGATATCAGAGAGAAGATGAAAGAAAGCTATAAGCTGCAGAAAGTTTACACGAAGGCATTGATTGAGGAAGTGCGTGTGCGATAGAGGTGTAGAATGGAAGTGGACGAAAGTTTGTCGCGCAATTTTAGGGAAAACTCCAAGCTCTTCTGGAAAGAGGTTGGAAGGGCCCGAAATGGCGTCACAGCCTTAAGAATGAATAAAGTGCTTTCGCGGACCAATAACGTCCTACTTTGAAACAAATCGGACGTCATGCAGCGATGGAGTGAGTTTTATAGAAATTGATGCGTGCGATGACCTTAGTGAAGTATCCAGGGGTGACGCCGTAATCGGTACACTAGACCCGGATTTCGATGACGATGAGGTCATCATTATGAAAGAAATTGAATGTGCGATTAGAAGTTAGAAATGTGGTAAGGCTGTGGGACTAGATAGAGTTACTGCTGAAATGATCAAGTATGGTGGGCCTCGCGTCTGGGACAGCATTCATCTGCTGTGCAATTTGTGCTGGCGGACGGGAACTGTTCCGGATTTTTGGCGATCCGCGGTCATTGTGCCTTTATATAAAGGTAAAGGTTCACATTATGACTGCGATCAGCTTGACCAGTTTAGCAAGTAAAGTTTACTCGATGGTTTTGACACGTAGGATGCAAGAGAAATGGGAAAGATTTCTATGGGAGGCACAATGCGGATTTAGACCTGGAAGAGGATGCACGCATCAAATGTTTTCTCTCCGCATGATCACGGAGAAGCGTCTGGCTGCTAACCAGAAGATTTTCTGTGCTTTTGTGGATCTTGAGAAAGCATTTAATAAGGTTGTAAAGAAGAAAATGTGGGAACTATTGCCGGGGTATGGTGTGGATTATCGATTGCTAAGGGCTGTGCAGTCACTTTACTGTGACTGTAAAGCCTGTGTGCGGGTAGGGCATGACCTATGACACATGTTAAGCGTCCAAACGGGCGTAAAACAGGGTTGTGTCACGTCTTCCTGGCTGTTCATACTGTATCTCGACAGCTGTTTACAGAAGCTGAAAGATTGCTATTTGGGTGTGAAATTGGGTGACATAAAAGTAAATTGTCTGCTGTGTGCTGATGATGCAGTGCTTATTACACCATCAGAGGCAGAACTGCAGGCATTAGTCACGTGTATTAAAGAAGACTGTGAAATTAATGGTCTCCGTTTGATTGCTAATAAAACTAATAAAACTAACTGATATGTAGGTGTCGCTAGTGACACGATAAACATCGAGTCCGAATCTAAAAATTAAAAATAAATAGATGTACAGTGCCAATATATCAATAAATAGTGTACTAATGTTTAAAATCGTTTAATAAAGTAAAAAATATGTTATCTCTTAAAAAGCTGTGAGTGATACAGTGATGTTAAGTGAAGTGTAAATGACAGTTGAAACACGATAAAGAAGAAATTATTGCTGAAATAACTGGTTAAATAAAGTTGTCCTGATAGTTACTAAAGTGCCGTTAGCAAATTTACATTACACTATTGAAGTTTTTAACTAGAATATCCAAATGCAAAACTTTTTAATATATTTTTTCCATGTACCCGTAAATAACCATTTCAAATCTTTTAATTATACACACTAACGAAAGTCGTGACATCTATTGAATATAGCGCCATCTTGTGTTGAGTAGCGGTGTCATATCGATAAAGATAATTATGAACTCCAAAGCAAATAGTGGCCGGAAGATGGCAGTATTGGTAACTTGTAGTAAATGTAAGAAAACTGTCGACATAAAAAAAACAGCTCTGTGTTCTATATGTAATAATAGATACGAATTCGATTGCGATGGTTATCCGGAACGTACGTACCGCTTACTGGATCAAGAATCTAAAAATAAATGGAGATGCAAGATATGTATTCGAAATAAAAAAGTAATAAATGATGACAAAGTAACTAACATTACTATGAGGAAAAAACAATCCCCTGTTGTAAAATCATCACCTCGAGAACAAATATGCCTCTCAAAGAATACTCAATGCATTGAATCACAGCAGACATCCCACATTTCTTCCGATATTCTGGACTCCCATGTACTTACCGATTATGAAATATCAGATGAATCTTACACCACACCAAATCAACCTTTAAAGAGTGTAGACTTCACACTATCGGACTTAGTAACGAATTCTGAATTAAAAGAAACCATGTCTGAATTAACCAAAAACCTTTGCAGAACACAGAATGAGTTAGATAATACAATAAGCGAAAATAACGAACTTCGTAGGCAAGTGGATAAGTTAACTTCAGAAATAAAAATCTTAAAATCTTTATGCCATTCTTCAAAAATTTTAGAAACTTGCCCCGGCAGGTACAATAGTAAGATAGAATATTCTTTATTTCCACAAGGTTTTTCCTCTACGGCTTCTTCACCATTATCGCTTAAAGAAGACCCCAATAGCAAAATAAAAATATTGACCTTGCAACAAAAAATCAGTGATTTGAAAAATGAATTAAAAAACGCGAAACAGGAGATTACAACTCTTATGAAGCAAATAGCACACTTAACTCAAAAACAGTCTCCTTCATTGAAAACTGATGATTTACGGAAACCAATTAAGACGCTACAACACAAAAACGAATGTGGAAGAAGAATATTTATCTTCGGTACTCAACAATGTGTTAGTTTGGCGGCATCTATGTTGCTATCTAGAAGAAATACACCGTATGAGACTTACAAGATCTTCGCTGTAACAAAACCATATGCTTTATGTAATGAAATTGTTAAGGACTGTCGTAGAGTAAACTTAAATATAGACGATAAGCTCGTTATATGTGTCGGTGAAAATGACCATAACTTGAATTCTGTCTTATCACAACTAAAAATTATATTTGATAATTTTTATAATAATACAATTATTGTACTAAAAGTCTGTGAAAATTCCTATTTAGATGTCAATAGATTAAATAATAGAATCGAGAACTTATGTAAAAAATATAAAAAATGTCAGTTCGTGGATTACAATTATTTTAAGTTAAGCAACATATGCAAATCAATAAATTATTATATAGATTGTGTTGATTACAACGAGAAATATTTGAACTTGAGTATACTTAGAAAACGAATAGCTGATAATAAACCAAATAACGGGTCGGATAGAGACATATATACCAAAGAAAGGAACAATTCCATTTTACTTTAAAGTTAAAAGTGATGTAACCCTAATAAATAATTGCATCACAAAACCAGCTGAAACCATAAAAAAAGGCACTATACCTTATTATTTTCCTTCGGTAAAAAGTAACGTTAAATTTTTTCGAGCCTAATAATCGTATCTCTACAAAACATAATTTTAAAATACTTCACCAAAACATAGCTAGTATATTGTCAAAGCAGGAGTTTTTGGAATTAACTATGCATGAGTTACGGGAATCGGGAAGAGACATCGATGTTTTATGTTTTTCTGAAACGTTTGTAAAAAAAGGATACAAAAATTATATAAAAATTCTTGATTACCAAGTAGCTGCCAACTATAGCAGAGACAAACAAAGAGGTGGAACTTGTATTCTTGTAAAAAAAGGTATCTTCTTTAAAGAACTACCTCTAATAAAAAAATATGCTACAATTCATACTTTCGAAACTTGCGGCATAGAATTTGTGAATAATAAACTAATAGTTATTTGTATATACAGAACTCCAAAATCTGATCCCATTCTATTTCTAGAAAAATTAAATTGTCTTTTAGACACTTTAAACAAGCTGTATAAAATCAAAACGAAGATGGTTATCGTAGGTGATTTTAACATTAATACATTTAAGAAAGGTAAAGCTACGCGTCAGTTACAAGATATATGTTTTAATTATAATATGAAATTACACATTAATGTAGCAACAAGAAAAGAGTCTTGTATTGACCATATTTTAAGCAATATATCGGACGCATCAGCTACGGTTCTGCCACTTCACCTATCTGATCATGATACAGCACAAGTACTAAGTTTTTCTATTAATAAAAAATCACAGAAATTCGCATCATACTATATCTATGAACGAGATTATAATTTCGATAATATTAAGAAATTTAAAAACTGTCTACAAAATCTGTCTTGGATAGACATATACAATGAAAATAATGCAAATCTGGCATTTACTGAATTTCACGAACAGTTATGTCTATTTTATAAATTATGTTTTCCAAAATTAAAAATTAAAATAAATGTAAATAATCGAGTTAAGCTGCAAAACTAAGCGTACACTGAGATATCAATTTTATAAAAATAAAAATTTTATTAATAAATTTAAATATAAAGAGTATTCCAAAATTCTAAAAAATTGTATTTCTTACTCAAAAAAGTATGCAAATATAAAGTTCATTAATAGAAACCAAAATAAGTGCAAAGCCACTTGGAAAATAATTAAAAATGAAATACAATGTAGTTATCCAAAAGAGATTGAAAATATAAAAGTAAATGATAAGACAATTATTAATCCTATAGAAATAGCGTCCGCCTTCAATGATTATTTCATAAATTTAACACACGGCTCAGTACAAAATAATATAAAACCCGGCAACAAATTAAAATGGACCATCAATTCTATGTTTATTAAACCGATGACGGAAAGCGAGGTAGCTCAAGAAATAATGTTATTGAGTAACACCTCTTCTGAAGGATATGACGAAATAAATACAAAAGTATTAAAGATCTGTAATAATGAATTAATCAAAGTTTTAACCTATTTAATAAATTTGTCATTTTCAAATGGATCTTTTCCGACTGACTTAAAATTGTCTATTGTTAAGCCATTATTTAAAAAAGGTGAAACAACCGATATCAATAATTACCGCCCAGTAACTTTAATATCGGTATTTTCAAAAATCTATGAGAAATGCATGAATAAAAGGTTAAACGAATATTGTAATAAGTTTAAAATAATAATAAAAGAGCAATATGGTTTTCAAAAACATAAATCGACTACATTAGCCATGTTTTCACTTTTTAAAGAAATACTTACTGGTATCAACAATAATTATCTAACCACGGGGTTGTTTTTTGACTTGTCAAAAGCTTTCGATCTGGTTTCACACGAATTATTGTTACAAAAGCTACAGGTTATCGGAATTAGAGGACTTGTACTTCAGTGGGTATCGTCATATCTGTATAATAGAAAACAATGTGTTGTAATCAATAAAATGAATAAAAATAGAGAAATGATACCTTACTCATCAGAATACAAATACAACAAATATGGCGTTCCACAAGGAAGTGTATTAGGTCCGATTTTATTTTTATTATATGTAAATGACATAATTACAGTTACAAATCACAAATGTGTATTATTCGCCGATGACATCTCCATTATAATTACAACTAATAAAAAGAATAATACAATTGCTAATCATGAATGTGACATAAATAATACTATCGATAAATTAATTAAATGGCTTGACATAAATAACTTAAAATTAATCTTCATAAATCTGTATACATACAATTTAATAAATTTGTCATTTTCAAATGGATCTTTTCCGACTGACTTAAAATTGTCTATTGTTAAGCCATTATTTAAAAAAGGTGAAACAACCGATATCAATAATTACCGCCCAGTAACTTTAATATCGGTATTTTCAAAAATCTATGAGAAATGCATGAATAAAAGGTTAAACGAATATTGTAATAAGTTTAAAATAATAATAAAAGAGCAATATGGTTTTCAAAAACATAAATCGACTACATTAGCCATGTTTTCACTTTTTAAAGAAATACTTACTGGTATCAACAATAATTATCTAACCACGGGGTTGTTTTTTGACTTGTCAAAAGCTTTCGATCTGGTTTCACACGAATTATTGTTACAAAAGCTACAGGTTATCGGAATTAGAGGACTTGTACTTCAGTGGGTATCGTCATATCTGTATAATAGAAAACAATGTGTTGTAATCAATAAAATGAATAAAAATAGAGAAATGATACCTTACTCATCAGAATACAAATACAACAAATATGGCGTTCCACAAGGAAGTGTATTAGGTCCGATTTTATTTTTATTATATGTAAATGACATAATTACAGTTACAAATCACAAATGTGTATTATTCGCCGATGACATCTCCATTATAATTACAACTAATAAAAAGAATAATACAATTGCTAATCATGAATGTGACATAAATAATACTATCGATAAATTAATTAAATGGCTTGACATAAATAACTTAAAATTAATCTTCATAAATCTGTATACATACAATTTAATAAATCTAATAATAATAAACTCAATTTGAAACTTAATATCCCTAAAATTAAAGAAACGTCAAATACAAAGTTCCTAGGAGTTATTATAGATGAAGAAATTAATTGGAAAACACATGTAGATAGTGTATCGACTCGAATAAATAAATTTGTATATGCACTTAAACGAATAAAAAACGTGACAAATATAAATACTGCTATTCTATCTTACTACGCATACGTAGAATCACTACTACGTTATGGTCTTATAATTTGGGGTAACGGTACAAATATCAAAAGAGCATTTGTCGCACAAAAAAAGTGCATTAGAGCGTTAGGCGGACTGAAACCACAAGAATCGTGCCAGCCAACATTTAAAAAATTTGGTTTATTGTCGTTACCGTCTCTCTATATTTATGAGATATGTGTATTTGTATTTAAGAATAAAGAATTATTTACTACTTCAAATGATCGTAATCCACGACTTCGCCGAGATCCACACAGGCTAGTATTTAATGATGTTCCTAAACTAGCTAAATACAATAAAAACTGTTTAGCTATGTGTGTATATATATACAATAAAATTCCTGGTTCTTTTAAAACGTTAAATTTTAGATTATTTAAAATAAAATTGCATCAATGGCTTGATGAAAATAATTTTTATAGTGTAAAGGAACTCATAGATTAAATAATTAAATAAAAAAAAATTTAAATAAAATACTGTACAAATACTTTCTAAAAATAAAAATTCATATTTTGTGTAAAAAAAAAACACACAAATTTTGCATGCTATTAATATATGTAGCAAAACATGCTTGCTCTCAATTGTGGTGTAATGTAACATCTGTATATACCATGTTTTATGCAATAAATTATTATTATTATTATTAAGATTCTGGTATTTGAAAGGGACGAAGAAAGAACGAAGTGCGAAATTTGGGTAAATCAGGAATGTCTTGAACAGGTGAATGAAATTGTATACTTGGGGAGTGCGTTTAGCCGGGATGGAAGATGTGATTTAGATGTGCGGCCTTACCATGGCCAACCGAATGCGAAACGAAGAGAATCGCAATATGGCAGGTTTGAAAGATGACCTAGTCACAAAAAATGGATAAGGGCGTGCTTCGATGGTTTGGGCACGTTGAGCGAATGAGTGAAGACCGAATGGTGAAGAAAATATATAGCGCGAAAGTTAATATTAAATTATTACTATTAAACTATTATACTATTATTTAGACCATGTGAGCAATTTGCTCGAAGAGGGGAGGGTCAAGAGTACTCGGATACCTAGACGTGCATGCATGAAGAAGATGATGAATCTGAAAGAATCGAAAGAGGTATCTAGGGATCGTGACACTTGGCGATCTGTTCTCTCTGGCTACCTCGTCAGGGATTGTGCGTGAAGATAAGTAAGTATAAACACTTAGAATTTTTACTGATGATTTTGATATTGTAAAATATTTTCAATTTTAAGTTGTAACTATTCTTACGGGATATTATAACAATATCGCAAATTTTTATTTATTTGATCAATTAAACGCTTTAAATTGACTGATAATTCTTTACCGACTAGTTGTATTTTGAATAACGCCGTCACGTGATTTTGGACCAAAAGTCATTTATTATCAAATCTATCACAGAGAAAACTCCAAGCAACAGAGTAATTATTTGTCGAAAATTCTATGGACCTTCTATGGATCCTTCTAGCGAGGCTCTAAGATAATGAAACTAATTAATATTATCCATCTCGTCATTTGAATAGATGAGGCTCGTAAAAGTGTCGTGGAATTCTAACCAATTCTCATAGGAACCACAAAATTTTGGCAATTGGATAGTCGGCAGCTTTACAAACTGATGATTTTTGCTGTGAGAACCCGTTTTTATAATATTGACGTTGGTGTTAGTGGTTGTAAGATAAAGGAATTTATAAAAAAGTGACTCAAACTCGGTACGTTAGAACATTTGCGCATCCATGTTATCGGTGTTGCACTCAATCGATAATTGTAGCTCGTCATATTTCTCTTCTTATACAAATCTCACAAACAAATCTTCTTATACAAAGACTCCATCCGATTTATACGCTATTGTAATTCATTTACCTCAGCATCAGCCAATAAAAAAACCGCCAAGAAATTTAAATAGTTTTAAAATGTAGTTAACCGCCCCTTACTTTTCTGCTGGCTCGCTTTCTGACAAGCTCCTTATCTTAAAGCATTTTGCTGGGGTTAGGAGACTACTTCCAATACTCAAAAGGCAATGTTTACTTAAGTTCACGATAGCCGAGTGGTTGGTTGGTCAGAATTTCGAGTCAAGAGACCCGATTTCGATCCCCAGGAGGTAGGCTCGTACCAATAGGCTTTTTAAAAAACTTATGTACAAATTATATCGTTGGCTTGGACATAAAGACCGCGACGGCCTCAACACCTGTCACGTTGTCCCAAAAATGTCTTCGATGAAGGGTGGGTCAAAGGGACTTAATTGTTTAGACTAGACCTCTGTCTACCCCTGTATTAGAGTTACATTGTAGACATATTATAGTTATATTGCACCATTTCACATACACAAATACATAGACAGTAACAACATCACATACATTGCTCTGATGTCAAGGTAAGTAGCTTAAGAACTTGCATAATGGAATAAGAAACAACGTAGGTACCACAAACACCCAGATTTGATATAATACAGAAAAACTGATTTTATACATTTACCTGTCTGTGAATCGAACCCGGGACCTTGGGGCTGAAGACGACACCATGAAAACCGGAGTGTACGCCACTCATCCACGGAGGTGGTCAAACGATATTTGTCCGATGTGATTTGAGGATGTGGATATGTTATGAGGAAGGTGAAATAAATAACAACATAATACAAATACAAATTTTCGGCATTATGTCTCGGCGCAGGCAGTCTGGTCTATAATTGACACAAGAATAATTTAAACCTTTATAAGTACAAGTTACATATACTGTTTTAGGTAAAATACAATATTTTGAACTAGCACGTTCTAAAACTCAGTTCGAATTACAGAAATAGAATTCCTAATGAACACATATGCAGCATAGCCGACGGGTAGGTAACCGACGTAGCCATAAAGATCAGCGCGCTGAAGTGGTAAGGGGCTAACCACATAGCTCGATGAACTGATAACCGTGAAGGAAAAAATATTTTTTGTGAAACTCCCTCAAGATGGAGCTACGTCATACAAAATGTTGCAGAGAGTCTATGGATTTAGTTAGGCTAGGAGGGTGGCCACCATTAAGGCGACTTTGAGAAGAAAAGTTGCTCGACGTGGTCTCGAAACGTCGTTTAACGTAATCCCTGAAAGAAGATTTACTTCTTTCAGGGATTTGAACCACACGTTTTAATCATAGGATCACGTTTTAATAACATAGAATCACGTTTTAATCATAGGATTTTTCATCATTCAGTTATTATTTCCTGAATTAAACAGGTACACCGGAGCATTCTGTCTTCTCTGACAACCTCTTGACACTCTACATACTATCTTACTAATATTATAAATGTGAAAATGTATAAATATATTTCGACGTTCAGAAATTCGGATGTTTATTACTCAATTATGCAGAAATGGCTGAACAGTTTTTAATCAAATTTAATACGCAGATAGTTCATAGCCTCAATTAATATGATAAGATTTTATCTCAAAAAAATTCACGGTTTCTGTACTAGAGACGTATTTTCTTAACAGGTTTTGTTTGTTTTATTGAAGGTATAAGTCGAGAGAAATAGGTTTACATTTAACTCCATGAAATTTTGTCTGAAATAAACGGATTAAAAGTGTTAATTACATACTATTAAACACACAATTAAAAATTCAAATATTCGAGTTTATTTATAAACTTATATTTCCAATCAATGAATTCACAAAACAACAAAAGATTGTGTTGAGATATTAATAACATACTCGTAAAGATCGAAATTCATAACTTGTGAATTAAAGTTTTAAGCAATAAAATATTTAATCCAATAATCATCATATTCTGTAGCCAGAAACTCGGATGGGTAGTTCTGGCATCTGAAAATATTTATTTTCTCTTAAAAAATATGAAAATTGGGATACTAGAAAGTCGTTATTAACTGTAACAGTATATTAAAAGCCAGTTTATCGAATTCTAGTCCGGTATTTTCAAAATTGTTGACATTTGTAGGCATTTGTAAGCAAGTTAAATCACTACCCTTTTCCTCGTTAATGTCCCAATTTCGAAAAAAGCCAAGCCTAATTTTAAAATATCAATGGCACCCGACAGATGGAATAAGTATTTCCAAAACTACCAGTCAAAACTCATAAAAAATACCTTTACGCCATTCAAAATACCTGTGTAAACAGAGGTCAAGTCAATTAAGTCCTTTCGACCTACCTTTCGCCAAAGACATTTTTTGGGACAAGTGGTGAGCTTGTCGAAGTCACATACCAAGCCTACAATATTAATTGTACATAAGTTTTGAAAAAAAAAACTCATTGGAATGAGCCTGCCACCTGGGGGTCGAACTCGGGTTTCTCGACTCAAATTCCGATCTCCCAACCGCTCGGATATCGTGCCTTGACAAAACTTATAGCAACGATAAGACTATAACGGGAGAGTTCTGTGTCCTGCAGTGGACTTGTACATGCCGTTTATTTAAATAAGCATAATGCCCGTTTGATTTACTTGTTATTTCATTTAGATATTTTACGTATCATTTTATTTTATCTTCACGCACGGTCTGTAACTGGGTAGCCAGAGAGAACAGATCGCCAAGTGTCACAATCCTTACACACCTCTTTCGCTTCTTTCAGAATCATCCTTTTCTGCACCCATGTACGTCTAGGTATCCGAGTACTCTTGACTCTCCCCTCTTCGAGCAGTTTGCTCTCATGGTCTTCGAAAGTTAGTCTCGGCCAACCTCGACGCCTTTTAATATCAACTTTCACGCTGTATATTTTCTTCATTCATTCATTCGGTCTTCACTCATTCACTCAACGTGCGCAAAATTTTAGTAATAAGGTCATCTTTTAAAACTGCCATATTGCGCATCTCTTCGTTACGTTTTCGGACAGCCAAGGTCGAAATTTTATCGCATCGCCGCACGTTTTACGAAGAGACCGCATCTCCACTAGATTCAACTTACTTTTATACTTCCTCTGTTATACCCAGGTGCCAGTACTGGTATCGACTTTGTTATATGGCAGCGACAAATAACAAAGTCGATACCAGCACTGCGCTTTTCAGTACGCCTTGCCTTTTAATTCACGCAGTCACCTTTGACTTTGTTTCCGGCGGAATGTCATAAAATTTTGCTTCCTCAGATACTATATTTAAATACAATGCATAGATTAAATATTCACAAAAAAAATAAAAAAAGACTTACTTTCACTTTCTAGAACACAAATTTCATTTCTCCGAATATAATATTTTGGGAATCTTCCAGACTTTATAAAGGTTTTCCGTTTTGTTCTTTTCATATTCCGGAAGTCGATTTCTGGTTTCAGGACATTTTTATATTGATGTTGAACCGATTCTTTATATAGTGGCCATTGTCCGTCTTTTACCAGAGAACTAGCTAAAGATTCTGCCAAAATCAATGAAGCAAATACGACTATCGCTAACTTATACATGGCTGTACGTCCGTGGTTTTCACTGCTAGCAGACTGTCGGAGGTTACTGCCTCAGTATTAATAATGCACTGAGTCTCACAGCGGCGAGCTTAAATACTGTTAAATGATTCAGAATACTTGCAGCTATTTTCTCGTTGTCGCTTTTTATCGTACTTGTGGTTTGATTTAGAATTAACGTTGGCTTGGATATAAAGACGGGGACGGGCGACACCACCTGTTACGCGACACCACCTACCACGTGACAGGTGGTGTCGCCCGTCGTCGTTTTTTAACCAAAAAAATTCTGACCGGACTACAACCCGTACGGACAACCTCGAGCCTGTCTCAAGGTAATAGCAATAATACCCAAGGCAATAACAAAAGACCTGCTATTGGATCTAGGTGGTATAGGACCGAAATGGAATGCTCAAAAGTCCCCGCCGTACCTATAAAATTAAAATTATTTAAAATGTCTCTGAAGATGGTTCTTTCGCATATTTCAGCAAAACTGTAAGTTTTTTCGTAATATTAGATCGGACAAAACTATCTATAAAAAATGTCTTAATAATTTTTCTCCTAAGAATGAAAAACTTGTAATCTTCATAAAGTCACGATAGCCGAAAGGTTGGGTGATCGGAATTAGAGTAAACTGACCGGAGTTCGATCCTCAGGTGGTGGGCTCGTACCAATGGGTTTTTACATAAAGACGGCAATAGGCTCACCACGTGTCACGTTGTCCCACAAAATATCTTTGGCGAAAGGTGGATCAATTGGGAATATTTTTATTGTACTTATACATATTATCTTCATAATATGCATAAGTATGCCATCTCATCACTGAAACTATTATACAAGTAAGGGTATTTGTAGTATTTTGACTTGAATATAATTATTAGCTTAGCTTCAATTAATTTGATGTATCGGTTAGTTCAACTACCGATATGTACAAAATAGTATAATTATGAGAAAATACAAAATAGTATAATTATTATAACCTTCAGAAATAATTGTCCCCTATTCAACTGCCTACATGGCAAGTGTCATATACCTGCTTGCTCTAAAATGCCTAATAAATGAAATACTATTAGGCTCAAACAACTATCTGCTTATGTAAATTTCGATATCCAAGTTTTGTTGAAAAATGCTCATTATCAAAAACGAGTATAATTAGCTGTTATATTGGCACCGTCTTCAAACAAGTCAGTAAGTAGAGCTTATTGGAATATTTTATTTAATTTAATAGTGAGTTATTATTCTTATTGAATGCGGTTCAAATTCTTTATTTTATTTTTAAATATAGTCGAAAGATTAACGAGACCCGATATTTTTCTTTATGATTTATTAATTTGTTTTTGTTGACATGACGTTACATTTTAAAAATTCTTTCCGTCTGAAATTTTAAACTAAATTTAATTATTCTTAACTGTTTTTATTATTATTATTAAATCATCACGCATAGCCCCTGACGAGACTAATTGGCTGGTTGCTTGACCATTTTAACTATTGACTAGGGTAAATTCTAATTTAATATTAATTATCCTGTGTATTTAATAACATCAATATTAATATGTGACAAATAAGTCTTATATTTAATTTGCATGCATTGCAGTAAACATGTTCGAACTAAATATAGCTTTGGTATGTCATCTATATTAGAGTACCATATATTATTCAATATACTTTTTTCTCACTCTTTCAGTGAAGCGTAATACGTTGCATTGAAAATGTTAATGATAAAGATGATGACCTAAGTTACCTCAAAATCTATAGACCAACCCAGTGCGTGTTGCCAGTGATGACATATGGATCTGAGATGTGGTTTTTCACTGCAGGCCGTATAATAAAGCTCAGTTGCTCAGCGTGCTATGAAAAGGGTGCTATGCTCGGTGTTTCTCTGTGTGATAGAATCCGTAATGAAGATATCCGCAGCAGAACCAGAGTAACCTTACGGCTAAGGATCGAGGAGGACGAGCACGTTGAAGTGGCAATGGGCCCGCCACATAGCTCGTAGAACTGACAACCGTTGGGGAAGAAAAGTTCTCGAGTGGCAACCTCGTACAGGCAAACACAGTGTTGGACGATCCCCCACGAGATGGAGCGACGACTTGCAAAATGTTGCGGGATGTCGATGGATGCAGGTGTCTGAGGACCATTCACTATGGAAAGTTTTAGGGGAGGCCTATGTTCAACAGTGGACTCTTGATAGGCTGTAAAGAAGAAGAAAACAGATGATGATGTGAGGAACTTGCGAGTAATGCGAAATGTGTTAGGTAATGTGGCAATATTTATCTCTCCACATAGGAAGCTAGAGGCGGATTCAAGAAACACATCGACATCCTACATCGCGATTACGTAGTTCTCATCGTACCCATGCATATATACGACTACCGATGGCATACACTGGAGGAGGAGATGTCCTCCCCACTTCACGAACATCCGACCTGGCGGGTAGATACCTTTTTCCTGCAGCACATCGTTGGCTACACTATGTTTGGTTTTTTGCTAAGAGTAGTAGTAGAAGTGAGTGGGTAGGCATTTAAAGAATTACAAGAGTTCTGATATTTTATATCATCTCCGTGGACGAGTGGCGTACAAAACGGTTTTCAAGGTACCAACTGTAGATTTGTTCACTCACCAAAATTAAAAAAGTAACTAATACACATACATTGACAATATCACATACATTATTCTCTGATCCCAAGGTAAGCAGCTTAAACTCTTGTATTGCGAAGTCAGAAAAAAACTAAGGTACCAAAAACACCCAGACCCGAGAAAATGTAGCAAAAACGTTATCTATATTGACCCAACCGGGAATCGAACCCGAAACCGAACATCATTCAGGAAAGCATAAGTTGAAAATAAAATATCATCTGACATAAAATACTGGTCTTGTTTCCATTCGTTTATTATTTTATTATTATATCATTAAATTATTATATTCTTATTACATTATATCCGTAAATTATTATTTTCGTAGGGACACTTCACATAATTTTCTTTCCATTACATTCGTGCCTTTTTGGTGTGGTAGACTTGGATGTTTGGAAGATTTTGAGGAGTCCGGACATCGGTGCCTCCACCAGCAAATAGAAAGGCAGTGCCAACAAAGCCGACATGAAAACTACTCCGAAGTAGATCACCAGCTGAAAAGGATGAATAATAATTAAATTAAAAAATCTTCACGTCATTCCCAATACAGGGGTAGACAGAGGTCTAGTCTAGACAATTAAGTCCCTTCGACCTACCATTCCGCGAAGACATTATCGGGACAATGTGACAGATGGTGAGCCCGTCGCCATCTTTATGTCCCAGCCAACGATAAAATCGTACATAATTTGAAAAAACCTATTGGTACGATGCGGCCACCTGGGAACAAACTCGGGTCTCTTGACTCGAGTTCCGATCACCCAACCACCAGCCAGATATCGTGACTTAATAAATGAATATATATATATATATATATATATATATATATATATATATATATATATATATATATATATATATATATATATATATATATATATATATATATATATATATATATATATATATATATATATATATATATATATATATATATATATATATATATATATATATATATATATATATATATATATATACTATGTAGATAGGGACAACATCAAATTTGCTAATGTCCCAAAGGAAGTAGCTAAAGTACTTATGTTATGGATTCAGAAACATAGAAGGTACCACAAACACCCAGAATGGTTTTCTACATCGACCCATCCGGGAATCGAACCCGGGACCTCAGAATTGGTGACATCATGTAAAGCGTGTGTGTAAAAAAGTATAAATCTGTGATTCCGTTGTAATTCTTCCATGTGATAACTCCTCATGTTTACGCATAAACTGAGTAAAGTTCTTTTAGCCATTCAAAGTGTTTCAAAATGGTCCTATAATATTTATATATAGATAGACAGCGTCACAAACATTGCACTGATCTCAAACTGAGTAGCTAAAACACTTGTGTTATCGAATAGGAAACAAAACAAAGGCAGCACATGCATTTTGACCTGAGATAATGCAAGAAAGGTGTTGTCTACGTTGACCCGTTAGGGAATCAAACCCGGGACCTCAGACCTGGCAACACTATGAACTCGTCCTACCGTCGTTATGTATGTATGTACGTACCATGTTGAAAAATGAGACGATAGTGAGTTGCGTCCGTATGCCAAGAAGTACGTGCACGAAGTTCATGTGCACCAAGTAGACGCTGTAGGTGAGCCGGCTGGGCACCACCCAGCCGCGCCACTCAAAGAAGTTGCAGAAGCTCTCTGTAAAACACAGGATCTAGTCAAATTTCAAACAAAAAAATGTATAAATCCACTGCTGGCAAAATTATATAGTTACCGTGGTACCTTCTCTGCCCTAAATTCATCTGGGTCACTTTTTTCGTATGTTTATTTCTGACTTTTAGTTTGTATATGTAGCATGTTTATATGTATGTATATATATTATTAGTTCCGTATTATATTGAGTCAGGATAGCCGAGTTGTTGGGTGACCTGAATTACGAGTCAAGAGACCCGAGTTCGATCTCCAGGTGCAGGCTCGTACCAATGAGTTTTTCAAAAACTTATGTACGAAATATATCGTTGGCTTCTTTCCCGTCTTCGTCCCGTCCCGTCGTCGTCTTTATGCCCATAAATACGGCGACGAGCTCACCACCTGTCACGTTGTCCCGAAAATATCTTCGGTGGAAGGTGGGTCCAAGGGACTTAATTGTCTAGACTAGACCTCTGTCTACCCCTTTATTGGGAATTGCGTGAAGATATTTATTTATTTTATTTACTACTTCCATGTGGTGACAGTAATATTGCCACTCCCTTTCTTCCCGTGGGTGTCGTAAGAGGCGACTAAGGGAAAACAGCCTTTAATGGCCAGCAGCGTTTGAGGTGCGAGTGGTCTGATACTGCGATCGCCAATCCGCTAGCCAAGCGTGGCGATTATGGTAAAACCTGCCTATGGGAGAGGCCTATATCCGGATTTTAACAGGCCATTTTGTATGTATGTATATATTATTAATGTTGCGAGCACCTCACCCTCTTCTCACTGGTCACTGTATCCTCTGCAACGTAGTTGCCTGGAAGATATCGCTTTTAAGCGATAAGGCCGCTAATTGTACTTTAATTTATTTCTTTATTTTATTTGTTTATTTAATGTTTTTGTGTGCAATAAAGCTTATTTCTTTCTTTCATTCATTCATTCATTCATTCATCTTTCCATACATCTACCAACATGTAACGTTTGGGTTCCAATTAGAAGAGTTCTATGAGGCAGAGTAAGTGCGGGACATGAAACATTTATTGTAAATCTTTGGGCATGACAACACATCTAACTTTCATCGTTTGATTGGTTTTATAGCACATATCAACTACGAAAAAATCCGAGGTACCACAAACACTCGTACATTGACGTATCCGGGAATCGAACCCGGGACCTCAGAGTTGACGACACCATGTAAAGCGCGTGTATGTCACTCATCCCAGGAGATTGAAAAGGAAGATCGAAAAAATCCGTATTGATGGATTTGTTTAAGAACTAGTGGACAGTATTTACGGGATTAGGTAGGATTTATTCTAGAGGCCACATGCATATGAACTATGGAGCACGCACTGTTCGGGAGGCTTCCAGTGTATTCTTCTCTATATTCGTATGAGCGTATATTCTTCTCGGCTTTCAGTAAAACACTCGGGGTACAAATGTCTTGCGCAGTCGAACAGATTTACACATTTACGTGATTTATGTGAGTTGAGTGCTTTTTATAGAAAAGGGAGGCAAACGAGCGGCTCACGTAATGGTAAGTGATTACCGCCGCCGTTAACACACGCAATACCAGAAAAATAGCAGATGCGTTGCCGGCCTTAGGGTGCCCCCCCCCCAGAATTGGGGGAGGGGGGTGTGTGTGCCTCCGGTTACCTGCACTCACCAGACGAAACGCAGAAGTTTGTTAGACTTCTACTTCACGCCGGTATTCTGTGTTGTCGTGGTACTTCCCCGGTTGAGCCAGCCAATTCATGCAACAACAAAAGCTGATGCGCGGCTCTACCACTGTTAAAAGTTAGTGCTACAGACACAGTTCGATCCCCAGGTGGCAGGCTCGTACCATGGCTTATGAACGAATTATATCGTTGGCTTGGACATAAAGGCGGCGACGGGCTCACCACCTGTCACGTTGTCCTGAAAATATCTTCGGTGGAAGGTTCGGTATTTTATTTATTATTTTACCATTTAGTCTCATTGTGATGGCGATCACAGCCATCGCAACTAGGCCTCCCATGACGAGCCGGTGTGTGGCCGCGTAGAGCACGCGCGCCGCCAGCGGTGCGCGCTCACCGTCTATGAAGAACAACCGCCCCGTGAGGAACAGCCCGCAGATCGCTGGGAACACGAGCCAGCACATCACACCCCATTTCTGTAATGATAATTGGTAGTAAATAAATAAATATCTTCACGAAATCCCCAATACAGGGGTAGACAGAGGTCTAGTCTAGACAATTAAGTCCCTTTGACCCACCTTCCACCGAAGATATTTTCGGAACAACGAGACAGGTGGTGAGCCCGTCGGTGTCTTTATGTTCATGCCAACGATATTATTCGCCTATAAACCTGGGGATCGAACTCGGGTCTCTTGACTCGAAATTCCCATCACCCAACCACTAGGCTATCGTGAATAGTGGTAATAAATACGGAGCATATTACATATACTGTTCTAATTCCAACGTAAATAGCTTATTTTATAGACAAATTGGTTTTCTGCATTGATCCGTCCAGGAATCGAACCTCAGAGCTGAAGACACCGTGAAAACATGTGTACGCCACTCGTCCCCGGAGGTCGTCAAAATAATATTTCGAAACTGTCAAAAACTTTTTTATCCACACGCATTTTCCCACACTGAGATAGACAGAGGTCTAGACAATGAAGCTTCGACCCACTTTCCTCTGAAGCTTACTTGAAACAACTGACAGTTGGTGAGGCTGCAATTGCCGGAACGAGGCAACCTATACCTTTTCCCCCCACCGGTTATCAGTTAAGTAGTCCAGCCATGTAGCCGGCCCATTGCCACTTCAGCTCCCTACTCTTTACGCCTACATTCTGTTGCGGATTTTTGTATTCCGAATTCCTATAATCACTATCACTATAACTCTGCTCAGAACATGCTAAATGAACATATTTCATGAAATAGCATACTTATGTACAATTTTTAGCGTTGGCTTAAACATAAAGACGGCGTCGGGCTCACCACCTGTCACGATGCCCCGAAAATGTCTTCGGTGGAAGGTGGGTCGAAGGGATTTAATATCTAGACTAGACCTCTGTCTCCCCTGTATTGGGAAGAATTGGCTTGAAGACATTTTTTTTATAGTATACTTAACTTGTATTTAGAAAAGTCGACATTATTCTTGTGCCAGTTGTAGACCAGAGTGCCAGTGCCGAGACCGATCACGTAGCAGGTGAGATTGTTGTGACCGAGGACGTGCAGGAAGTGGAAAGTGTTGTCGAACCAGTTCCGGTATAGCCTTAAACGAGACAGAGCCTCTAAAGTGTTGTAAATATTGTCTGCAAGAAAACCTTAGTGGCCTGTAACTCGAGATTTCTAAGTCTACACCAGGCATCGGACTCTTACAGAAAATTTATTGATATTATTAATTATCTACAGGGGATGATTAGTTCCCTAGTCTGTCGACGCGTCTGTAGTCAACAGTTGAAGAATATAGTTGTTATGTCAACTAAAGGGAAGAAAATGGAATTTCTACCGTTTTTACACAGCATCAGCAGTATATGTAAATGCAGTATTGCTGCAGATATACGAATGAAGAAATCGAATCCAGACTTTTCCTAGATAGAGGACTACCTCCCTACAATAAAATTATATAAGATAGTAAGTAGACTCCATCTCTGCCTATATATCGATAAAAGAGTATCTAAATCACAACCACACACTCTTACTCACCGTCGCCAGAAAGCATTACAATAACTGTTGTTTTCGATATTGAAAGGACGGCAACTGAGTCGATATCTTCTTTTTATGCGGTTTGCATGTCACATAGGCTACAGTAGGCACTAACCATTAGTTGAACGGACGGATGAAAAGAATCCAATGCAGTATACAAACTATAGGAAACTTAAAACAAACTGTAGGAAAATTCACAGAAATGAAAAAAGGCAGTATGAACATAGAAGAAGAAATGAAATACTTACTCGGGTGACATGAGAACCAACGCATCCAAGTCTTGTAGCCACACATGTAGGGCAGGAGCTATCATTCCCACGAGCAGCAAAAGTACGAGAGCTAATGTCCTGCCTCTCGACATCGTCGCCAAATATACTAATACACCTATCACAAACAGTTGAGTGTCTGCTGCTACATGCCTGCAAAAGAAATAGAAAATTATTAACAAAAAATGACGTGTATAAAATAAAGTTGTTCTCAATTATATAATTAGTTTAGTATCTTAACGCATTTCCAAAACCAGGATGGTCAGAGGCCTAGAAAATGTTTAGTCCTTTCGAGCCAAATGTTATCGGATCTTTCTTTCAACGCGAAAAATTCCCACCTATTTTGAAAAAACAGTAACTTACCATGTTTGCAAAGCGCACAGGTTGTCATCAGGCTGATAGTTGTTAAGGTAGAAGACGTGCAGCCACCAGTAGCTCCTGCAGTCGGCCACCACGCTGTCAGTGACGTAGAGCTTCCACAGCGGACCGGAGCCCATGTGCCTCAGCCAGGTGGCCGTGAAAGCTATCATCGCTGAGTTAGCAGGCGTCAATCTAAAAATCATTATCTAGATTTTAGTTTTAATTACCGTAAGAATAAAAGAATGTACCAAGCCCTCTCTTTAAGTTCAGTTTTGCAAGGAGCGAGAAACGGACAAGCCTTAAAAATGCAATCAAAATTCATCAAACCTGGCATACAGCATTGACTATGGCGCAATGTATCTGGTTACTGCGATCGCCTATACGCTTGCCAAGCGTAGCGATAATTAACCCCTGACTTCTCCCTTATGAGGCTACTGTCCTTGAGTGGACTTTCTCAACTTACAGTAAGTTTTCATAACACACTAGATAACACGCAAATTAAAAAACCATTTGAATGTCACGATAAGTCACGATAGCCGAGTTGTTGGGTGGTCGGAATTTCGAGTCGAGAGACCCGAGTTCGATCCCCAGGTGGCAGTACCAATGAGTTTTTCAAAAACTTATGTACGAATTTCATCGTTGGCTTGGACATAAAGGCGGCGACGGGCTCACCACCTGTCACGTTGTCCCGAAAATATCTTCGGTGGAAGGTGGGTCAAAGGGACTTAATTGTCTAGTCTTGACCTCTGTCTACCCCTGTATTGGGAATTGCGTGAAGATATTTTACTTATTTTACTTTTTATTTGAATGTTCAGACCTAGCTTCACTGCTATTCAATTAATTTGAGCTGATAGCTCATCCCTACATGCGTTCTAATACCAACAACTAATCCGTTCTAATACCGAACAACTTTTTAATCCGTAGTAGGAATCGGAGGTATAGGAGATACTCGTAGAAAGCTACAAAAATCACTTTCAACCTTCTCAAGAAATATTTAAGCGATATTTCGCCTTTACACTTCAGAGTGTAAAGGCGAAATATCGCTTAAATATGTCTTGAGAAGGTTGAAAGTGATTTCGTATCATTTCTAACAGATATGCATACGCATGCCGTGTGGTATCAGCGTAAGAATAATACCACACCGTCTCTACCCATTTGCGTCGTAAGAGGCGACTGAGGGAAAAGCCGTGAAAATGGCAAAGGCTAAACGTTAGATGGAGTGATACCCCATCTCGAAACATAACATACCAAAATTAAAAGCAAATCGGTGACAGAACAGAATCTAAAGTGTCAGGTACTGCATTAGTCATTATTTCCTTTTAGTGCATTTTAATTTAAAGTATGAGGAGTCTGAAGAGGTCAATGGTACCAATTATTCGGAAAAGTATTAATAAGCGAACTAAGTCACGTGCGGAGACAGTAATGTATAATTTACTAGACTTGAAATGTTTATAGACTAAAAATATTAAAGAAACAACAATATTTATTTATGTATAGGTAAATCATTAATTATTTCCAAAATAAAAAAATATTTTTCTTTCTTTCTATAAATAAATAAAATAAAATAAAATAAAATAAAAATAAATAATTAGTAGTATAAAGGATATTCTAACACACTTTTATTAGCTTGCTATGATAAGCTTGTATCTACGTATCGGAATCTTTGAACGTGATTTCCTTAGAATGTCGTTTTGAATTGAAACTTCACATACTTCAAGGATTACATCAAGGATTGATGAGGATACAGTAATTTAATACATTTGTTTGTAATAATATTATAGCTTAAAAAAACTAACTACGCTTTTGTAGCTAGCTGAATTGAAAAATAAAAAATAAATAATATTTTAAAAAACTAAAGGAAACACTCTTTTGTGACTAGCCGAATAAAAAGGTAGAAAATAATTTTTGATAGTTTCAAAACGACCCCTGTGAACTAGTGGCGAACACACAAGTTTTAATTGTGTCGCTAGCTTTGAGGTCCCAGATTCGATTTTCGGTCAGATCAATGTAGTAAATGGTTTTTTTGGATGCTTGCGATGCCTTCATTGTTTCTGTTTTTATAACACAAGTGCTTAGTAGTAACAATCCCTATGCTTTTTTAAGATAACATATTTTTTTCCTTCTTTTCCTTAACTTATACAAAATTATTTGCTTTTTTTTAATTCGGCTTGAAACAAAATGTGTGTTATTTAGTTTTTTAAAGTATGACTTATTTCTATTAATATTTAGTAAACGACCACCTCACTCCCAGGAGCTACTTTCATTAACGTATTCATTTTCGTTATAATAAACTTTTTTCTCAAATAAATTTCTTAAATCTGCTAATAGGCAGGATTTACATAAATTCTTACCTCCACCACCTGGTAAATAACAATTTTGGAAGGTGCGACCAGCTGATTTCCACAGTCTCGGATCTCATTTGAAATAAGTACACCTGCAAAAACGCCGCTAACAAGAAGAAGATCTGCACTATCATCAGACCGTTGTATATCAAGTGATAGTGGAAGGTTTCGTATGTCTGAAAAAAATATATAAAATTAATAAATAATCATCAAACGACCTTCGTGAACAAATGTGGTACACTCTGGTTTTCATGGTGTCACCATGTCAGCTCTGAGATTCCCGGTCGGGTCAATGCAGAAAACAATTTTTCTACATTTTCTCGGGTTCCCGTGTTGGTGGTATCTTCGTTGTTTCTGATTCCATAATGCAAGTGCTTAAGCTGTTTACTTTGGGATCAGAGCAATGTATGTGATGTTGTCCCTATCTACGTATGTATCTGCGTATGTATTTATTATAATAACACAGGCCTCTCCTGTTTTGAGGGTTTACCATAAAAAATAACCTCTCTTGATAAGCAGATTGGTAAACGCAGTACCTAGAGAGGTTCTGCGATTGAGAGAGAGGACAATTACGGCTAAGAATAGCCGTTATTGTCCTCTCTCTTTCTCACCGGTCTGTTGAATTGAAACCTCATATTTTCAAGGCCTTCCCGTCAGTTTCCTCTTTACGAAACCAACGGGATGAACTAAACTTATATATAATTTATATATACGTAAAGTATAAATAAATAAATAAATATCTTCACGCAATTTCCAATACAGGGGTAGACAGAGGTCAAGACTAGACAATTAAGTCCCTTTGACCCACCTTCCACCGAAGATATTTTCGGGACAATGTGACAGGTGGTGAGCCTGTCGCCGTCTTTATGTCCAAGCCAACGATGAAATTCGTACATAAGTTTTTTTTTGAAAAACTCATTGGTACTGCCACCTGGGGATCGAACTCAGGTCTCTCGACTCGAAATTCCGACCACCCAACAACTCGGCTATCGTGACTAGCGTTAAGTACGTTAAGTATAATATAAGTAAATAAATATATAGATCTATATGTATCTGTCTACGTGTAAGTATAATATATATCATCGTGGGGAAGCGGCTTATGAATAGACTATAACAGACCTGTACTGATTAGGACATTACACAATTAAATTCACGTTTTTATTATGCGGTATTCTTAAAGTTAGATAATGCACCGCAACATCTGACGATGAATTGTTTTGCACATTCTTTACAACTCTTAAAAATAGTAATAAATACTCAATTCTACAATTCTAAAAATAAAAAAGAAATAATATGCGTAATGTCAACAATTGAAAAATATTTATAAAATTCATTTACCTTTTCAAAATCATGCGGCTTGTCGATGAAGCCCATTGAATTGATGAATATGACATGAGCTATTATCATAAAAAAAGTTGTAATAGACCTGAAAGTAAAAGTAGACATTTGCCTCATTCAAATAATCTCTAAAAAAAGTATGCTGAAATGTTGTCAAGGTCACGTTTCGCGACGAAATTTACGCTCAATGTACATTAGTAATCTTGCAACTAATTTAAACACGAATCTATGATTTACAACGTAAATTAATACAAGGTTATGTGTGTTTACATTTAATGTCAATATTTTTTATTATATTTAGTCGTATTGAATTTAATTTACTAATGTGTAATGAAATACTAATGATGTAATTAATTTGATCAATAAATATAAACAAATATCTTCACGTGATTCTCAATACAGGGGTAAACAGAGGTCTAGACAAATATGTCGTTTCGACCTACCTTACACCGAAGATAATTTTGGGACAACGTGACAGGTGGTGAACACATCACCGTCTTTATATCCACGCCAACGATATAAACCGTAGGTACATAAGTTTTGAAATAACCCATTGGTACGAGCCTGCCACCTAGGTTCAGCATAATTTAGTTAAATTATGCTGAACTTGTATTACGCCTTTGTTATGCTATCTTTTTAATATTATAAAATAAAATATTACAAGCAGATGACAAGTTTGAAGGCCCGTACTCATAAATCCGATAGACAATCTTTAACATGTCAATCTCTGTCAGCTTATTTCTGTCATCTTTGCCCTGTAAAATGTCAACTCAAGACAGAGGCCGTTCCCATGAGGAGGTTATAACATAATCACCATGCTCGACAAAAGGATCGGCGTGCAAAGTACCAGACAACTAGGACACCACAGACTGCCCACACCGTCCCCGGTGTGTGGGTAGTCTGTGGCGTGTTATCTGGCTACGGAAAAGCAATAACAAAGCTTAATATTCTAGAAAGGTGAATAGTCTAAGTTAATTAATATTCTAAGTCTATATCTTATGTTGTTAAAACTTCATGAACATCTATACATACACACTACTGTTTCTTACTTCTTGAAATGTCTTCGGCGAAAGGTGGGTCGAAAGGACTTAATTGTCCAGACCCCTGTCTACTCCAGTTTTGGGCATGGCGACAAAATATTTATTTTATATTTTATCACAGGTACGAAAGTGAATATAAAAAGTATTACTGACCTTAAACCGTGCAGTCCAGTTAATCTCGCCAATCTCGGATCAGAAAAATCTGATTTTATCAAGTCTCTCCAGTTCTTACGCAACGAGAAGTTCAACAAAAGTATATTATCTGTAATTACTTTTGAATTAACAAGTTATTTTAGCATAAAATTTCGATGAAGTCATACCCAAAGCAGTTAGTGTTGTTAAAAAAATATAAAAAACGTATTTGAGCTTTGCTTAATGAAGTCAGAACGTGAACTTTTATTTAACTTTAATTAGTGGGAAATGGTTACAAACCTTTAAAACAAACAAAGGGCAAAAATATTAAATGTCATTGTCGTTTTATATGTTATAAATTGATTTAAAAAATTACCTTCCATGTTGTTGCTCTGTGAATCATTTTTGCAGTATAAAACATCATATAAAGTTCCCACGAGCACTAAACTCGTCAAAACTACGAACACTACTGCTACGAACCAATCACTTGCGTCAATTTCTGTCTGTTCGTTGTGTTTATCACAATAATATACACGCGACAGATTTGCTTCTATTTTGTAGTCGTTCCAAATAGATTCATTGATGCATGCTCCAAGGACCTCTTCTAAGTCCTCTCTTTTATCCAGACATTTGTTATTGACAAATTCCTTGCACGTTCTCGTCACACATACACCTCTTTCTATATACGTGTGATTATAATGTTTAGATGTATGAGCTGAGTATTCCTGTAAAATTTTTACATTTGGAATTACTTTAATCGCTTCACGACATAACAAAACGCCCAGCATGGCTCTCATGCTTGGAAAAATGAAAAATGTGAACATTGTGTTTGTTAGATCGTATTGATGTCTTCATATTATATGTCATTTTGATGAACTCCTCCGTGAAGGAGTGGCGTACGCTTTCATGGTGTTGCCAGACTTGAGGTCCCCTGTTCGATTCCCAGAAGGGTCGAAATATAAAACCCCTTTTACTACATTTTCTCGGATCTTTTCAGATTAAATACTATTTTTATATCGTTTATATTCGATTTTTATAATAAAATAAATTCTTGACGTTGCTTTAAAGCATCCGAAACGTCGGAATCGATTTATTTTGGAATTATATTTTATTTTCAATCTCGAAATCGTTTTATTTTAGATGAGTAGTGTTCGCATAAATACAAGAACTAATTATTATTATTCCTGTTAACAACTCCAATTAAGTTGCAATGTGTCTGCAGTGTCACAACTTTAGTCACATGGCGGGCTCGAACCTGAAACGTCATGTTCGTAGTCGGCACCAAACCATTAGGCTATTGACTGCTAAATTGAAAGTACCAATGTTGGTTGTTAATTAAAAATATTAAATTTCTATATAAAAAAAGGTTATACGAACTTTAATAAGGTTCATGAGCTCATTGGTTGGTTCCGCGTTCAAGTCCAGCCGCACCACGCAATACAGGCCATCGACATGGGCCAGGCAGGAATCATAGCTGTCCAAGTGGAACAATGGCGGCATACGCTCATACTCGGTATCTTGAAACAAAGTCAATACATTTTTATTTTTCCTCTATCAGAGGTAACGATAGCCGAGTGGATGCGTGATCGGGATTTGATTCAAGAGACCCATGTTCGATCCCCACGTGGCAAGCTCGTACCAAATGGTTTCTTTTTTACTTATGAACGACCTGCTACCCCTGTATTGGGAATAGCGTGAAGATATATATATATAAAAAAAAGCTTAAAGGTGTCTAGTGTAGTTTTGGTCGATGTAGGTCAAGACTGAGTTTTGAAGACCATGTGAGCAAATTGCTCGAAGAGGGGAGGATAAAGAGTAATATAATATCTAGACGTGGTGTAGGATCGTGACAACAGGCGATTTGCTCTCTATAGCTCGCACGATCCCTGACCCACTGTCGTTAACCGTGAATATATTTTTAAATAAAGAAACAAAAATAAATACATACATAGATAAAAATAAAAAAAATATCTTCACGCAATTCCCAATATAGGGGTAAACAGAGGTCTAGTCTGGACTATTAAGTCCCTTTGACCCACCTTCCACCGCAGATATTTTCGGGACAACGGGACAGGTGGTGAGCCCGTCGCCGTCTTTATGTCCAAGCCAACGATATAATTCGTACGTAAGTTTTTGAAACACTCATTGGTACGAGCCTGCCACCTGGGGATCGAATTCGGGTCTCTTGACTCGAAATTCCGACCACCCAACCACTCGGCTATCGTGACATACATACATAGATAGGGACAACGTTGCTCTGATTTGCACTTTTGTTAAGAAATCAGAAACAACGATACCCACAAACAACCAGATCCGAGAAAATGTTGAAAAAGTGTTCTCTTCTTTAATCCAACGGGGAATCGAACCACGAAACTCAGAGCTGGCGACACCTTAAAATACGGGTTTAAAGCCACTCGTCCACGGAGGTATAATATGTTCTTCCTCTTCTTTTTAACAGCCTATCAAGAGTTGACACCTAAACAAAAAGTCCTCGAAAGATTTCCACAAAGAATGGTACTCAACCACCTGTATCAGTCTTGATTTCCTGTAACGTTTTGCAATAGTCACGAAGTCTCGGCCATTCGTCCCAAAATTGTCTTCAGTGGAAAGTGGGTCGAAAGTACTTAATTGTCTAGACCTCTGTCTACCCCTGTATTAGGAATGGCGTGAAGATATTTATTTATTATATTTGTTACTCTTTCTCGTGTCGGGGCGTGCCTCCTACACTGTATGTTATCTGCTAGTTAGTTCCATACCTTTCTATCTTTGAACATCTGTAGAAGTTCGGTCTGAAACACGGTCGTAAAAACAGGTCGTAAATAGACTCATTTTAAGGAATCGCTGGGGATCGGGCTTAAAAATAACCGTGCCAAGTTCTATTGGGACCGGCCCATCATCACAGACAGGATGACCCTTGAGAACAAGCCTTATATCGGTTTTATGGACCGAGCATAGTGGTGGGTAATTGGTAAACATTACCACATCGTATGACGAGAACCTCGTGAAAGCCGAAACAGAGAAAAAGACAAAATATTAGAATCTGGTTTGCGAGGTGACAAACATGTGGGTTGGTGAACCGACCTAAATGATCCCGATACTAATCCCAGTCAGCTTCTCCGATCATTCGAAGTGACTAAGATAGATGTTAATGGAACTTTTCTACATTTTCACACTTTCTACGTTTTCTCGGGTCTGGTTGTCTATGGTACATTCGTAGTTTCTGATGCCACAAGACAAAAGTTAAGGTACTTTAGAAGCAGAGCACAATGTACTCGTATGTGTTGTCCCCATCTCGGTACGTATTTATTATTATTATTAATGAAAGAAGTCCCTCAGGAGTAATAACGCATCTGACTCTTTTCTTGGGCTCCAGTAGCCCTTACCATCAGATACATTGTTTTTTTTGCCCCTATCGCAGAAAACATTTGGATTATAAAGTATTTAACAAAACAAAAACAATTATAAGTCACGATAGCCGAGTGGTTGGGTGGTCGGAATTTCGAGTCAATAGACCCGAGTTCGATCCCCAGTTGGTAGGCTCGTACCAATGGGTTTTTCAAAAACTTATGTACGAATATCGTTGGCTTGGACATAAAGACGGCGACGGGCTCACCACCTGTCACTTTGTCCCGAAAATATCTTCGGTGGAAGGTGGGTCGAAGGGACTTGATTGTCTAGACTCGACCTCTGTCTACCCCTGTATTGGGAATTGCGTGAAGATATTTTATTTTTTTTTTAATTATTTGCAGTAACGAAACCACAATAAACTGTATAATTCTTATATTTTCTTCTGTTTTTTTGTGTATCTTTTACATATAGTAAATAAAGAAAAAAAAAACAAAACAGATATTAATCTTATTTAACAAGGGTTTGATTTGAAGGGGTTCTATAAAGTTAAAAAGCTGCAAGCACTTTTGTGACGCTCTGGGCTCGCAGCATTTAATTCAAACCTTTAAGATGTTCAAACAATTTAAAAGTTAAAATTGAAGCCAAAACTTTTATAATTAAATTTAAACTCGTTTGAAGCTCTTATGAACTTTAAACAAGATTTATACGTGACAAACAATTGAAACAGACATACTACGTACCCAGCAACCTAGTCAGTCATGACCCTGCCTTCGAAACCAAAGGTTGCGGGCCTGAACTACGCTAGGGGCAGACATTTTGTAATGAATCTGAATTTTTGTGGTTTTTTTTGCAAACTATTATTATTCTTTTTATATCACAAATTACATTTTAATTGACAATTTATTTACTTAGGGCCATTAAACAGAAGTAGTTTATCTTGGTACAGCACAGTGTGTATATGAATGTATAACTATGTAAAAAATCTATGTTTATATTGTATCGGTTGCGTGGACACTAAAACGGCGAAACAAAGCCCCAAGTAGTCCCAAGTTCCAAGTAGGGACAACGTAAGCTTTCGGTGACCGGTAAGTCGAAAGGACTTTATTTTCTAGACCTCAGTCCACCCCAGTATTAGGAAATGAAAAATAATACACATACCGTTCAAATGATAAATCACTCCGCTACAAGTTTTTAAAATGAAGACTACACAAAATAATGCACCGGACCACGTTTTATCCAGTTTCCGCATTTTAACACAACGCACAAATCTCGTTGTTTCTTGTACTGTGCGTCTGACAACCACGGCGATGCACTACAGACAAGTTGTCTTATGCGTTTCGGCTCGCTTCTTAACCAATAATATGTCCCTGAGGGCTTCGTGAACGCTTTCCGATTATTTAAATTTAATCATAAATCACTATGTAATTACGGCGATAAAGTATTTTGGGACTTTTCTACCCTAATAGGGTATAATTAGGTATATTTATATATTTAAAAAAAATTCTTCACACCATTCCCAAATGAATTGGTTTAGTTTGAAAAAACATATTTTATAATTCGCGTTTTCAGTAATCGAGTTAAGCGACCCGAGTTCGATCCCCAGGTGGTAGGTTCGTACCAATGGGTTTTTCAAAATTATACCGTTGACTGGGCTGTATGACTTTCGAAAGACTCACCACGTTCTCCTAAAGAATGTGTTCGGTGGAATGTAGGTCGAAAAATCTAGCCCTATGTCTAACCCAGAATTGAGAATGACCTGAAAATATGTATCGCGATAGGTTCACCATCTAAGCCTCTGTCCCAAAGTAAGCTCCGGTAAAATGTCGTCTGATCTTACGTAGTTGTTGGTAGAAGGACTTAATTTAAAATTAAGATATTTTTAAGGACATGGTTATTATATTTAATATGGGTTAATCAGGAATGTCTAGAAGAGTGAATGAATTTGTACACTTGGGGAGCACTTTTAGCCGGGATGGAAGATGTGATTTGGACAGGCAACAAACGGCAAGGCGTACTGAAAAGTGCACGCATTGCAATACTTAAAGTGAAAATACATTAAAAGCACCTAAAATTAAAATACATTTTCTGTATGATTGCCAATCATAGACAAAATATAAAATATAAACGACGAGTAAAAGCATAAAGAATGAATAGTTATTGAATAATTGTTAAAGTAAAAAGCAGGAAATTTATATGTATAATATACGCCGATGTGTATATTGACGTATATACATCGGCTTTTTTTCGTTGAAACTTTATATGGGAAGTTCGGTATTTCTGAATGAATAAGCATCATAATTTAATATGAAAGCTTTTTCATCCTATCAAAAGCTCGGGACGTGCTGAGCATAAGACTCCCCTAAAGATTGTCACAATTAACAGCCACGTGCATCTATCGACTTAATATAATATTGTGCATTTCGTCACCCCATCTTGGGGGTCGTACACTAAGCCTATACGAGGGACTGGGCGTATGTTGTACTTTCGTTGTTTCTGCTTCTTAACACAAGTAAGTAAGCTCAGTAACTTTGGGATCGGAAAAAAATATTTTATTTAAAGAAAAGCGTAGAGTGCTTTTTAAGATATTATCAAAATGATAATCACTCTACTCATATCTGTCAATAAAATATTTATTATAACTATTGACACCATGCATCCCACGCTTTTTTCAAAATAAGATATGTTTTTATTCACACTATTATTAAATAAATTGAATTTTTTAACGCTGTTCTTAATTTAAATTTATTTTCTATTTTTTAGTTCGGTTTTATATAAAAAGCGTGTTTTTTAGTTTTTTTTTTAACTATTACTTATTTTTTACTTTTTATTTTTTTTATCAAATTAGTGTATTTTCATCGGTCCTCGATAAATCTACAAAGTTTGAACGAAATCTGGCCGTTTAAAGTGGGTCAAAATCGCGCCCAAAGAAGTCGGTTACAAACATACATACATACAAGTGAAGCTAATATAAAGCGTGTAATATATATCCGTAAGATACGTACGTAATAACATATGAAAGTATATACGGTACTTACATAAAATAAAACAATTTTTAAATTTTGACCGTCTGTTTGTTCCGAATAATCTTGGAAACGCCTGGTCGGATTTTAACGAGTAACTTAAGCTGCTTTTATTTTAGTTAAAATAATTAGAGTTCCGCGTTAAGTGTCAAAAGAAAGACATAGCCGCAGGGGACAGCTAGTATGTAATATAAGCAACGCTTGGCAAGCGCATTGGCTGTTGTACCAGACACCTCGCCCTTTAGACACTGATGACCACTATCACTCTGCTTAATTTTTGTCTGGATTTTGTCACATCTGTCGATAACCTATTTTTAAAGCTTTTCCTTGAGTCACCTTCTACTACACCCAAGGGAAGAAAGGGGGAGATTTAATCTAACGCTAATGCTAAGCGTCAGGAATGAACTCTGCTAGCATCTCTACTGCGGCCGATCAGATTGTTTCATTGTGAAATAAGCATGTTGTACTTAAATATTGCAATTTGTTTCATTGAGGACATTTTCGTGCGAAATAATATTATTCATTTGATTTCGTGGTAAACATGTAGCCTTCATTATTCTTAATGACCGGTATGCGTATTATCTTTTATGTGTTTTTTATTATATTACTAGTTTTGTAACGCGGTTTTGTCTGATATCATAGTTAATAGAATAAAAATGTGTATGACAGAACCGATGCAAGACTGGAGTGTATTCCTTGCAAACGATTACAAAATATATAGATTAGTAATAGTAGTAGATTAGTAAATTAGCATATAAGCATTCAAGCATTTTTATTATTATAAATTGTCTAATTTATATTTATCAAAACACATTACATAGTTACGGAAACATAAAGTGCTAATTTCTTTTTTTTTTTCAATTGTGGAAATAAATAAATGTTACCATGCAGCTGAGAGTACTCTGTGCCGGAAGCTGCGCGAGATACGTTGCGCACGAACATAACGCATAACGTAACGGAGAAAATTTGTTTTTACTTCATATAAATGTACATACCCCAGGCTTATATATGATAATCGATTCTTAAGGAGTAAATTCTACAATCAACTTTTCGGGGTGAAAAGTAGCATATGCGTTATATCAGCACCAGAAGCTATTTCAATCCAGACTTGCACTCAAATACGAAATAAGAAAAAACAATCGCTTCCGACGACTTCCGTGGACGAGTTCTGAGTTCCTGGGTTCAATTCCGAAAATCACTATTCCTACATTTTATCGTATCTAGGTGTTTGTGGTGCTTTCGTTGTTTCAGACTCCACAACACAAGCTGCTTAATTTGATCGGAGCAATATATGTGATGTTGTCCTTATCAATTAATACGTACAGTATTTATTTATTATTATTTTATTTTTGTTCCTTTTCAAGCAGCTTTTTCAATTTGTTTATAGCTGCTTTGTTTCAATAGAAAAAGAGACATATACAAGAAATATAAAATACACGACGAGGTTGAGCAAATTCTTATAAATTTCTAATTCATTTGTTAAAGCCCTTACAAATAAACAAAACTTTAAAAAATATTTATTTTAAAAATAAACAAAAAGGTGAAAAATTTAAAAATCAACTGTCAGCGGGATAACATACATTTACAAAGAAATACATACATGAGTTAACATCCATTTATTTACCAAATTTATTACGGCAAGGTATATACGACTCCATCTGCGCTAATTCGTCAATCGCAAACAACATGGCGATTACAATTCTTCCGATCTTTTAGAGATCAAAGCTTCAGCATTAAACTATAGCCCATATTCGCGACAGACAGACAATGGAAACTTCTCTTTAATACGACAAAATATTTTACTTTTAATCTACCAAAAGCTTTATTCGCATATTTATAACTTGTAAAACTTATGAAACAAACAAATGACTTAGGTTTTTACGTAGAATGTCTATAGGTTACCATTTACGGAATTATGCCGTTTATTTTAAATTAATATTAAGTATATACGTTCGTTAGTTGTAATGCAGACACGTCTACTTTGTTAAAAGTAGTTTAAAAAGTAATTTAAAAAGTAATATAACAAAAAATTTTGGTAGCATGATTCCTTTTTCTTTTTGTTAAAAAAATATCTAAGAAACGTATGTTATGTCTGTGTGCAGTAAAGTTATAAACAAAATACGAGTATAGGTCTATGCGCGTTTTATTTTCTAAGTTTCTAAGTTTGGTTGATCGGAATTCGAGTCAAGAGACACGAGTTCGATTCCCTGATGGTAGACTCGTGCCGATGAGTTTTCAATATTCCTGTACGATTTATATCGTATGAACATAAATGCGGTGGCATGTCCACTACCTGTCACGTTTAAACATTGTTAAAATTTTCTTAGGTGAAAGGTGGGTCGAAAGGATTTAATTGTCTAGACCTCTGTCTACCCCTGTATTGGGAATGGTGTGAAAAAACGTGCACTGAAATAAATTTGAGATAGGCAGGGGTTTGGAACTTCTCCAATGTGTTGGCGTGAGGTTAGCAGATTTAACGCGTCCTCGAAATAATAATAATTTCTCTATTTGGCAGATAGCCATTACAATAATTAATAACAGAGATAAATAAAATAATGCATTGACTCTATAAAAGTAATTTATTATAATATTAACTCACTGCGCCGACGCATAATTTTTTTCTATTATTTTATTATCTATTTATTATAAATATCTATTGATATTTTTAAAGCAAAATTTTATATTGAAATGAGAATAGACATGACACAGTAAGAGCGCTTTATGTCGCGCTTGTTAGATTCTACTAAACGAATTCTTTTACAACTATTGCAATGTATTTACCGAACCGTTTTCCGTAAAATTATTACCTTTTTACTTTAATCGATTATCATGTTGTAATGCGCGCCATCTATCGAAATACTTTGGCATTTCTTTTAATGTGCCGCTAATGATTTATTTAATGTTGTTAAATTCTTACAATGAGTGAGAAATGATTTAATCTCAATTTGAAAAGAAATTTATTAAGTATTGCAAACAACTGCGAATTATCATTCTATTGAGTTGTTTTGAGCTCTGAAACAATAATCAAAGTACTACTACTAGTTTGCCAGTGTACAAATCAGACAACTCGGAGCGGTGGTCATAACATATACTCGGTGTTAAATATTTGATTGAAAAATGTATTTGTAATTTTAATTGTTAAAGTTTCGAATAAATAAGTTGAAAGACAAATTATTTTCTGTGGTATGGATTCCGAAAATATCAGTACTGCTGAAGTCTTGTCACAGAGCGACGGCGGTACAGTTCCTTCAAAAAACACTCCTGAGATATCTGCTCTGTTAGACATATGTGGTTTGAATGTGCGTTAATATAGGAAGAATGGAATAAGGATGCTCCTCATTTACACAAAAACTCGTATCGGCCATAGAATTTCTTGCAGTTTTCTTTCTTCGTCGATGTAAGCAGGTTTCCTTCTTATAATTTACTTTCTTGCAATAATATAATATGGCACTCGTAAAATTTGCGAATGTTATGACAATTATTTTATTTAGCGAGAGCGGCATACCATTCGCGTCACGGGAAAATTCTTTTTTTTAAGTTTGTGGCGCTGGCGTCGATCATCTTCACACATTGTTGCTTTGTATTCCATTCTTGTTGCGATGAAGGTGGGACATAGAGTAGAACAGTGGTAGAGCCACGCAACAACTTTTATTGTTGCATGAATGGGCCGGCTCACAGAATACCGGCGTGAAGTAGAAGTCTAACAAACTTCTGCCTTTCGTCTGGTGAGTGCAGGTAACCGGAGGCCCACACACCCCCCTCCCCCAATTCTGGGGAGGAGGGCACTCTGAGGACAGCAACGCATATGCTATGCCTCTGGTATTGCAGGTGTTCATGGGCGGCGGTAATCACTTACCATCTCGTGACCCACCTGCTCGTTTGCCTCCCTTTTCTATAAAAAAATAGAGGTAGAGGATGAGGTAGAGAAATGAATTTACGAGGAGAAACGAGTATGATGAGGATATTAGGAAATATTGGTAGGTATATAATGTTGGTTATGATATTAAAATTATATCTAAACTTGTAGGATAGTTTACATATTCCTTATCGATAGAAACACAAATTTCCTATACTAACGATTGAGTAAGTGATGTGAAATAGAAATAAATAATTAATACGTAATACATTTTCAAAAAAAAGTCACGATTGCCAAGTGGTTGGGTGGTCGAAATTTCGAGTCAATAGACCCGAGTTCCATCCCCAGTTCGCAGGCTCGTACCAATGGGTTTTTCAAAAAAACTTATGTACCAATTATATCGTTGGGTTGGACGTAAAGACACGACGGGCTCACCACCTGTCACGTTGTCCCGAAAATATCTTCGGTGGAAGGTGGGTCAAAGGGTCGAAGGGAACTTAATTGTCTAGACTAGACCTCTGTCTACCCCTATACTGGGAATTGCGTGAAGATATTCACTTTAATTTAATAAATTTTTAATGTCGAGTGTCTGTAGTTTAAGCTGTGAGTTTGCAATTTGCGTTTTCTTATATGTGGATTGTGTAACTTTAATTAATTAAAATAGTGATATCAATAATAATTATTAGGATTTTGGAACTGTTACTTTTTTTTTCATTAAGTCACTAATATCTCGATCAATGGTCATAAGACAAATATATCGGGGCCTTCCCCATGACGTTTGTGTAATTTGATTCCTGAACTTATCTTTTACAAGTAGATTTTTTATCTGCACTTATTTCCAAATATGGGTAGCCAGAGATTTAGGCAATTTAATACTTTCGACTCATATTTCACCGGAGCTTATTTTGGGACAAGGTGACAGGTGGTCAGTCTGTCGCTGTCTTAGTATACAAACTAAAGGTACTATAGTATCCCGACCTAGTTCGGCCACAGCGACTTGGATTTGCGAGCGTCGTTCGTGTGCTCGCAGTTGACTGACGTAACTGATTTTTGCGCGGAACGAGCACATTGAGCGCAAGTCTGACATAATTGTATATATTTCCTCTCATTGTGACGCATCTTAGTCTCATTTCTTCTTGTGGCAACAGCATTATCAGACATCCGAGAGACATGGCCGCACCACTTCCGTTACCGCTTCATTAGATCCGCCTCTATACCGCTGACATTAGCGCGTCGAAGTACTTCCGTGTTTCGAACACGGTGCGGCCAATAGATGTTCATAATGTCGCGTAGGCATCTAAGATGGAATCTGTCTAAAGTGCGGATATGCTTGCGGTATAGGACCCACGTTTCAGAGGCATAAAGGAGATTGGGCGAAACGACTCCCATGTACACAGCTACTTTCGTAGAGAGCTTTATGTAGTGTGAACGAAATAAATTGGGACGAAGCATGCCAAAGACCGCAGCATCCGCTCCAATTCTGCTGTTGGCTTCATCATCAAGGAGGAACTTTGATGATACAGTGCTGCCCAGATACTTGAACTTGTCCACAAGCTAAAGCGAGTCGATTGAAGTCGAACGGCACCCTATGCAGTGTATCCAGAAGCATTACTTCGGTTTTCTTTACACTGATTTTCAGGCCAAATATTCGACACGACTCATCGAGACTTCAATCGTCTACATCATCTCAGTGATGTTCACGTGAGACACTATGGTGTGAGCTTTTAGTCTGGCTAGATTGAAGATCCCACCGCAGCCGATACGATACCGAATACGAATACCCTCAGATAGTCTGCAAAGCCTCCGGAACTACTCCTGCAAAGTACAAACCAAACTGAGTTGGGGCGAGTACGCAGCCTTGTTTGACGACGTAGCTCACCGAAAATAACTCTGATTGTTCACCTTGTACGTTGACACAACAGCGCATGCAGGAGTCGTATCATTCTTACAAACTTATCCGTGCATCCATGTTTCAATAGTACCACCCAAAGTGCTTCTCGGGTCACACTGTCAAAGGCTTTTCTAAGTCAACAAAACATAGCAACAATGGTTGACCTTGCTCTCGACTTTTCTCTTGAAGTTGGCGAATAGAGAAAATAGCTTCACACGTACCCCGATTAGGCCGGAAGCCAGACTGGGCAAATGTCTTCAGATATTTCTTCAGGGTGTCAAGCGGTTAAGTAAAACTTGAGCGAAAACCCCGCCGGGAGAAGTTAACAGGGAAAGTCCTCTATAAGAATTGCAATCAGCTCTGTCGCCCTTGTTCTTGTATACTGGACAGATACAAGAGACTTTAAACTCATCAAGGACACGTTTTTCGCGTTTCACAAATGGTTTGATGCAATTCTGAGCCACCATGCTTTAATAATTCCCCAAGTACATAGTCAACACCGACCGCTTTGCTGTTCTTTAGTTGCTATACAGCAACAATGACCTCCTGCAGAAACAGTGGACTCTCCAACTCATTAATCGTGGGCAATGCAGACATCGAGCTGATTTGTGCGAGGTCTGCTACTCGGTCCACATTGAGTAAGTTGTTAAATTTTCTCCACAACGATTATGAACATCTTGCTAGTTGGTAAGCAGTTTAGTGCCGTCGAGTGATTTAAGAGGCACTCTAATGCGATTAGCAGTAGCAACAAGTTTTCGGACCTCATCATAAAATGCTCCCATGAGTTCGGCCTTATCTTTCCACCACTTGTCTTTTATTTCCTATTATTTGGCCACATTTTGAATTGTGATTAAATAGTAAGGATAATTATATGAAAATTTAACTTGATCGTTGGCCTTAATTAAGATTTGCTTAAAGGATTTGAAAAGGAGCAGACTTTCAAGACATGGGAAATTTGGTCCATGGGACTGATGAGGACCATGACGGAAGGGTCCACAAACGGACAGAGATCATCTGGGACAATCATGTCGACATCTACAATGATGGCCACTCCAAGAGGAACAACGATAATGGCTTCTAGGGAAGCAATAGCGAACACGATGAGCACGGCAGCATCCGGAGAAACCAGATCGGCTAAAGATAAGGCCATGCAAGAACTGCTGACAAGGGAAGCCTCATAACTGTCACCTGTTCAGGGTTCACGTGATACTCTGATTAGGGATGGGGCGAGTCGTCAAACCAGGTCCGCGAAGACCACAAAATCATTAGTAAGAAGACGCGAGGTAATAGCCATGGAATAGTTAGGCCGCCTGGAACAGGAACAAGCACAGACAGCAACCAAATTAGCTCGCGTTCAGCTGGAGCTGATTGCACGATGAACATGACGACTCCGTAGATGAAGACTTGGAAGAGGACCCAAGAGTCGAAGAACTCCGGGTCACAGCAACGGTATGTCCACTGTGTCAGGGCGAACACTATTTCGCGAAATGCGACAAATTTCGGAAGCCATAGGAAGGACAGCTTCAGGTGACCGGTGGCTCGCCGCAGCGTCTTTAGTGCAAGATAACTGATATTTCCATTGCCCCGCATGCCAAATGTGACGATAATCGATTCTAATTTCTTGTAATCACCACTAGATGGCAAGACATCTGCCAAGTATTGCCAGTATCAAATAAAACAACCAACAGTACAGTATTATTCCTTTTATTAACTGAGGAATTATTTTTATATTAATACAATATCATAGTTTTATTACAATGAATATAGTTCAGCGGGTAATGTGGTATACCCGAACGGTGGTGCCTGACCGCTCCCTTCGAGTATACACATAGTTACAAATAAACTTTAGATAATAATTAACAATAACACACTCAAGCATCTTTCCAACCTATTCACAGATCTACCCATTAATAACTGAATGTAACAGTAAATGCATTTTAATATTTTGTACTGTTTCAGATTGAAAAGCGCTCGGTGTGACCAGTGTGGGATTACGTAAAACTACCATCGCTGTTAAATACAAACAGTCGCAACAAACTACACAGCCTCAAAACAAATTGATACGTAACATCTTAAAAATTAGGTCGTCATTCGCTCTACCATCTACTTAGCATCAACATTACGGAATACAGACATCGAGTGCATACATGATTTGGTCTTACATGTGACAACACAGGCGTGAAATATGGGTTCAATTCACACAATAGATTCGAAATTCACATTCAAAGAATCAGAATGTTTTTACCATAGACAAATCCCATAAATAACACGTGTATTGCCCTTCGCTCTAACTTATTTCAAACATTTACCCTCTATATAAACATTTATTTCAAAACCTTCACTCAATAAGTACCTAGTAGAATTGCTCTAACCTTGCATTCATTATAACGATATAGTGCATATATATTTCGAGTGGAACCTCCGAAACAAGGGCGAAAAGCCAATAAATTGAAAATAATAACATCAGTCGTTATAGAAATTATAGGTCCCCATTTATGTGATGTGTAAAAATACACTAGCTTAAATCGTACAGTAGAAAAACGAATGAGTGTTTACCAGAAGGATTTCTGAGCTATTATTCAATATTAAGAAATTTAAACATGGCTTCACACCCGAACCCAATGTTACCAGCGTCGAATGTGATATTTTTACTAAATACAAAAGCTACAATTTCAAGATACGGGTGTTTGCCTCAATAAATTACAGCTACAGCGAAAAAATACTTCAATGAGTTCCCACTCTTCAAAATACAGATAATATAAAAGCTAAAGATGCAAAATTCACGTCCATAAATACTGACAACTTGTCTACTACTACGTTAAGTAAAATGCCTATACATAATGCTAAATCTCAAAATCATTGTACAATAAATTTAGTCATAGCAGAGCAATATTATTAACAGTTTAGCGGATATGAACAGTTTTTTTTATTACTCTCTTCTCTTCCCCTTTGAGATTGTTTTTCTGAAATACTTAAAAGGTAATAAGCTAAATAAAATATGCTGAAATTTTTCGGCGTAAATAAAACTAACATAACGCGTGGAAGTAATTGATTAATTTCGACTTTTTCTACATTTAAAAAAACAACTGATTAAGGACCAATAATGAACTCCTTGCAATTAAAATTTTTATAGATGCAATTACGATATGCAGTATTTTGAAGCTAGTGATACACAATTCAGGTTTCTAAATGTATATAGATAATTTACCAATATTATTCGGCCCAAACAGAAATCCTTTTATAAAATTGAAGTTTACGGAAAGTATATTCTTATTTACTTAATTATTTCGTTGCATATTCAAAAAGCGCCTAATACAAACATTCCAGTTTAGTATATGCAAAATATTTGTAAACGTGAAAAATAGGAGCAACACTTATATTACGAAGAGGAAACAACAATACAAAAACTCATTTTAAACACGTAATCAAAAATTTCGCATGATTACAAAAAATTTTTTGTGAGGATTTATATAATTCAAAGGTCCTAGGAAATTTAATATAACGGGTTAGATATGTGAATACACCAAACGTCTGTTAAACAAGTAGCTTCTACTATATGAATATATTTGCGGGTAGTTCGAGAAGGCATCGAATAAACACTTTTTTGCTTATGATGAGAGGATTTTTCGACCCTTTATTAAAAATTGTGCTTGCGCTTAATTGCATCAAAACATATTTATGATATAAACTTTATGATGTTAACATTTATTTATGATATTAACTACTTAAGCATCCATGCTGTATATTTCAATAAAGTCAGTCAAGAAATGATGAGCAGTCGCGATGATCGGACACGAAGCGTGGAATAACGTCATCACAGGCGCTTCGCTTACTGACAGCCTGTATCTTGCTTAATAAATTTATCAAACTATTCCAATATCAGACATCCTATATAATATAAAAGAACTATAATATAAAAGAAAGAGATGTAGATAGATAACCTAAAAGACAACAGACATATATCTGTTTATATACAAACAGTCACTGGACCTTCAGAAATGTAGTGCCACCCTGTTTAAATAACATGTTTTCTTGTCACCTTCACTGATTTGACATAAGAAGAAGCATAAAATGACGTGTAGGGACGACATGGATTGTTTTTCTTAAGCTGAAGAAGTTCAGATCAAAAGGGAGCTAATTAATGTTGTCATTTTGTACTACTTTTAAATTACCAACACCTATTAAATAATATCAAACCTTGATATGTATTAAAGGAAAAGAAACAGTTATTAAAACAACAAATCATAAAGAAAGTTTCACAGGTTTATTAGGCGTTTTCAGGACAACTATCGTAAACCAGCAACGACACAGCATAACGATCGACACCTTTAGCTGTAGTTTATCAAATATATTTATTATTTATAGCTTTAAATACACATATACACGTCAAATTTCTGAATTGAATTATTATTTGTTTCGCTATCACTGAAAAGATACATTATATATAATCGATAACAGATATTGGTAGTGCGCGACGCGTGGATGCAAACAATTGTAAGAAAAAAAAATATTCGAAAAAGTATTTACACTTCTATTACGTATATAACGTATAGTCTTTTACAACTTAAAACAATAATCAACAAAATATAGTTTCACGTTTCAATATTGCAACAATATACAATTTCAAAACGGAATAACACAACTCAAAGAAATTAAAGAGTTTGTACTGTTCATTTTAAATCCGAAAAAATTGTTATTAATAACAAAAGTTTCAATACCCTTTATATACGAATAGACAATGAAATATTCATAAGATGATGACTTGCACATCTATTTTATACAAATGACAATTCAACGACACCGACTTCCAACACTGAATTGACGTTTTAATATGGCGTCCACGCGGCGCGCGAAACCACAAACAACAGCGCCTAAGAAAGAGATAACAATTTTTAGGATTAACACCTATAAACACGTTGGTATGATGTAGTTACATATTAGTTTACAATTAGATAATTAACTAATAACTATTATAATACCGCTTGCGGAGACATTTTGAATAATAAAATTACAGGTTTGCATTGCTATGTCCCAGCAAGCTGGTGTACTAAATTAATTATTGTACCGTATGCGGGCGCGTACGGCCCGTGCGCACTCAAGCTTTGTTGCCCGATGAATCTATACTACAATGGCTAAGTGTGTACTCAAGCTAGTAGTAACATATGTAATTAGGTACGAATATCTTAAAGTGCTACATCGACAACTCACAACTCCGTTTATAGAGTAGCTGTAATTTATTCATAAGTCAATATAATATGTATGCACGAAGCGTACTCTGATAGATTATAATTTAAACGCATTAAGGTCGATAACAACTAGCATTTTTGACGCGCCCATACGGCTGAGCATAAAATAGATGAATTTCGAAGGCACAATAGAGTGTGCCCAAAGAGATGACCCCCAAAATCTCGACTATACATCAAAGTTTCCAGACCAACAATGGCATTGAACCCCTTATAGTTTTTTCCCGTCCTGCAAATTCAAAATGGAGAACCGATTACGACAGCGTTCCGATTATCCAGTTCAATATTATCATAAAAACAACAATATACACAAATAAAAATGCACAATTTCTTCATTTCAATCTAATACAATCAACGTATCATGGAATTTTCTATACAGAACAGCGATCAATATTTACAAAATAACTTAGTAAGACTACTCGCCGTTGCGAGTTACAAATTATTGACAGCGAAACGCACAAACAAAACTCTGCTTTGTATTAAATAAAAATCAAATGTTCAACCCATAAACACTTGCGAGTTAACCAACATCTACGCATTTTAATAGCATGTTAAAAATTTGCGCAACGAATACCAATTTTACTTCGATCTTTGATCTATCGATTCCCGTATAATGAATGGTATAGTCATAAGCAAGATCCATAAGAGAAAAGCATTCGTTCAAGGTGACACTGCGCAGGAGTGTTAAAGAAGTTAAAAATAGACCAACTTGGTTCTGGATACATAAATATAATTTTTATTATACCCCTACGTAGTCTTCGAGATGTTAGTTTTATAGTTTAAACATTGGTCCTTCGAGCCGGATATCAACAGGCAACCTATGGTTGCTATAAGCCTGTATTTCTCTTCACGATAGGTATGTAACCATAGGACAATGTCTATATGTTAAAAGATGGAAACTAATTGAAAATTCCTCGCGAACAAAGTAGCATGTTATAGCTAATGTACAATAATATAAAATATCATTATACCCGAGATTTATTGTAACAAATTCATATGAAATAACTATCTGTAGTACCCGGTGTGACTCGGATTACATTTATGAAAAAAATAAGCATGTCCTTCCCCACGCCAGAACATTTTAAAATAAATTATTCAAATCGGTCGAGTGAATTTGAAGGAATGAGATTGGTTGCTTCTGTATACTATATAGATACAAATTTAAGTCATGAATCCTGTTTGTGAACTTCGCTACTCTTCACACATCAATGTAAAGTATAATTATTATTAAATAAACGTTTCAAAAAACAAAATAAACTTACTAAAATCAAGTATATTAGATGCTGTTTCGCCTGTATTTATAAAATGGAAATAATTATTCTACTATATAACTAATAATAACTATTCTTGGGATCGTAACATATATTACTTTTTCGAACTGTGATTAAGTAAAGAAATGCGGGTATTATGAAATAAAAATTAAAACGCTAAAAGAAATAAAAATTAATACGTATGACATTTAACTTCTTATGCACACCGAAACACATATTAATACATAATGCTAATATTTACTTTCTCATATTTACAGGGTTCCTGCAAACTATAGCACTGCGTTTTTCTTTAAACATTGGAATGAAATATTTCGTAATGACTAGTCAAACGATAATTATTGTTATTTATTCTGTTCAAACATCAGGAAAGGCAAAGGCTATAAGACCATACGCTCATTATTTAAATTATGAAAAAACAATCTCCAAATATATTTTATAGGCAAGTAAAAATTGGTATCCGCTTTAAAATTATAGTTGTTTACAAAAATAACCTCTTTAAACACATTATGTACGAAAGTAAGTGTTAATATCAAACAATAAATATTTACAGTAGTACCTACGCCCCTCTTTCATTACTTTAAAAACAAAAATTGTTAATCTTTATAAGCGGATCGCGCCAGCTAAATAACTAAAACGAATAATATTCTGTTCTTTTTTATAACAAAATTAAACTCAAAGTTGAAGTACAACTAGGGAGCAATAATTTATCTAACTAATAAGCAAGACGCAATACAAAGTGACATTTAAAATGCACTGAATAGTAAATCGCATCCAACTTTAACCTTCGACACAATTAGAAGCGAACATAGCCTTTACTGTGTGGACTTAAGGTCACTTTTCCTGTCTGGATATCGCTAAAGCCAATTGCAGTTCGGCGTCCTCCTGTCTCCTCCTAGCCTCGGCCTCGTCCTCGAGCCGCTTAGACTCGGCCGCGGCCCAGGCCCACTGCTGCTCCTCGGACGGTAGGAACTCCGCGCTCTTCGCCTCCGCCGGTGATTTCTTCTTCTCTTTCCCGTGCCTCGCCCTACCTATCCCACCTATCGTGTGGACAAGAGACTTTGCGTACTTCACCGGCTTCGGCGATTTCTCCTTTTTATTCGGCAGCGTGTTAGTTGGCCAGGTCTCGTTTAGGTTCTTGTTGGCGTCGGTGCCCCAGTCCGTTGCCCAGTCGTCGGTTTTGTTCGCCCAATTGTCCGTTCTAGAGGCGCCGGTCGATTCCTTGGCGGCGACGGACGACCAGGCGTCGGGTTTCTGGTTGTCCGGTTTCGACCAAGCGTCGTCCGCCGCCCATTTGTCGTTGGGCCATGCAGCCCAAGAGTCGTTGTTGTTCGTAGTTTTGAAATTGGAACGCGTCGCGAACGGATCGTAGGGGACCGGCGGCGCGGAGACACGGCCGCTGCGTTTCTCCGGCAGCGCGAAGCTTCCATTGACGGCCGGCGAGGGGCCAAAGAAGTCGTCCGTTTCGAAACCGGCAACGGAGGTCGGCCTCGCGAACGGATCGACCTTCCTCGAATCGACGACGTCCGCGAACGGGTCCTCTATATTGAACGGGTCCTCGTATCTGTAGTCTTTGAAGGGGTCATCGGTGAATTCCATCGGTTTGGCGCGGTCGTTCTGGACGCAACACAAAGTGACATTTAAAATGCACTGAATAGTAAATCGCATCCAACTTTAACCTTCGACACAATTAGAAGCGAACATAGCCTTTACTGTGTGGACTTAAGGTCACTTTTCCTGTCTGGATATCGCTAAAGCCAATTGCAGTTCGGCGTCCTCCTGTCTCCTCCTAGCCTCGGCCTCGTCTTCGAGCCGCTTAGACTCGGCCGCGGCCCAGGCCCACTGCTGCTCCTCGGACGGTAGGAACTCCGCGCTCTTCGCCTCCGCCGGTGATTTCTTCTTCTCTTTCCCATGCCTCGCCCTACCTATCCCACCTATCGTGTGGACAAGAGACTTTGCGTACTTCACCGGCTTCGGCGATTTCTCCTTTTTATTCGGCAGCGTGTTAGTTGGCCAGGTCTCGTTTAGGTTCTTGTTGGCGTCAGTGCCCCAGTCCGTTGCCCAGTCGTCAGTTTTGTTCGCCCAATTGTCCGTTCTAGAGGCGCCGGTCGATTCCTTGGCGGCGACGGACGACCAGGCGTCGGGTTTCTGGTTGTCCGGTTTCGACCAAGCGTCGTCCGCCGCCCATTTGTCGTTGGGCCATGCGGCCCAAGAGTCGTTGTTGTTCGTAGTTTTGAAATTGGAACGCGTCGCGAACGGATCGTAGGGGACCGGCGGCGCGGAGACACGGCCGCTGCGTTTCTCCGGCAGCGCGAAGCTTCCATTGACGGCCGGCGAGGGGCCAAAGAAGTCGTCCGTTTCGAAACCGGCAACGGAGGTCGGCCTCGCGAACGGGTCGACCTTCCTCGAATCGACGACGTCCGCGAACGGGTCCTCTATATTGAACGGGTCCTCGTATCTGTAGTCTTTGAAGGGGTCATCGGTGAATTCCATCGGTTTGGCGCGGTCGTTCTGGACGCAACAAAGTGTGTGTGAGTGAGTGGGGCGTGTCGTTTCGCTGTGTTTGTGTGTGTGTGGGAGAGAGAGAGAGAGAGGGGGAGAGGGGGGGGGTGTACGCACGTGTGAGCCGGCCGCTGCGTCCGCTTAGCGCTGCAATGTGGGGACAAGCACGAGCGTGGTTAGCACGTTAGTGAACAAGTGGGGCGGTCAGGGCGGAACACCAGGTGACGCACTCAGTAATAATAAAGTTTTATCAAGCAATTATGTCTTTTGTGATCGAATCCGAATCACGTGGTGTTCCATAGACAATACAGTATGTACATAGAGATAAATATTGAGTTATTGAAACATTATAATAAATAAATGTAATAAAACAGAATCAGGAACAGAATGGGATGGAATCAAACAAGCGATCCAGAGAGCTACAGTTTATGTATAAATGTTAGATGTTATGGGAATATCAAGCAATATAGTACTACCAGAATAAACTATGGCAAATTAAAGTTAGTAATTACAGCAATGAATAAATTTATATCTAATGCAAAATAGATTTATTATTTTTAATACAGATTTAAGAAAAATATTACAATAATTTTCATTTATTTTTAAAACCAGTAACAATCGAATTTGTCATTATAGCCAAGATAAAAAATATTTAAAATAAATAAAAATATTTTTTTTATTTTAAATAGATGAGACAAAAATTTGTGTTTATAAATAAATTTATTCTGCAATATTGAGTTTTATATATTTATATACAACATGAAATGATATAAATACAACAGCAACCCATTAAGTATGTACAACATGGGAAAATGAAATCATTCATGTCCATTTAAAAACTAATGAATACCATATCTAAAAAGTTGAAACACAATCACAGCCTAAAGATATTTTTATGCACTACTTATACTGACTTATTTGTACGTTCCATACATAAATAAATGAAAAGAAAATTACTCAATCTAACTACGTAAGCTATGGTGATACTAAGACCATTGTACGGTTTCTGTTTTAGTCCAAACTCGACAGCTTAAGAGATTACATCGTTGAGACATGTCCCTAGAATATAATTCGTAAATAATTAAGTGGTAGTGCCATGTGGTATTAGCGTAAGAATATACCTTCCCCCTTTTACCCAGTGAGTGTCGTAAGAGGTGACAAAGAGAAAAGAAAAAATAATATTTCCACGTCATTCTCAATACAGGAGCAGACAGAGGTCTCGACAATTAAGTCCTTTCAATTCACCTTCCACCGAAGAATTTTTTGGGACAACTTGAGTGGTGTTGAGCCCGTCACCGTCTTTATGTCCAAGCCAACGATATAAATCGTACATAAGTTTTGAAAAAAACCTATTGGTAAGAGCCTTGGGGATCGAATTTGAGTTTCGTGACTCGAATTCCGATCACCCAACCACTCGGCTATCGCGACTAAGGGAAAAGCCTTTGAAACATCATTGGCTACCGTTAGATCGCGTGATAACCATCTCGAGAAATACCAGACCAAAATTCTGCGGATCGGTGACGGGCAGCAGCGTCTAAGGTGCGAGGTGTATGGTGGTGCGATCGTCAATCCGCTTGCCAAGCATGGATTTTATGGCCAACCATCCACTATGGAAGAGGCCTACGTGCTTGCAGAGGACTTTTAGAGGCCGTTATGGATGTATGTAAAAAGAATGTTTTGCCACCATTCCCAATACCGGGGTAGACATGGGTCCAGAAAAATCCTTTTGAAAAGAAGTCCTTTTGATCTAACTTTCGTGGCTTTTCGGGACAGGTGGGCTTTCTCCCGTCTGTTTATCACAGCTAACAATATATATCAAACATGAGTTTTGAAAAAAACTCATTGATACAAGCCTATCAACTGCGGATCGAACTCTGGTCCCGTGAATCGAAATCCCATCACCTAACCACTAGGTTATCTACTTAATGCATGCACGTATATAATTAAAGTATAGTGATTTTAGAACGGACAATATTAAGCAATCAATAAGTACTAACTAATACCAAAAGCCCATAAACAATAAATGACTATACACCAACCAACCATAAACAATAGAAATCAAAGCAACGGACATAATGACGCTAAGCGGAGCGACTAGGACATTACACATCGTGCGCTTGTAAACGGTTACACCCTACTCGAGAATTTGCAATCAAATATTTACTTATTAAATGGACCCATTGCTATTAAATTTACTTCACTCCCTTCCCAATACCGGGGTAGACAGAGGCCTAGACAATTAAGCCCTTTCGACCCACCTCCGACCGAAGACATTTTTTGGGACAAAGCGAACGGTGGAGAGTCGGTCGCCGTATTTATGTCAATGCCAACGATATAAATATATGTACATAAGTTTTGAAAAAACCTATTGGTAAGAGCCTTGGGGATCGAATTTGAGTTTCGTGACTCGAATTCCGATCACCCAACCACTCGGCTATCGCGACTAAGGGAAAAGCCTTTGAAACATCATTGGCTACCGTTAGATGGCGTGATAACCATCTCGAGAAATACCAGACCAAAATTCTGCGGATCGGTGACGGGCAGCAGCGTCTGAGGTGCGAGGTGTATGGTGGTGCGATTGTCAATCCGCTTGCCAAGCATGGATTTTATGGCCAACCATCCACTATGGAAGGGGCCTACGTGCTTGCAGAGGACTTTTAGAGGCCGTTATGGATGTATGTAAAAAGAATGTTTTGCCACCATTCCCAATACCGGGGTAGACATGGGTCCAGAAAATTCCTTTTGAAAAGAAGTCCTTTTGATCTAACTTTCGTGGCTTTTCGGGACAGGTGGGCTTTCTCCCGTCTGTTTATCACAGCCAACAATATATATAAAACATGAGTTTTGAAAAAAAAACTCATTGATACAAGCCTATCAACTGCGGATCGAACTCTGGTCCCGTGAATCGAAATCCCATCACCTAACCACTAGGTTATCTACTTAATGCATGCACGTATATAATTAAAGTATAGTGATTTTAGAACGGATAATATTAAGCAATCAATAAGTACTAACTAATACCAAAAGCCCATAAACAATAAATGACTATACACCAACCAACCATAAACAATAGAAATCAAAGCAACGGACATAATGACGCTAAGCGGAGCGACTAGGACATTACACATCGTGCGCTTGTAAACGGTTACACCCTACTCGAGAATTTGCAATCAAATATTTACTTATTAAATGGACCCATTGCTATTAAATTTACTTCACTCCCTTCCCAATACCGGGGTAGACAGAGGCCTAGACAATTAAGCCCTTTCGACCCACCTCCGACCGAAGACATTTTTTGGGACAAAGCGAAAGGTGGTGAGCCGGTCGCCGTATTTATGTCAATGCCAACGATATAAATATATGTACATAAGTTTAGAAAAACCCATCGGTACGAGTCTTCCAACACCCAACATTCGACTATCGTTACTTAAGTTTATTAGAATTAATTTGTGTAAGGTGTATCCGTTTACACAACAAGGGAAGATTAAAATAAAAATGGCGGGAGGTCTGCGTATAACTCACACACGCACTAGTATACGCACACATACGAGACGCACGCACACCAACGTGCAGCACGCACTATAGCCGACTGCGCCAACATTGGATGTTGGCTAAACTATGTCGGTCTTTAATTTTTTCAAAGAAAATTTACGCCAAACATTTGCATTAATACTGGCACTTATTCAGATCAAGATATAGTGTATGCTATGTGTACCCAAAAGATGGTCTCTAAAATAACATCATTACGTAAATGACACGTCTTTGCATGTGTGCGCAACGTTTGTATGTGTGATTTAGATACGTTTATGTATTTCATCTAATTTTTAAACAATCATCACGTGGTTCGATTGCGTATGCAATGATTCCAGCTTTGTACAGCTCTGGATACTTGCAACGTAAATTAATGAAAATATAGTTAAAAAAGTACAGCGAACAAAATTTGTCCGTTTGTTTGTGGAGAAGAATCGGGAAGCACGCGACGAAACCAAGTGATGATTCTATAACTAAAACGAGAATGTCATTTAACGCAACAGAGAAAGTAATTTCTTTTTAAATAACAAAAATAAACAAAAAAAATCAAGTAGAGCGTTTAATTTTAAATAAAAAAATACACCGACTTAAGAAGTTTTAGTAAAGCATAATAAGTTATTTCTGTTTGAATGAAACATTTTCATATTTTAGAAAAATAAAACAAAGCATATATTTAAATTAAAAATTTTATATGTATATATAACGTAAATATGAGTATATGTTATATAGTATGTACGTCATAATACATACAAAAGTAAATATATGTGTTTGGAAGTATATTGTATCGTTTGGTAAGACATTGAGACGGCGATAGGCTCACCACCTGTCACATAACGGCCAATACAAGTCTACTGCATGAACATAAGCCTCTCCTATAGGCGAGGGTCTGAAACAAGCTTCGGTGAAAGGTAAATAGAAATGCCGTAATTGTCTAAACCTCTTTTCACCCCAGTTCAGGGATATCCATAAAGCTAATACTCTAAAATTAAATTGAAAATAAAAATCACGACCAAAAGTCACGATAAAGTAAAAGTCACGATAGCAAGTGGTTGGGTGGTCGGAATTTCGAGTCAAGAGATCCGAGTTCGATCCCCAGGTGGCAGGCTCGTACCAATGGGTTTCTCAAAATCTTTTGTACGAATTATATCGTTGGCTTGGACATAAAGACAGCGACGGGTTCACCACCTGTCACGTAGTCCCGAAAATTTCTTCGGTGGAAGGTGGGTCGAAGGGACTTAATTGTTTAGACTAGACTTCTGTCTACCCCAGTAGTGGGAAATCCGTATATTTTAATTTTTTTTAAAGAAAAATAGTCTACATGAAGCATAACCGAAAATTCCAACCATCACTTTCTAACATGCAAACTAAATAAGTAATGCCATTCACTAAAATTACTAACATTTAGCACATTTACCTACATTTTACTTTCTCTGCAGCGTTAAAGAAAAACAAAATAAAAAATCAATTTAGCTGAAAACCTCACAATTGCCAGTCAATTTCCTTCATGCCGCTACTGTTTGACAAAAAAAAAGGGAGGGGAGGGAACAAACAATATTTCTGTGTAATAGAAAAATAAAAAATCTGAAAACAAAAGTAAAATAAAGACACTTGGTCTGACCACGGTAAGTTCAAAGTACAGTCAGGCAGAGAACAATTATATAATAAATTCATACTCAAAAAAAATACTAGATTTCATATTTTCATGTATTATGGTCTATGTTTCTGTATATTAAATGTTTAATGGATAGGTAATCACCCAGCTACAACTTGTACAAGTGGATACTATAATTTTTGCAGATTGTAAAAAAAAAATATTTCACATATTTTTATTTTCATTATTTATTTATAATTATTTTTTTATCAATATTGGCGAAAGAATGGTTATGAAAATACTTAAAATTGTAGTTGTGTTATTCGTTAAAAGAAACAAAAAGTTTAATAATAAAACAATACAAAAGTTCGTTTGAGCCTGACTGTACTTTTATGAATTAATAGAAATATTTGAGCCAACTCATTATTAAAGATTTTTTTTATATTTTATTTTGTAACAAATGTTGACCAAATATCAAGATTGCATGTGAATTTTTCTAATTATATTAAACGATTCAACAGCTAAAAGGATTTTAATAAGATTTTATAGGGATTTATTTTTATGGATATATTTTTTATAAATAACTTATAATGAAATTTTAAAAATATCTCTCATAATGAAATTTTAAATATTATTGATACCACTCGAATTCGAAAACAACGATATGTAGTAAAAGTTGTCAGAGATAATTTTGTTATTCGACAACAAAAAAAACAACCTTTTTATAAAGTTATTTGAGGACCAATTGTAATTTAAGTGAAATCATTATGTTTATAGCGTATTTCTATTATTGTCATGGGCAATTTTCGAACTCTCGACATTGGCTAAACACCTAAAAAATTCACATGCAAAATTTTTATATCAATATTACTGTTGGCAAGGGGTAAATTTATACCATAGATATAGAGAACGGACCGAGTATCTGACTAATATGAGAGAGACCGTGTGATAATAAACACCTGTCTCTTTTACATGTCCGTGCGAACGATCGCTCCGTCCCTCTCAGACATTTGAACCAATCCAATACTGGGCGAACGATCGGTCCGTCTCTCTCTGACGTTCCTGAACTTTACAGTCCGTGGGAGGGAGCTCGCTCGGTCAGTTCCCTACGCGTACAGTACGCACAACAAGTGCGGCTACCTTGTGCGGGGGCAGCGGGCGCGGCGGGGCGGGGCGCGGCGGCGGGGTCTTGTGGCGCTTGCTGTCGGCGGCGGGGGGCGCGGGGGAGGCGGCCGGGGGCGCGGGGGAGGCGGCGGCGGGCCGCGTGGGCGCGTGCAGCACCGCGAACGGGTCCGCCTCCCACGCGCTCTGCAATGCAACGTTTTGCGTGACGTCACTTTATATTTTGCAGCAGTGTTAACAATTGGCCAGTGTCTACATTTGCAATGTCACGATTGCCGAGTTGGTTGGGTGGTTGGAATTTGTCACGTAGTCCCGAAAGTATCTTCGGTGGAAGATGTGTCAAAAGGGACTTAATTGTCCAGACTTGACCTCTGTCTACCCCGATATTGGGAATTGCTGGAGTCTGTCCGGAGTGAATATTAAAGTACTAGGGCATCATAATTAGAAGGAGATATATTAAGTCTCCAGTGCTGAAGACGTCCGGAGTGAACATTTAAGTACTGGGGCATCATTATTAGAAGGAGATATATAGTATCTTTAGTACTGACGATGTCCAGAGTGAGAAGATCAAAGTACTAGGGCAACATTATTAGAAGGAGATATAAAGTATCTGCAGTGCTGACGACTCTCAGGCAGAGGAGTCTACTCCCGAGTCTGTCAGAGGAACATCAAAGTACTAGGCAACATTATTAGGAAGGAGATATATAGTATCTTCGGTACTGACGACTAGTATCTTCAGTACTGACGATGTCCAGAGTGAGAAGATCAAAGTACTAGGGCAACATTGTTAGAAGGAGATATAGTATCTTCGGTACTGACGACTAGTATCTTCAGTACTGACGACTAGTATCTTCAGTACTGTCAACGTTCAGAGGAACATCAAAGTAATTAGGGCAACATTATTAGAAGGAGATATATATAGTATCTCAGTACTGACGACTAGTATCTTCAGTACTGACGACGTCCAGAGTGAACATCAAAGTACTAGGGCAACATTATTAGAAGGAGATATATAGTATCTTCAGTACTGACGACTAGTATCTTCAGTACTGTCAACGTTCAGAGTGAACATCAAAGTACTAGGGCAACATTATTAGAAGGAGATATATAGTATCTTCAGTACTGACGACGTCCAGAGTGAACATCAAAGTACTAGGGCAACATTATTAGAAGGAGATATATAGTATCTTCAGTACTGACAACGTCCAGAGTGAACATCAAAGTACTAGGGCAACATTATTAGAAGGAGATATATAGTATCTTCAGTACTGACGACGTCCAGAGTGAACATCAAAGTACTAGGGCAACATTATTAGAAGGAGATATAAAGTATCTGCAGTGCTGACGACTCTCAGGCAGAGGAGTCTACTCCCGAGTCTGTCAGGAGTGAACATCAAAGTACTAGGGCAACATTATTAGAAGGAGATATATAGAGTATCTTCAGTACTGACGACGTCCAGAGTGAGAAGATCAAAGTACTAGGGCAACATTATTAGAAGGAGATATATAGTATCTTCAGTACTGACGACTAGTATCTTCAGTACTGTCAACGTTCAGAGTGAACATCAAAGTACTAGGGCAACATTATTAGAAGGAGATATATAGTATCTTCAGTACTGACGACGTCCAGAGTGAACATCAAAGTACTAGGGCATCATTATTAGAAGGAGATATATAGTATCTTCAGTACTGACGACGTCCAGAGTGAACATCAAAGTACTAGGGCAACATTATTAGAAGGAGATATATAGTATCTTCAGTACTGTCAACGTTCAGAGTGAACATCAAAGTACTAGGGCAACATTATTAGAAGGAGATATATAGTATCTTCAGTACTGACGACGTCCAGAGTGAACATCAAAGTACTAGGGCAACATTATTAGAAGGAGATATATAGTATCTTCAGTACTGTCAACGTTCAGAGTGAACATCAAAGTACTAGGGCAACATTATTAGAAGGAGATATATAGTATCTTCAGTACTGACGACGTCCAGAGTGAACATCAAAGTACTAGGGCAACATTATTAGAAGGAGATATATAGTATCTTCAGTACTGACGACTATTATCTTCAGTACTGACGACTAGTATCTTCAGTACTGTCAACGTTCAGAGTGAACATCAAAGTACTAGGGCAACATTATTAGAAGGAGATATATATAGTATCTTCAGTACTGACGACGTCCAGAGTGAACATCAAAGTACTAGGGCAACATTATTAGAAGGAGATATATAGTATCTTCAGTACTGACAACGTCCAGAGTGAACATCAAAGTACTAGGGCATCATTATTAGAAGGAGATATAAAGTATCTGCAGTGCTGACGACTCTCAGGCAGAGGAGTCTACTCCCGAGTCTGTCAGAGGAACATCAAAGTACTAGGGCAACATTATTAGGAAGGAGATATATAGTATCTTCAGTACTGACGACGTCCAGAGTGAACATCAAAGTACTAGGTCAACATTATTAGAAGGAGATATAAAGTATCTGCAGTGCTGACGACTCTCAGGCAGAGGAGTCTACTCCCGAGTCTGTCAGGAGTGAACATCAAAGTACTAGGGCAACATTATTAGAAGGAGATATATAGTATCTTCAGTACTGACGACGTCCAGAGTGAGAAGATCAAAGTACTAGTGCAACATTATTAGAAGGAGATATATAGTACCTCCAGTGCTGACGATGTCCAGAGTGAGCATCAAAGTACTAGGGCATCATTATTAGAAGGAGATATATAGTACCTCCAGTGCTGACGACGTCCAGAGTGAGCATCAAAGTACTAGGGCAACATTATTAGAAGGAGATATAAAGTATCTGCAGTGCTGACGACTCTCAGGCAGAGGAGTCTACTCCCGAGTCTGTCAGGAGTGAACATCAAAGTACAAGGGCAACATTATTAGAAGGAGATATATAGTATCTTCAGTACTGACGACGTCCAGAGTGAGAAGATCAAAGTACTAGTGCAACATTATTAGAAGGAGATATATAGTACCTCCAGTGCTGACGACGTCCAGATTGAGCATCAAAGTACTAGGGCATCATTATTATTAGAAGGAGATATATGGTATCTTCAGTACTGACGACGTCCAGAGGAACATCAAAGTACTAGGGCAACATTATTGAAGGAGATATAGTATCTTCAGTACTGTCAACGTTCAGAGGAACATCAAAGCAATTAGGGCAACATTATTAGAAGGAGATATATAGTATCTTCAGTAATTGACGACGTCCAGAGTGAACATCAAAGTACTAGGGCAACATTATTATTAGAAGGAGATATATATCTTCAGTACTGTCAACGTTCAGGTGAACATCAAGTACTAGGGCATCATTATTAGAAGGAGATGTATAGTATCTTCCAGTACTGACGACGTCAGGTGAACATCAAAGTACTAGGGCAACATTATTAGAAGGAGATATATAGTATCTTCCAGTACTGTCAACGTTCAGGTGAACATCAAAGTACTAGGGCAACATTATTAGAAGGAGATATATAGTATCTTCTGTACTGACGACGTCCAGAGTGAACATCAAAGTACTAGGGCATCATTATTAGAAGGAGATATATAGTATCTTCAGTACTGTCAACGTTCAGAGTGAACATCAAAGTACTAGGGCATCATTATTAGAAGGAGATATATAGTATCTTCAGTACTGTCAACGTTCAGAGTGAACATCAAAGTACTAGGGCATCATTATTAGAAGGAGATATATAGTATCTTCAGTACTGTCAACGTTCAGAGTGAACATCAAAGTACTAGGGCAACATTATTAGAAGGAGATTTGCGAAACATGCCCCGGAAATTTACCATTACGTTTGGCAATGTTACAGTCAAAACTCTAATTTATTTTACGAAAATCATTTAATTGACTCAGCCGTCGGAGTTCAGCAGGGTGATCCACTGGGCCCAGCATTGTTTAGTTTGGGAATTCAACCGATTATTTCAAAGTTGAAATCCAAACTCAATGTTTGGTACCTAGATGACGGAACCCTAGGAGGAAAGCCAGATGACGTGCAAAATGACCTTCAAAAAATTATTCAAAATTTTAAAAACATTGGCCTTGAATTAAATAATACTAAATGTGAACTTTTCATTCCTGACCGTTTGTCTTCTCATAGACACAGTTTGTTTCAAAATTTTAACAATATATCTCCTGGCATTAAAGTAACTGAGGCGGATTCTCTTTACCTCCTTGGAGCGCCGTTATTTATAGAGTATTAAACCTCTTTTGAAAGTAAAATTTGATCAATTTTTAGAACATGTTAATAAACTGTATATTCTAAATTCTCATATAGCGCTTACTATTTTAAAATATTGCGTTCTTGTTCCTAAATTTACTTATTTACTCCGCTCGAGTCCAGCATGGAAATGTTCTGATTTTTTAAAACAAATTGACCTTAATCTCAAAATAGCTTTGGAAAAAATTCTAAATTTATCTTTAGTCTCATCTAGCTGGACTCAAGCTACTTTACCTGTTAGATTTGGAGGTATCGGTATAAGAGAGGTTTCAAATATTGCGCTGCCGGCTTTCCTTGCCTCCGTACATAGTGTTCATGATTTGTCACGTAAAATTCTTAAGAATGACTTGGACTTGACCTTTGCTAACGAGGCAAGAGAAGCATGGTTACGTCTCTGTCCCGGCGAGGATATTTCACTGGAATCTAACTCACAAAAACGGTGGGATATCCCGTTGGTTCAGAATGTGCAGAAATGCTTACTGAACAATTTTCACTGTGACAGAGACCGCGCCCGCTTTCTAGGTGTTTCGACAAAGGAATCAAGTTACTGGCTACATGCTTTACCATCAAGTAACCTTGGTACATTACTAGATAACGAAAGTTTACGTATAGCTGTAGGAATACGATTGGGAGCATCGATTTGTCAACCACATCGATGTCCTTGTGGCAGCGACGTCGACGAGTTAGGCCTCCACGGACTTTCATGCCAAAAAAGTGCCGGCAGACTGTCTCGTCACGGTTCCTTGAATGAGGTCATCCGAAGGGCTCTTGTTTCCATAAATATTCCATCGGTTTTAGAGCCTTGTGGAATATTTAGGGAGGATGGTAAGAGGCTTGACGGCTTGACTTTAGTCCCTTGGGAGAGAGGCAAAGCTCTTGTGTGGGACGCAACTTGCGTCGATACATTAGCGGCCTCTCATATCAAGGGTACTTCGATAAGGGCCGGGGCGGCATCAGAGGCAGCTGAATCGGGTAAATGGCGTAAATATGAGTCTTTGAAAGGAGACTATATATTTGTTCCATTTGCCGTAGAGACAATCGGTCCGTGGGGTCCCCGCGCGATGCAGTTTCTAAAGGAATTGTATCCGCGACTTATCGTTGCCGCTGGTGACAAGAGGGCTGGTTCTTTTCTCGCTCAACGGTTAAGTCTAGCCATTCAACGTGGAAATGCAGCCAGCGTTCTTGGTACCATGCCACGAGGAGTAGGGCTCTACGATTATAATAGTTTTTAGTTAATAAGTATTGTAAATATTAACATAATTTTTTCTGTGAAGGAGATATATATAGTATCTTCAGTACTGACGACGTCCAGAGTGAACATCAAAGTACTAGGGCAACATTATTAGAAGGAGATATAAAGTATCTGCAGTGCTGACGACGTCCAGAGTGAACATCAAAGTACTAGGGCAACATTATTAGAAGGAGATATATAGTATCTTCAGTACTGACGACGTCCAGAGTGAACATCAAAGTACTAGGGCATCATTATTAGAAGGAGATATATAGTATCTTCAGTACTGACGACGTCCAGAGTGAACATCAAAGTACTAGGGCAACATTATTAGAAGGAGATATATAGTATCTTCAGTACTGACGACGTCCAGAGTGAACATCAAAGTACTAGGGCAACATTATTAGAAGGAGATATATAGTATCTTCAGTACTGACGACGTCCAGAGTGAGAAGATCAAAGTACTAGTGCAACATTATTAGAAGGAGATATATAGTACCTCCAGTGCTGACGACGTCCAGAGTGAGCATCAAAGTACTAGGGCATCATTATTAGAAGGAGATATATAGTACCTTCCAGTACTGACGACGTCAGGTGAACATCAAGTACTAGGGCATCATTATTAGAAGGAGATATATATAGTATCTTCAGTACTGACGACGTCCAGAGTGAACATTAAAGTACTAGGGCATCATTATTAGAAGGAGATATATAGTATCTTCAGTACTAACGACGTCCAGAGTAAACATCAAAGTACTAGGGCATCATTATTAGAAGGAGATATATTATATCTCCAGTGCTGACGACGTTCAGAGAGAACATTGAAGTACTAGGCCAACATAATTAGAGGGAGACAAAGTATCTGCTGCAGTTTTAAACAGAGGAGTTTACTAGGTTGGAGAACTACTCACATCGTTGGTGGCGGCGGCGGCGGCGGCGGCGGCGGCGGCGGCGGGTGTGTCGCTCGGAGCGAACGCGTCTCCTGCGAAGGGGTCCGCGTTCGCAAACGGCTCGCCGAACCCGTCCTGCGGCACACACACCCACAACTTTTTTTTTATAGAAAAGGGAGGCAAACGAGCAGGTGGCTCACGTGATGGTAAGTGATTACCGCCGCCATGAACACCCGCAATACCAGAGGCATAGCAGATGCGTTGCCGGCCTTTGAGAAAGGTGTGAGCCTCCGGTTGCCAGCACTCACCAGACGAAACTCAGAAGTTTGTTGAACTTCTACTTCACGCCGGTATTCTGTGAGGCCGTGGTACTTCCCCGGTCGAGCCGGCCCATGCATGCAACAACAAAAGCTGATGCGTGGCTTTACCTCTGTTAAAAAACTTCACTAACCGTTGCCTCACTAAGACGAAGACATCTTTACGCTTTTTCCCATTCTGGGTGACTGGTTCCGGGCAAGACAAGAGGTCCTTTTGTGTCTCATGTTTGGTAATAAGTAAGCAACGTAAGCAAAATATTATAGCACAGGAGAAAATGTTCCAAAAATATCTGCGGTGGATGGTGGGTCGAAAAGACTTAATTGTCTTGACCTCTGCTTTGTAGGAGAAAAAAGTGAAATATACAAGTTTGGTCCTCCGAGCCGGATAATCAAAAAAGTCCAATTTTTTTCTTCGACAAGCTCAAAGTTACTGTACAGACATTGTTCTAAATAAATATCATTATTATAATGATTGAGAGAATAAAGTTACTGATAGAACACGATCTCCGTTGACGTTAGTCAAAACCGGTGTATACGTTAGTATACACCGGTTTTCAATGTGTCGCCAGCTCTGAGGTCCCGAGTTTGATTCCCGGTCGGGTTAATCGAGAAAACACTTTTTCTACATTTTCTCGGATCTGGCTATTTATGGTACTTTCGTTGTTAATGATTCCATAACACATGCATAAACTGCTTACTTTAGGATCAGAGCAATGTATATGATGATGTCCCTGTCTATTTATTTATTTATATAAGTAAATTTGTGTAAGTCACGATAGTCGAGTTGTTGGGTGGTCGGAATTTCGAGTCGAGAGACCCGAGTTCGATCCCAGGTGGCAGTACCAATGAGTTTTTCAAAAAATTATGTACGAATTTCATCGTTGGCTTGGACATAAAAGACGGCGACGGCCACCTGTCACGTTGTCCCGATAATATCTTCGGTGGAAGGTGGGTCAAAGGGACTTAATTGTCTAGACTAGACCTCTGTCTACCCCTGTATTGGGAATTGCGTGAAGATATCTTTTATACATTTATTTTTTATATATAAAAAAGAAAAGGGAATATCACCTGAGCGGCGGCGGCGCCGCCGCTTGGGGCGAAGGGGTCGCTCGGCGCGAACGGGTCCGACGCCTTACCGTTGGTCGTCGCTTCAGGGAATGGTTCATCCTCCTGGAATTTTTTTTTTATTTCATAGAAACGTACAGAGCTGGCCCCTGTGGTATCAGCAAAAGACATTACCTTACCATCTCTTATTGTTTTATTCGTCGGTGTCGTTAATGGTGACTTAGAGAAAAGTGTTACAGATGTAGATCGAATGACAAATGAAACAGTTGAAAACTTGTGGCAATACTTCATATTTGAGCAGCTTAAAGCCGTCTAGTTCTAACAAAATAATAATGACCCTAACACAATGTTGCGACAGAGTTTTATACGCCCTATTTTGACACTATTTGATTTACAATTCGATTGATATATCGAAATAGTCATAGTAATAACTTGAATAATTGATTTATAAATAAACATTAATCTCTTTACAATATCCTTATTTATTTATAAATGGTACTTAAACTACATTTTATTCTTTATCAACATAACTTATTCGATATTACTACGTTCGTTGCATGTTAATTAATAAAGGAATGGTGATGGAACGTTGAGTGAGTGCGGGGTGGATGAAATGGCGACAGGTCTCGGGGATAACTTGCGATCCACGCATGCCCCTTAAATTTAAGGGCAAAGTTTTCGAAACAACCGTGAGACCTGTCATAGTGTACGGACCAGGGTGCTGGGCAACGAAAGTGACGGATGAAAGAAGAGCGTATGCTGCAGAAATGAGAATGTTGAGATGGATGTGCGAAGTGACTAGAAAGGTTCGGATTAAGAATGAGTATAAAAGAGGAAGCTTGAAAGTGACAGAGAAAGTGGGAGCGTGGTTCGGCCATGTAATGAGGAGGGATGTATGTGAAATGGATAGATATAAGAATGTTAGAGATGAATATTGATGGACTAAGAGCTAAGGAGAGACCAAAAAAACGATGGATGGATTGTGTGAAAGAAGACACAAGAAAGAAAGGAGTGAGTACTGAGATGACGGGAAATAGAGGAGAATGGAAGAATAAGACATGCTGTGCCGACCCCACATAGCATTCTATAAGGGTAGGAAGAAGATGAAGAAAAAGATGGCAGTATAACCGTTTATTCTATATAGACAAAAACTAAGTAGTACACTGACGGACAGCATCGACTATATAACACCAAAACTTAGTACAGTAATGTACAGCAACGCTAAAGTTGCGCGATGTCTAATACTGCGACCGCTAACTTGTTTGTCAAGCGTGATGCTTACAGCAAAAGAGAGGCGTTCTAAAGGAAGAGGCATATATCTTGCAGTGTATTTTACCGAAATGTTCAATGTTCAACTATGTAGATAGATAGATAATTCTTTATTGTACACAGTCTCATAGAATTAATTATTACAATTTCGGAAACCTTAAAACTGCAATTAGTCAAAGTACGCGGAAAAATATCTAAACCCATATTTTTTATGTATTTCTTTGAAAGTCATAATGGATTATGTAATATGTATTTAAATATAATGTAGTCCAAACACTACAAACATACAAAATGTTCATTTGATAACCACTTTTTCTTTGAAGTAGTTTAAAAAAAGCGCACGTGTAGAAATGTTGTTTTTAAATAATATATAATAATAATATATAAGGTACTGACGAGCTCGTCGCCGCGCGCCAGACGGCACAGGTGCTGCGGCTCGTGCAGCGGCTGCAGCGCTGCGGGCGCGCCGCCCGCCGCCAGCGTCTCCAGCGCCGTCTGCAGCGCGCGCTCGTGCTCCGTCAGCGCGTCCAGCTTGATCTTCTCCTGCAACAGACGGCGCGCTGTAGTGTGCGTCCCGTGCAGCGGGAGCGTCGGCCTGCATAGCGGCGGCGGCGAGCTCGCCGTGCAGCGCGCAGCGATGCACCTGACTGATTGCCAGCACGGTGCGACGCAGCTGCGCGGTGAGCGCGTCGGCGGCGCTGAGCTCGCCGTGCAGCGTGCGGCGACTGCTCCGGGCGGCACGCACCTGACTGAGCGCCAGCACGGTGCGGCGCAGCTGCGCGGTGAGCGCGTCGGCCTGCGCGGCGGCGGCGGCGAGCTCGCCGTGCAGCGTGCGGCGACTGCTCCGGGCGGCACGCACCTGACTGAGCGCCAGCACGATGCGGCGCAGCTGCGCGGTGAGCGCGTCGGCCTGCGCGGCGGCGGCGGCGAGCTCGCCGTGCAGCGCCTGCTCGCGCTCGCGCATGGACTGCGCCGCGGCGCGCCGGCTCGCCACCTCGGCCTCGGTCTCCGCGGCCGCCGCTTCTTGCGCCGACACCTGCGACCGCAGCTTTTCTACCTGAAAAAACATACATTTAACTGATCAAGCTCAACTCATCAATCAACTCATTACGCCACATCCATTCAGAGCTTCTTGTTAAAAATGCGTCCTTTCTAATTTACTCGTAAGTCTATGTCAATATTAAAACTACGTCTGATTTTTTAACCCACTTATTAAGCACCCGTCCTTTTAGGCTGAATAAGTACACTAAAACTATCCGATTGTCCCCACTCCGATTGGACCCTCTTATTCAGCCGTTTGTTATATAGTTATGTGCCATGCCAAATGGCTTTTTTTTGGCTTTTTTTGGCACTTGGCTTTTTTTGGCATGGCGGAATACTTACTGCGAACACACCACGCCCTTTCTTCCCGTGGGTGTCGCAAGAGGCAACTAAGGAAAATCCTTGAAAATGCAATAAGCTACCGAAAGGTGGCAGTAAACACCTCAAAAATACTAAAACAAGATTCAGCAGACCGGTGCCGGGCAGCAGCGTCTAAAGTGGAAAGCGTGTGGTACTGCGATATCGCCAATCCGATTACGGCATTATTAAATCCTCTCTTAGGAGGAGACCGGTGTTCTACGACGGAATATTACTGGCTGGTTTAAGAATTTTCGATATCAAAAAAAAATAATAATTAAATATAATACTTTTTCACTTACTTGTGTCTTAAGATCATTTAAACGTTTCTGCGCTTCTCCTTTCTGGTTCTCCAATTGTTTCAGCGTGGCCGTTAATGTGTCCAATTCACCCTGAAGCAATATTTTTTATGTTTTGTAACATTTAATGTGCGTTAGTTGTATCGAAAAACGAATGATTTGATTTGATTTCATAGCCAACTGTCACCTGTAAGCTATCAGCCTCGCCCTCCTTGGCCAGCAGGTCGCGTTGCTTGGCTGCCACCTCTGCCTCTAGCGCGAGACGCTCGCGCGCCAGTGCATCGGCCTCTCGCGCGATGGCCTCCATCTCCGGTGTGGGCTGCGGGCCCAGGTTCAGTGCCGGTTCCGTTTTCTAGAAATACGGAGCCGTTATATAACAAAACGGATAAAATTTATGTTTTTTTTTTTTTAAAGACGTCCCAATTAAACTATAGTTAGTAGTGACCCCAGACTTCGAAGCTAAGGTTTCGTCTTCCATTCTCGCTAAGAACAAACATTTGTGTGATTAATATGAATATTTGCATACGGGTTATGGATGTTTATATTAAAATATATATAAAAATTAGAAAAAAAAGGTTTATTGTTCGACACTAATACGGCAATTATTGTCAAAAATGTATATAACCATAACTTAAATTTTGGAAACATGATAGACTACATTTCTATCTCATATTCTATCTCTGCAGAGGGTCCACTGGAACCTACTAAATTTTGAAAATGGTCTATGAAAAAGTCTGAAAACCTCTAGAATAGGGTTTTTAGCAAGTTGTTATTAAAAAATATTACAGAAACAGTTTTATTTAAGGAACGCAGCAATTTTTTCAACTTTAACTGGAAACAAAAAAACCTTTGTTATATAAAAATATCTTCACGCCATTCCCAATACTGAGGTAGACAGAGGTCTAAACAATTAAGTACTTTTGAGCCATCATTCCCCGAAAACATTTTTTGGGACAACGTGACAGGCGGTGAGTCTGTCGTCCCCGTCTTTATGTCAAAGCCAACTATACAAGTCGTATATAAGTTTTGAAAAAATCTACTGGTACGAGCCTACCACCTCGGATCAGTGATCCGGACCAGATTTCGAACTCGGGTCTCTAGATTTGTAATCCGATCACACGGCTTTCGTGACTTTTATCAAATCGACTATGTATCAAAATACACGTATTGACGGTCGTCATTACGTGTATTTTGATACATATAAGTGAAATTTGTCACAATGAAACAATATAAACGTTCTAAATCCAAAAATACGTAAATAACTGATCAATTTTTCTGTCAGGAAACGTCATTTAAATTAATAAAATGTTCACACTACGAATAATTATTTTCGTTATATCAATCGTACTATGTAAATGCGATTACAAGGAGATGGCTGAAGGAATGGAGGAAATAAAACAAATGCAGGACGAACAACTAACGAGAGGTATGAAAAAATATCATCCAACCAAAATCGTTATTCAAAAGTAGCTGACCTAGCAAACGTTGTTTTGTCATATATATAATTAAAATATCTATAAAAATAGGGGATAGTCAAAGAGGGGTAAAAAGGGTTGTATGTATTTTTAATGATACATCATAGAGAATAAGAATTCTACGAAAATATTGAAATAAATTTTTTTAGGGTGAGTCACCCTTAGCATTAAGAGGTTAAAGAAACAAATTATGACCAATTCTTCGACCGAATATGCAAAAAAAATCGGAGGAGTGAGTCGTGTCTCTTAACACTATGACACGAGAATTTTATACAAAATATATTACATTTATACAAATTAATATATGATTATAACATTATATTACATTTATACATAATTATACAGAATATATTACATCTACTTGACACGAAGTAAACTAAGACGTGAGAAGTTAACGACGACGTAGTTGATACTAACCCTTTGTTCGAAACTAAGGGTTTGTGGTTTCGAATCCAGCTTGGCGCAAACATTTTTTGATGAATATTAAAGCTTGTATACGAGTCATAAAGATGTATATATGAATATTTATATAAGAATATTTTACCGTTGACTAACATTCACATCACGGTCACGATAGCCGAGTGGTTGGGCGGTCGGAATTTCGAGTCAAGAGACCCGAGTTCGATCCCCAAGTGGCTGGCTCGTACCAATGGGATTTTCAAAAACTTATGTACGAATTATATCGTTGGCTTGGACATAAAGACGGCGACGGGCTCACCTCCTGTCACGTTGTCCCGAAAATATCTTCGGTGGAAGGTGGGTCAAAGGGACTTAATTGTCTAGACTAGACCTCTGTCTACCCCTGTATTCGGAATTATTTATGACTAACATTAAGGCGGTGATAGGCTCACCACCTGTTTCGTCACAAATAGATTTCGGTGAAAGGTGGGTCGAAAGGACTTAATTGTGTGGGTAGACCTTTGCCTACCCTGCTATTGGGATTATAAAAAATTGTAAGGTTGTTAGACTGTAACAAACGCGCTCACGACCTTAAGATCGTGAAAGCGTGATCGTTAAAGCCAATACCTGAGATAGTCGAAAATCTAGACTGTTTAGTCCACATTTAGACCTTTAATCCCACACTGGAGCTTATTTGGGACAATGGAGTCATATAGTGTATACCAACGATATAATTACAACAATAAGTAATTAAGTTTAGAAACACGCATTGGTAGGCCCTTCTAATGGTGCTGTAATGTCGATTATTTTTTTTGCTTATAGCATTCGCTTTAAGCAAAGATCCTACTATGATAACCAATGAAGACAGCAGCAGCTACAAAGCTACTGACATAGTAAAGATCACTGAAATTTCAATGGGCCGGCCACATAGCTCGACGAACCTTTGGGGAAAAAAGGTTCTCGAGTGGCAACCTCGTTTAGCAAACGCAGTGTAGGACGGCCTCCACAAGATGGTGTGACCTGTAAAATGTTGCGGGGACTCGATGTATGCTGGAAGATTCTAGGAGAGACCTATGTTCAGCAGGGGACTTTTGATAGGCTGTAAAGAAGAAGAACCGATGATGTTATAAGAATAAGCACGCTAAAGTGGTCTATATTATTCTGTACTGCGCTTGTCTGAACGAGGCTGTCGTTCAGACAAGCGCAGTGTAGGATGGAGGGACGACCTACACATTTCGAGGAGTCGATGGATGCTGGTGGCTGTGGGCCGTTCTTTGCTGGAATTTTTGAGGAGGCCTATGTTCAGCAGGGAACTTCTTTTAGGCTGCAAAGAAGAAATAAATAAAAAAAATATCTTCACTCATTTCCCAACACAGGGGTAGACAGAGGTCTAGTCTAGACAATTAAGTCCCTTCGACCCACCTTCCACCGATGATATTTTCGGGACAACGTGACAGGTAGAGAGCCCGTCGCCGTCTTGATGTCCAAGCCAACGATGTAATTCGTACATAAGTTTTTGAAAAACCCATTGGTACGAGCCTGCCACCTGGGGATCGAACTCGGGTCTCTTGACTCGAAATTCCGACCACCCAACCACTCCGCTATCGCGACTTATTGTATGTAAAGAAGAAGAGAGCCATAAACAATGTACTATTTATCTGTAATATTGTTAACAGGTCCAATTTTTCCGAAAACAAATTTAAGTAAACTCAGTATATTAGACATGTTGGAAACCAGTCGTCTACCGGGAACTATCATTTCAGCCTACGCAGGATCAGTGGCAAGACTTCCGTGTGCCGGGAGACCAGCGTTGGATCGTGAAATACTGTGGCTGTATTCCGAGGTAATAAGGTAATTCAGTAAAAGCTTTCGACATACATCTTAATAGGGTTCCTACTTTAGATCTTCCGTAATCTATGTACGAAACAGGTCGTGTTTGATGAATTTCATAAGCTAAGAACGAAAACAATGTGTGGTAACTTCGTTCGTTCTAGTTACATAACACAAGTGCTTTGGTTTCTTATTGAGGGATCAGAGCAATGTATGCGATGTCACTATCTATCTATGTATGTAAGAGTATGTTTGAACCCTGGATTAACACATAGAAAAATGCGGCGTTGCTTTGGATTCGTCTGACGTATAATTTTACTTAAATAATTGGAGATAGTAATAGGTTAGTTTTTACTAGGAGAAATTCAAGGATCCCATGGGACTAAAATAAAACATATTCATAAATACATGGATAGGATACATACATACATAAATAGTGACATCACATATATTGGATGAAGTAAGTAGATAAAAAACGCGTGTTATGGAATCGAAAACAACGCAGGTACCACAAACACCCAGACCAGAGACAACATAGGAAAAGTAGTTTTGTAATAAGTTATCCCATCCGAAAATCGAACCTGACCGTATAAAGCTGGCGACATCTTGAATATCGATGTTTACACTACTAGTCCACGGAAGTGGTCAGAATATCGGAATATTGCTCGGGCGAAGATTTGGGCAGAATCTACTACGGTATAAACATTACATAGGAGAAATAGAAAGACCCTCCATAAGAGTCTCATCTCCATGGAATTAAGGCTCGCTTTGCAGATCCCACGCGAATATATTTTTATTTTATTTTATTTGGATAACATACAGCTGTATTTTAAATAACATTTAAGATAAAAAATAATAATGAAGAGTAACTTAGTGCTATTAACATGTTTTCACATATTAAATATCTATAAAACGAATTGCGTTAACGGTAATGTTCTAAAACTTATAGAATACAACAATAATTCTTAAACTAAAACGAATTAAACCATTGCCTAGTCAAATATTTCTTAAAGGTTCTTACATTTGTATTAAATACATCAGTCGTACTGCTCAGCGTAGTTGTTATACAGCTTAGCCACTCGGCAGAAGTAAGAATTATTTTCGATAATTGGTTGAGTGAGCGGAAACTGGGAGGAAAAGAAAGAAATGTCGCCGCCGAGAAACAGCTCTTGTTGGTACGACAAAATTCACATTGGTAAGTAGCTAAGGACAGTCCCAATGCCCATAAGGAAGGCGACATCAGCTATACTACGCCTGACTACCAGCGGTAATAGATGATGAAGTTTACATCTGTCCTCATAATTGAGATCGTACTGATAACATTTGTGTTGTAGATATCTTAAAAACCTTTTCCGGACGGCTTCTATTCTATTTAGGCAAGTCTCATAGCGTGGATTCCATAGTTGATGAATTGAGTTGTATGAATTGATATACATACAAACATACGTGACATGTTGTGACAAGTTGTGGTGTTTTATTTAAGCTGTTCCTCCAGTGGAGTAGGAAGTAAACTAACTAGTGTACACTGCCCAGTATTGGCCTTTAACATTTATTAAAAAGTCAATATATCAATGGTGGTGATTTCAGTCCGTACAAAATCTTACATTCAAAACCATAGAAGATCGCATCACAACAGTAGAAGACGGTGAATTAACCATATATTACGTGAGGCAATCGGACGCTGGGGCATATCAGTGCCTGGTTGACTCCAGTGTTAGAGGTCTGGTGGTTTTAGAAGTTCTTGATGATGAGGACAAATACAATGTGGTAAATAAAACTTATAAGAATAAGTATGATAGCCGTATGTTTAAGTGATCGGAATTGTGAAAAATGTATGAAATTATTATATTTTTATATGAATTAGTAATTAAATGTAATATTAGAAGACATTCAATGTTCCCTCAAATTAAAATCGATCTCTAATCGATGCTAAAGCCAATCTACTTGGCAAACGTGAAGATTATGACAAGTCCTCTCTCACGGGAGAGACCTTTAACCACAGTCACGACAGCCGAGCAGTTTTGTGAGACGAATTCAAAAGAAAGTCAAAGTCGGATCGAACTCAACCCGAGTTCGATCCGACTTTGACTTTGCGCGATAGGCACACCAGCTGTCACTTATCCCAAAAAAGGTGAAAGGTAGAAAGGACTTAACTGTCTAGACATCTGTCCAGATCATACGTATTTACGACATTGTAGCAAAATTTCATCAAAAATCGCGGAGCTCTAGAACTTAACCCCATAAACGGCAGGCAAAACCGCAAACATCGCACGGGCCCTACTCCTCACCGGCTCGCCCCATCACATCGGAGCTGATGGTGTTCAACTCCTGGTCGATGTGGAGCGGCTGCAGCCGGTGTGGTGCGGTCGGTCGCAGGCGGCGTTACGGGATCTGCTACGTGGGTTACGGGGGCGTGAACCAGTATATGGTATGTACAAGTCCTCTGCAGGACACAGACCTGTCCCGTTAGGTAGGATTTGTCATAATCGCCACGCTTGGCCGGCGGAATGGCGATCGTTGTACCACATGTCTCGCACCTTGACGCTGCTGCCCGTTATCGGTCTTATATATTTGTGTGATATGGTTATCGCCAACTGTCGATAGCCAAAACACTGCATGGAGATGTATGTTAATTGGTAATTATATGAATACAGCAGTCACGATAGCCGAGTGGTTGGGTGATCGGAATTCGCGTCGAGAGACCTGAGTCCGATTCCCAGGCTCGTATAATTGAGTATTTTCAAAACTTAGCCGGTTATATTGTTGGCTTGGACATAAAGATGGCGAAGGGCTCGGCACCTGTCACGTTGTCCTAAAATATGTCTTGTTGGTGGGTCGAATGTGTCTACTAGACCTCAGTCTATTTCAGTATTGGAAATGGCGTGAAGATTTCTTTTTTTGTTCAATCAATAAATAGACAGGCACAACATGACATACATTGCTCTGATCCCAAAGTTAATAGCTGAAGCACGCGAGTTATGGAATCGGAAACAACGAAGGTACCACAGATATCCAGACCCGAGGCAAAGTCCGCGAAAAAAATGTCAAATTTGAGAGCTCAGGGCCGGCGACAAAAATAACGCATTTTTTGGGACAATGTGACATATGAGATGTTGTCCCTATCAACATATGAATGTATTATCGCCCTTTTAAATGACATACAGAACCTGAATTAAATCTAGTTTTTCTATGGATTTTTTTTAAATCCAGCTAATATTTATACATGCACGTCTATAGTAAGTTTCTATGGCTGTCCATAAAATCTACAAAACATTATAAATGCAACGCAGATATATCTTTAAGACCGGAACACAGAAGTGGGTAAGATTATGGTATACAGACCCCCAGACTCCTCTTAGACAGAGGTGTCTGTCTACCCACCTTTTGAATATCCGTTAGGATTGTGTAGTAGTCACGATAGCCGACTGATTTGGTGATCGGAATTCGAGTCAAGAGACCCAAGTTCAATCCCAATGGGTTTTAAAAAAAAAAAATCTTAATAAGGATTGATATTGTTGGCTTGGACATAAAGATGGTGACTGGCTCACCACCTGTCAGGTTATCGCAAAAATGTCTTCTGTGGAAGGAGGGTCGAAAGGAATTAACTGTCTAAACCTCTGTCTCCGCCTGTATTGGGAAAAGCGTGAAGATACATATTTTTTTATTTAAGATCGTGACTTACCATATCTAACGATTCTTTATAATAACAGAAACCACACCATTCAATTTTTTTACACCATTCCAGTTGTCGCAGAAGAATGTGCATTTTGCTGCTGAAGAAAACGCCTTATTAGAGGGCGACGATATCAAACTATTTCAAGGTCACATATTAAGAACTATTTTCGATATAAAAATTAAAAACAAAGTACACAAAGCAAATTGAAGTAAACTAAATGATACGTAACCGTTAGTTTGATACAAAATTATGGTTTTAAAATCGATTTTACACGCGTTTTGTTGAATCGACTTATGGACGTACTGCCTACTTAACACGCGATAACATAATGAATTATGATCGCTTTTATTTTAAACAATATCAAATAAACAAAGGAGTTCCATAAAATTATAATATGTATGACTAATATACATACATAGATTGTATATCACTCCATACTATACTAGATATACTATACGATATACTACACTATACATAGATTGTATATCACTTAATTGTACTCACCACCAGTTACGTTTAACCAAAAATTCCAGAGAAATGTGGGTCGGAAGGTCTAAATTGTCAAGGTCTTTGGCTACTTCTGTATTGGAAAATTCGTGAAGATAAAAACACTACTTTCTTATCTTATTCAGGCTTTATTTAATTCTAATATGAACAAATTTTTTGCATTCGCAGCAATTATGTAACTAGCATGGAATGATCTTTTTTACAAATCAATTGTTTTTTTTTTTCTTTTCTATTTCTATTCTTATTATTTTTTATCTTACTGCATTTCCCAACTGTGAGAAAAGTTTATTATCGTGATTATTAAGGTTTTTTTACCTTTTAATAACTACACTAGTATTCATCACATATATGTATTCTTTAGCGAGATTCAAACCCGAAACTCTTAGTTTCGAAGAATAGCTTACTATCAAGTATGCTGTTAGAGACGCCAATTATTATGAAAATAAAAATATGGACTAGTTTTGCTAAAGACGTTTGCAGTACGTCTTTGATTAAAAATAATTATCTCGAAATGCTTCGTTACTGGATATTCTATCTAGGTCAATTTTACATAAATATACATATATATACATAAATATATATATACATAAATATACATACATAGATTGGGACAACATCACTTGCATTTCTCTGATCCCAAAGTAAGCAGCTTAAGCATTCGTATTATTGATTGACACCGAGGAGCTGAGCCTACGAGTGTTTTGGACAGAATAAAAGTGGAAAATCTGCAAGAAAAAGACAAGAAAGACGAGTATGTTGAGAAACTGATAGAAAGTTTTAAAGGCATAGAATAGATATGTGTGATTGAAGATTTGTGGGAGACATTTAAGAAAGGAGTCGTGAATGTTGCTGTTGAGGTATGCGGAGTAGCTAAACGGAGGAAAGGAAGAAAGAAGTATAATGTGTGGATGGATAAAGATGTACAAAAGGCTGTGCAAGAAAAGAAGAAAGCGTGGTTGGATTGGTTAGCAACAAAAGCTTACCAAAAACTTCAAAAGGCTACGAATGACGAGATAAAGGAAGCGAGAAAGAAGTATAAAAGATTCAATTCAGCTTTGAAAGATGTTGTGACTAGTAAGAAAGAACATAAGGATGATTTTGATAAGAGGCTCACTGAAGATTTCCAGTCAAACATCAAGTTTTTCTGGAAATCCGTCAATACAGCCAGAGGAAAAACTTCTACCTCGGAGCTGAGTACAATCAGGAGTCAAGATGAGAGCATTATAAAAGGAGAAGAATATGTGTTAAAGAGATGGAAAGAGTATTTTGAATGTTTATTTGAAAGAGAGGAAGTACAGGGTCAAACCCGGCACCTTCCATGGTTAATACAAATGTTGATGAAAGAGAGATAAGCGTGGATGAAATAGTAAAAGCGTTGAAAAGTATGAGATTAGGTAAGGCTGCCGGATATGATAGGATTACCGTCGAGATGCTGAGGACTGGACAGGGTTTAGTGGCTAGTCAGCTGTACCGCCTTTTCAATTTGTGCTGGCGAAATGGGCAAGTATCGGGAGACTGGTGCAAAGCCGTAATCGTGCCATTATATAAGGGAAAAGGGTCACGCCAGGGCTGCATAAATTTCCGCGGTATAAGCCTTCTAAGCGTCGTCGATAAATTGTATGCGAAAGTGTAGTGAATGAAACAGACGAAAAAGTATGGGACGCACAAGCGGGATTTAGAAAGGGAAAGGAGTGTACGGATCAGGTCTTTTCCTTGCGGTGCATAGCCGAAAAGTGTCTGGCTAAAAACCAGAAGATCTATTGCACGTTCGTGGAAAAGGCCTATGATAGAGTGGTGAGGAATGAATTGTGGACAGCATTGTCCGAGAAAGGTGTCAGCAGTATCCTCATACGAGCATTGCAAACTCTTTATAGAGATTCTTGTGCTTGTGTAAGGATAAACGGGGCATGCTCTGAATGGTTTAATATCGAAAAAGGTGTTAGACAGGGATGTGTAGCGTCACCGTGGCTGTTTAATCTGTTAATAGACAATTGCTTGAAAGATTCAAAACATAATGAAAGTGGGTTGAGAATGAATGAGTTACCCGTCAAATGTTTTCTCTATGCTGATGATCAAGTATTACTTGCGTCTTCAGCTGAGGAGCAGGAGATGGTAACTGCTATGAGTGGAGCTTTTGTTAGAGAGGGGATGAAGATGAATGTAAAGAAGACGAAAGTTATTGTGTTTGAAAGAGATGAGGCCATGACATACTGCAATATAATGATTGGAGATGAACAAATTGAACAGGTGAATGAGTTTGTGTATCTGGGTTCAAAGTTCACAAGAGATGGAATGTGTGAGAGTGATATTGAAAGAAGAGTGAATGCAGCTTTGCACTCCTTTATGAGCAGTCGGATGGTGTCTAACAAGGCTCGTTTGGCTGTGCATAGGGGAGATTTGGCTCCGACACTCATGTACGGAAGTGAAAGTTGGGTATGGCAGAAGAAACAAGAAAGCAGAGTAAATGCAGTTGAAACAAGAGCATTAAGAAGTATGTTAGGAGTTAAAATGAGCGACAGGATAAGCAATAGTGAAATAAGGAAACGTTGAGGTCTGAAAGATGATGTAGTGACTAAAATTGAGAACGGTATGCTGAGATGGTTTGGCCATGTCGAGAGAATGAATGAAGAACTATTGACGAAAAAAGCATATAAGGCGAGTGTGAATGGAAGTGTAGGAAGGGGAAGACCTAGGCGGACGTTTTGAGACCAAATCAGGGACGTCCTGAAAAAAGGCCAGGTCAAGAGTACCCTGAATCGAAGGGAATGTATGAAGGGAATAATGAAAGTGGACGAAGCGAAACGAGTATGTAAGGATTGTAGCAAGTGGAAAGAAGTGGTCTCTGCCTACCCCTACGGGAAAGAGGCGTGATTATATGTATGTATGTATGTATTATTGAATCAGAAAAAACGAAGGCACCACAAACATCCAGACCCGAAAAAATGTAGCTAAAGTGTTTTCTAAATTGACCCAGCCGGTGTCGAACCCAGGACCTCAGAGCTGACGACACTGTGAAAACCGGTGTGTTCGCCACTAGTCTACGAAGGTAGTCTCTAATATACTTACAATACTAATAGCACGGTCAATTAAGACGCAAATGTACGAAAGTGATGACGTCAACAACAATCACAATAGCCGAGTGGTTGGGTGATCGGAATTCGAGTCAAGAGACCCGAGTTCAATCCCCAGGTGGCAGGCTCGTACCAATGGGTTTTTACGGCACTAAGACAGCGACGAGCTCACCACCTGTCACGTTGTCCCAAAAATGTCTTCGGTAGAAGGTGGGTTGAAACGACTTAATGGTCTACCCCGCTCTATATCTTTAATGATTCATCTTAGTATGCAAAAGATAACAGATCAAAAGTTAGTGAACAAATTAGCTTTACAAAGGTTTCGTTCACAGCTTTCCCTGGCGGAATCCTTGCCGGTCGTCCTTGCTGCCGAAAACAATAAAGGGCTTACCGGCTACTAGTTCACGGCGCAATGAAATTATGATTGGACTTTGCAAGGTATGGGTCACTAACTGCACCTTTCTGCTCGTATGTTACACCGATTACGGTACTGAAATTCACGAAAGCAAATAACACATGTGACTAAGATGCATGCGTAAACATCATACCTCTTTCTAGTAAGGATAGACAAAGACCTTATCATTCAAAGAATAAACAATACATAACTACATATATACATGACATTTAAGAATAATAAATTGAAGTGTGTCAGGGCGTCGGTTTCTAATCACGATGTGCGCGCGCTTTTTTTCTCTCATCATTTTTCTCAAACCAAAAGAAGTAACATCAAAAAATGAATATACTGTAATTGTAAAATAAGTTACAAGAAAGTTATTTATGCATTAATGCTATGGGTTGCGGGTTCGGGTCCCGCTAAAGACAAACATTTGCATTACATGAATATGAATGCCTGTTCTCGAGTCATGGAACATCCATGCATATATAAATGCATATATGAAATAATATCTATGTAATAATATTGTAAAGTTGGCTTAGACAATAAGACATAGGCTCACCACTTGTCGCGTAGCTGGCTTTAATGAAAGATAGCTCGAAAGGACTTAATTGCCTTGACCACTGCCTACTCCAGTATTGGGAATATACTTATATATGATAAATTAAAAATAATTCTGACTCTCCTAGTCACTCGATTTCGTATGGAATAGGTTCCCTGCAAAAGCGAAATATTCGAAGTGCGTTCCAAAGCGGGCGACGTGATCGAACTTGCAAACAACAGCGACGGCGTCTACTCGCTGAGTCAGAGGGAACCAACACAGCCACCGCCAGTGGCGCGGGACATCATATTCGCTGCTATAGGAACGAGAGTCGTCATCAGATGTCCCGGGTAAGAAATATAAATACAAATAAACTTATAACCCAACTTTCTAATCATTTGTGAATGAAGCTATTTGTGATATTGCTATTTGAAGTTGTGATATTTAATGCCAGTAAATACTAATAATAATTATTTATATTTTTTTTTAAATATCTTCACGCAATCCCGAGAGACAAGAAGTCTAGTCTCGACAATTAAGTCCCTTCGACCCATTTTCCACCGAAGATATTTTCGGGACAGCGTGACAGGTGGTGAGCCCGTCGCCGTCTTTATGTCCAAGCCAACGGTATAATTCGTACATAAGTTTTTGAAACACCCGTTGGTACGCGCCTGCCACCTGGGGATCGACCTCGGGTCTCTCGACTCCGACTTCCTACCACCGACTCCGACTTCCTTCCGAATTCCGACTACCCAACCACTCGGCTATCATGACTATAATACTAATAAAGCTTTCTTTATTCCTTATTAATAAAAATAGCAAATAAAAAAATTATTATTAACGCTAAAATGCTTAAATTATCTTAGTATAATTGATTTTTTGTAATAGTTTTGTGCTAGTATGGATCTCTTATCGAATAAAGGCATTTATCTACAAGCGTTTTGCGGTAATGTGATGTTTACGCATCTATCAGACATTTACCGGAACCTAGTTGATTCCAGTAAATGTGCATAGCCTGCCTATTAATAAACATAAAGACATCGACGGGCTCACCACCTGTCACTTTGTCCCGAAAATATCTTCGGTGGAAGGTGGGTCGAAGGGACTTTACTGTCTACAGTAGACCTCTGTCTACCCCTGTATTGGGAATTGAAACGATCACTTGAACGACATCTAGGTGCACCGGTCCTCAAGCCAGCTCCGTAGTCACGGATTTGATTCCCGGACGAATCAATGTAAGAAACGACTTACTATGTCTCGATTCTGGACGTTTGTAGTACCGATATTGTTTCTGATTCCGTAACACAAGTACTGTTGCTACTTACTTCGGGATCAGAGCAATGTATGTGATGTCCCTATCTATGTATTAATTCAACTAAAAAAAAAAAAACTTCACATCAATTCCAATACTGCGGTAGACAAAAGGTATAGACAATCAAGTCCTTTCGACCCACCTTCCACGGACACACATTTTTTGGGACGACGTGAAAGGTGGAGAGACTGTAACTGTGTCCACGCAAACGATATAAATCGTACATAAATTTTGAAAACCCTTTTGGTACGACGAGTCTATCACCTGGGGATCGAACTCGGGTCTCTCGACTCGAATTCCGATCACCCAACCACTCGGCTATCGTGACAGTGTATTCATTGATTAGCCGTTCATTTGAACAGCACCACATTGAGAGACATCCCGGTGATTTGGAAAGTGGGGGAAGTTGAGGTGACGCCGCGGGATATGGCCAAGACAAGCGATGGGAGGGAGCATCTCAACGCGAGGGACCACATCGTTTTCGTTACAGTACAATACTACGATTCTAACGTTTATAGGTTCGTTTATTTCATTTATTTATTAAACTTTATACTTGTGAGAAGGTATAGACGTGCTTAATGCCTGAAGCGTTCTCTACCAGTCAATCTTCGGGTGATGCAGAGATGTGATGATGAAAATGATCAAATGTACAAGATTATAAAAAAACTTCACGCTATACCTAATACTGGGGTGGACAGAGGTCTTGAATATTAAGTCCTTTCGGCCCACGTTTCACGGAAGACATTTAAGTTAAACAGAATCACGCTTCCGATTAATCCCAGAGGAACCCTTGCATAACCAGTGATATAAAGTATACATACATATACATATTATCACGCCTCTTTCCCGTAGAGGTAGACAGAGACCACTAAAACACTTATGGTATGGTAATGGGTAACAACGAAGGCACCACAAATACCCAGACACGAGAAAATGTAGAAAAAGTGGTTTTACTACATTTTCCGACCACCGGAAACCGAACCCGGGACCTCGAGATGGTGACACCTTGAAACCAGCGACTACGCCACTCGTCCACGGCATACGGCGTCGTAGCAAAAATATTAGCAAGACATGTTTACTTTTTAATCCGCGACCTGTATTTTATTTTCTTACGTCCATTTCTAAACAAAATTGGTGCGCGAGGTAGGCTCATACCAATTGATTTCTTCGTAACTTATGTATGTTTTATATCGTTAACGTCACCTGTTACATCGTCTCAAAAATTTTTCGGTGAAAGATCGGTAGAACGGACTTAATTGTCTAGACCTCTGTCTACCTCAGTACTAAGAATGTCGTGAAGATACTTTTTTTTTTCATTGCAGTTGCTGGCAACAACATAATTTGGCGGGCGTGATAAAGTTGAAAGTGTTTGAAGATGTACGTTCCAAGTATGGGAGGCGCTTTACGTTGTTCGGTTTGTTTGCCTGTCTGTGTATCACGTGGATATTAACGGAGAAGATATACTGCTATCCGTTGCGTCGGAGAATTTGATTGTCTATTAGTCGGCACACAGATAATAAATATAGAATAGAGTATATAACGTTACCTTTTTTTAAAAAATAAATCTGGAGTAATTGATAATTTCTGCAGTAGAACTCATAGACATTTGCTAATGTTGTAACGGACGATGAAACTAATTAGAATTTGATGTGCTGCAGGAGTACGTCTCCCTCTCCAGTATGCGCCGTCAAAGTGTTTCCGGAATCAGCCACCATCGAGCTTCCAATGTGCAGACATAGATGTCGACACAAACGTTGTATATGTAAACACTACTAAATCTAAACTAATTGTTTATATATAATGTTAAAATCTATTCAGACGTCTTAATTTGATAAATTTACCTCTAACTGATGCTTGTGTGGACTATTTTAAATGGCACTGGCAGAATAACAGCGCTGCAGCAGTACTTATACAGCATATTTGTCGAGTCGGATGCCGTTTCGTTCTACTTTCTTTCTATCTTTTTTGTTTCTTTCTTTCTAATTTTACATTAATACATTCCCAATATAAATTGGGAATGTATTAATGTAAAATAAAGTTGGCAAGCATTTAGTTCACCTGATGGATAATAAATGGCTAGAGTTCATAAACACACGCAACGCCAGAGGGAGTGTATGTGTAGAGTACCTAAAAGAAAAATATGCGTTGGGTACCTAAAAGAAAAGTATTGCTTCTGCTGGCGCCATCCAGCAACAAACGTTGCCAGTGGAGTCCACCGCGAAGTGATCTGTGACGTGGCGCATCCTCACGTGCTGCGGTTACCTGCGGGGCGGCAGCTGCAGCGCACGGGCCGTGCTGCGCGTGCAGTGCTGCGGTTACCTGCGGCGCGGGCTGCAGCAGCGCGGGCGGCAGCTGCAGCGCACGGGCCGTGCTGCGCGTGCAGTGCTGCGGTTACCTGCGGCGCGGGCTGCAGCAGCGCGGGCGGCAGCTGCAGCGCACGGGCCGTGCTGCGCGTGCAGTGCTGCGGTTACCTGCGGCGCGGGCTGCAGCAGCGCAGGCGGCAGCTGCAGCACGGGCCGTGCTGCGCGTGCAGTGCTGCGGTTACCTGCGGCGCGGGCTGCAGCGCGGGCTGCAGCAGCGCGGGCGGCAGCTGCAGCGCACGGGCCGTGCTGCGCGTGCAGTGCTGCGGTTACCTGCGGCGCGGGCTGCAGCAGCGCGGGCGGCAGCGCCGGCGGCGGCGGCACGCCCCGCGCGGCACGCTGCACCAGCCACATGGCGGCGGCGAACTGGTCGCGCGACAGCTTGCCCGCGCCCGCGCTGTCGCACAGCGCCCTGCGACACAACCGCCCGTCACCACCCGGTACTCATTGTGACACATTTTGAGTCCCGGTAACCTTCGCTTTTGCCAGTTTTAAGATATAATTACAAAACTTTATGTGTTCGCAGACACAGATAATTGTACAATTTACGCTCCAATATCCGTATGCATCGTATTATGGAACTAGTTCAATATAGTCAGATAAATATTAAATAAATAAGTAGATATCTTCACGCAATTCTCAATACAAGGGTAGACAGAGGTCTAGTCTAGACAATTAAGTCCCTTCGACCCACCTTCCACCGAAGATATTTTCGGGACAACGTGACAGGTGGTGAGCCCGTCGTCTTTATGTCCCATCCAACGATGAAATTCGTACATAAGTTGTTGAAAAAATCATTGGTACTGCCACCACTGGGGATCGAACTCGGGTCTCTCGAATCGAAATTCCGACCACCCAACAACTCGGCTATCGTGACTTCACTTCGTTATCACGAAAAGATTCATGAAGTCATGATTTTCTTTAAATCCATTATAGATTAAATCCATTATGGAAAGTAACTTGTTATGCCGAGTGACAATCTTAAGACAGTATTTAAACCTTGTATTATTATTATGTCACATTAATAATCATCGATATTACAATGTCGTAATAATAATATTAAGTACAGTCATTTATGAAAGTTGGAAAACAGCGGACCCATGTATGAGCCTAAGGTTACCTATGGAATATGTTTTATTCAACTAATTTAATACCTCTCACCAGGTAGCGCTTAGTGGCTGCTCGCTTAGCTTCATACTACGGTAGGCAAGGCAATTTTAATTCCATGACCGGCAACAATAAACTGTATTTTTTTTTAATTATTGGTGATATCTAAACTAACAGCTAAAATTAATAATGATCCTAATTTACAGTAAACCAACGACAAGTCTTCGCTTATAGTATTTTACATAAAAGGACCTTAAAAACTATTTTATTTTGAAGAAATGAAGTACGCTAACCAGCAATACGAATGTGTTCTAATACTTTTCAATTAGCATTTGAAGCAAATCCTGTAATACACGGTTCAATTTCGTGTGTATGTCGAAAGGACTAAATAGTTTCTCAAAGACTCTTGACGACCCTTGAGTTGGGAAATTTGTGAACGATTTTAATTATTTAGACTGACTATACTCGAGCAACATTTACGTATAACGTAAGTCATACACAACAAGAAGAGAAGGTTGCTAATTAAATATTTTGGAACATTCGAGTTACTGTAATAAAATAAAGTACAGTATTAATACAACGCATTATATTTGCTGCTGAACCTTATATTTGTAAATATTAATGTATAATAAGCAAAAAACATATTACCCGGCATAAATTCTTGAAATAATATATTCGCCAGTTGCAATAAATCCTTTGTACTACATATCCGCTTGTATTAGAAATACGAACTTTAGCATCGCATTCGATTAAGTCAAACTTCATATTTTGTTACATTAACTGTCAGAGTGTGTATTGGATTTGAATATTTTTGAATGATAGCAATTATATTTATCCTTTAGTAATTCCAAAGCGGTGGTGAATGTTTATTCACCTAAAAATGTTGCTTATTGTTCCGGAGTGCCCCAGGGCTCGCATTTAGGCCCAATGTTCTTCAATAGTTTTGACGATATGCTGAATCTTGTTATCTTAATTATAGATTCCACTTTAAAGGATATCTTAATTACATAAATTAATATTATGTGGTTAGAGCGAACCCGAAAAAATTCTTATATCACATGGTATAACTATCGCCTTGGTAATAGCTATACATATAGACTTAACTCCTTTAAATTGATATTCTTGCTCGAAGATACTAAACAATTGTTTTTATTTAGTTGCAGATGGTGCTGTAGACGATTCTTAATTGTTTACTATACGAGATAAAGGTGCATTTAATAAATTGCCAGGAGTAATACATAAGAAAAGAAGTAAGTTTTGATATAGCACCTAATTGACATTGACACGAATCATATATTAATAAGCACGCACTATTTTAAAAACTCCGTACAATTAATATTATATCAAATGTATAATTTAAAAAACATACAGATTAGTAATCATTTTTTGTTTTTAATTTGTGTTGGTTGTTTAATTGTTTATGTTGGTCAGCTTTGTGTTTTTGTTCTTTTACAAGTTTCTTCACTTCGCTTGCATTGTTTTCGACATTTTTGCTAGCTGTCCTTCACCTCAAATTACCAATTAAAACAAAAATTGAAACTAAAACTGCTTTTACGCTTTACACCTACCAGATATGCGCGAGTGTCTGCTGCGGCAAACCGCTGCGCAGGAACGTATCACGTATTTCCGCGCCCGATACGAATCCGTCCCGGTCCCGATCGGCCGCTTCGAACTGCGCGTCGTACTGAGCGCGCTCGCTGGGCGTGGGCCCGACGCTCGCCGCGCCGCTCGCCGCGCCGCTCGCAGCCGCGTTCGGCACAACGCTCGGGGGCGTCGGTGTCGTAGGCTGTAACGTGACCTTGAACGTGTTAGAAATAAGTCTTACGTAATCTGAAATTCTAGTAGATCATTGCAAACTCTAATGAAAATGAAATTGTTGTATTGTGCGAAATAACTGGTTTCTATAATGTTAAAATCTGGAAAAATGTAGTAACCTTTTAAAAAAAATTAAGCAATTTCGAATTCGAAAATCGAGAGCAATTTCGGAATGAACACTGTAAAAATACTCCAAGAAGCTTTATTATCATGGTGTCCAAAATGTAGCTTTATTTGAAAACAAGCATCATATTCTACAGCACATTCTACACAGGTTCAGATTTTGTTCAAACATTTCCCCAGCTCATTTTTATATGAGGGAAAACATTAATCATAATATTTACTGCACACACAACATACATACAGCCTGAAGCATATGAATGGCCGGTTTTTTCTTGACATTGTACTATGGGGGAATTTACAGCGACAAAAATTTACATGGATCTGTAAACCGAGGATGCTTATCTTATTTTGTGTACAGAATCAAGAGGTAGCAACGTTTTTTTATAAATAAATTTAAATATCTTCACGCAATTCCCAATACAGGGGTAGACAGAGGTCAAGTCTAGACAATTAAGTCCCTTTGACCCACCTTCCACCGAAGATATTTTCGGGACAACGTGACAGGTGGTGAGCCCGTCGTCTTTATGTCCCATCCAACGATGAAATTCGTACATAAGTTTTGAAAACTCATTGGTACTGCCACCTGGGGATCGAACTCGGGTCTCTCGAATCGAAATTCCGACCACCCAACAACTCGGCTATCGTGACTTTTACGAGACTTACTTCCGCCCCAGAAGGAATTGAACGGTGAGTGAGTGAAGCCGACTCACCGTGGATAAGTCGAGCTCTCTCTCTCTCTCTCTCTCTCTCTCTCTCTCTCTCTCTCTCTCTCTCTCTCTCTCTCTCTCTCTCTCTCTCTCTCTCTCTCTCTCTCTCTCTCTCTCTCTCTCTCTCTCTCTCTCTCTCTCTCTCTCTCTCTCTCTCTCTCTCTCTCTCTCTCTCTCTCTCTCTCTCTCTCTCTCTCTCTCTCTCTCTCTCTCTCTCTCTCTCTCTCTCTCTCTCTCTCTCTCTCTCTCTCTCTCTCTCTCTCTCTCTCTCTCTCTCTCTCTCTCTCTCTCTCTCTCTCTCTCTCTCTCTCTCTCTCTCTCTCTCTCTCTCTCTCTCTCTCTCTCTCTCTCTCTCTCTCTCTCTCTCTCTCTCTCTCTCTCTCTCTCTCTCTCTCTCTCTCTCTCTCTCTCTCTCTCTCTCTCTCTCTCTCTCTCTCTCTCTCTCTCTCTCTCTCTCTCTCTCTCTCTCTCTCTCTCTCTCTCTCTCTCTCTCTCTCTCTCTCTCTCTCTCTCTCTCTCTCTCTCTCTCTCTCTCTCTCTCTCTCTCTCTCTCTCTCTCTCTCTCTCTCTCTCTCTCTCTCTCTCTCTCTCTCTCTCTCTCTCTCTCTCTCTCTCTCTCTCTCTCTCTCTCTCTCTCTCTCTCTCTCTCTCTCTCTCTCTCTCTCTCTCTCTCTCTCTCTCTCTCTCTCTCTCTCTCTCTCTCTCTCTCTCTCTCTCTCTCTCTCTCATCTCTAACCGCACGAGTCGCGATCACAAGTTGGGAGGAGAGATTCGGCGTTAAGATTAAGTTAATTGATGACGAGCTGATCTGTACTGATCAATACTAATTCGATCAAAGAGTGCTTTGAATATTTTTGAATGATAGCAATTATATTTATCCTTTAGTAATTCCAAAGCGGTGGTGAATGTTTATTCACCTAAAAATGTTGGTTATTGTTCCGGAGTGCCCCAGGGCTCGCATTTAGGCCCAATGTTCTTCAATAGTTTTGACGATATGCTGAATCTTGTTATCTTAATTATAGATTCCACTTTAAAGGATATCTTAATTACATAAATTAATATTATGTGGTTAGAGCGAACCCGAAAAAATTCTTATATCACATGGTATAACTATCGCCTTGGTAATAGCTATACATATAGACTTAACTCCTTTAAATTGATATTCTTGCTCGAAGATACTAAACAATTGTTTTTATTTAGTTGCAGATGGTGCTGTAGACGATTCTTAATTGTTTACTACACGAGATAAAGGTGCATTTAATAAATTGCCAGGAGTAATACATAAGAAAAGAAGTAAGTTTTGATATAGCACCTAATTGACATTGACACGAATCATATATTAATAAGCACGCACTATTTTAAAAACTCCTTACAATTAATATTATGTCAAATGTATAATTTAAAAAACATGCAGATTAGTAATCATTTTTTGTTTTTAATTTGTGTTGTTTGTTTAATTGTTTATGTTGGTCAGCTTTGTGTTTTTGTTCTTTTACAAGTTTCTTCACTTCGCTTGCATTGTTTTCGACATTTTTGCTAGCTGTCCTTCACCTCAAATTACCAATTAAAACAAAAATTGAAACTAAAACTGCTTTTACGCTTTACACCTACCAGATATGCGCGAGTGTCTGCTGCGGCAAACCGCTGCTTAGGAACGTATCACGTATTTCCGCGCCCGATACGAATCCGTCCCGGTCCCGATCGGCCGCTTCGAACTGCGCGTCGTACTGAGCGCGCTCGCTGGGCGTGGGCCCGACGCTCGCCGCGCCGCTCGCCGCGCCGCTCGCCGCGCCGCTCGCCGCGCCGCTCGCCGCGCCGCTCGCCGCGCCGCTCGCCGCGCCGCTCGCCGCGCCGCTCGCCGCGCCGCTCGCCGCGCCGCTCGCCGCGCCGCTCGCCGCGCCGCTCGCCGCGCCGCTCGCCGCGCCGCTCGCCGCGCCGCTCGCAGCCGCGTTCGGCACAACGCTCGGGGCGTCGGTGTCGTAGGCTGTAACGTGACCTTGAACGTGTTAGAAATAAGTCTTACGTAATCTGAAATTCTAGTAGATCATTGCAAACTCTAATGAAAATGAAATTGTTGTATTGTGCGAAATAACTGGTTTCTATAATGTTAAAATCTGGAAAAATGTAGTAACCTTTAAAAAAATTAAGCAATTTCGAATGAACACTGTAAAAATACTCCAAGAAGCTTTATTATCATGGTGTCCAAAATGTAGCTTTATTTGAAAACAAGCATCATATTCTACAGCACATTCTACACAGGTTCAGATTTTGTTCAAACATTTCCCCAGCTCATTTCTATATGAGGGAAAACATTAATCATAGCGAGGCGGTGGGCGGCGGCGGCTGCGGGCGCGGCGGCGGCGCGCGCGGCTGCGGCGAGGGCGGGCGGGAGGGCGGGCGCGAGGGCGGGCGGGAGGGCGGGCGCGAGGGCGGGCGGGAGGGGGGCCGCGACGGGGGGCGGGCGGGCCGCGCGCGCAGCTCGGCCGGCAGGCTGGTGGGCACGGCGTGCTTCTCCAGCGCCTTGTACACCAGGTGCATTGCCTGCGCACACCGCGTCGCGTCACACACACCACACCCCCCATCTCTCTCTCTCTCTCTCTCTCTCTCTCTCTCTCATCTCTAACCGCACGAGTCGCGATCACAAGTTGGGAGGAGAGATTCGGCGTTAAGATTAAGTTAATTGATGACGAGCTGATCTGTACTGATCAATACTAATTCGATCAAAGAGTGCTTTGAATATTTCGAAAGCTTTGCACTCGTGTTTGCGTTCTGTTCACTGCGACAAATACATATTACATACCCATACATAGTGTAGCCTTTGTACACATACTATCTTCTCTTCTAAAACAGACGAAAATCTGTTCTTATCCAGCACTTCTGTGCGCAGGGCTCGTGCCTTTAGATATAAAATATTTCGAATTGATAAGTTCTCAGTATGTATGTTTTGTGGACGAGAAAAAAAAAACTTACCTTTATTTACAGGATTTCATTGCTTATGCTAAAATAACTTTTTATCTATCTAGGCTTTAAACAAATTATACGAAGTACAAGGCATTCTCTCAACATTACACACTGCATTCATTACTGCACGTATTGGAACCACTTAGCTTAGTTTAAGTTTAAAAAAACTTTATCATTTACAAAAATAACATTTATATAACAAACTTATCTTAAAATTATACAATAATGTGTGTATGGAAGTTTGTTCAACTCAATCAAGGCAGAACGGCTAAAGGGATCTTAACGGGAACTTTAAGGGATTATAATCTGGTACAGTACACAGCTCATTTTATATGAGGGAAAACATTAATCATAATATTTACTGCACACACAACATACATACAGCCTGAAGCGAGAATAAGACACTAACTGAAGCATATGAATGGCCGGTTTTTTCTTGACATTGTACTATGGGGGAATTTACAGCGACAAAAATTTACATGGATCTGTAAACCGAGGATGCTTATCTTATTTTGTGTACAGAATCAAGAGGTAGCAACGTTTTTTTATAAATAAATATAAATATCTTCACGCAATTCCCAATACAGGGTAGACAGAGGTCAAGTCTAGACAATTAAGTCCCTTTGACCCACCTTCCACCGAAGATATTTTCGGGACAACGTGACAGGTGGTGAGCCCGTCGCCGCCTTTATCTCCAAGCCAATAATGAAATTCGTACATAAGTTTTGAAAAACTCATTGGTAGTGCCACCTGGGGATCGAACTCGGGTCTCTCGACTCGAAATTCCGACCACCCAACAACTCGGCTATCGTGACTTTTGCGAGACTTACTTCCGCCCTAGAAGGAATTGAACGGTGAGTGAGTGAAGCCGACTCACCGTGGATAAGTCGAGCAGGCCGTCGAGCAGCGAGGCGGTGGGCGGCGGCGGCTGCGGGCGCGGCGGCGGCGCGCGCGGCTGCGGCGAGGGCGGGCGGGAGGGCGGGCGCGAGGGCGGGCGGGAGGGGGGCCGCGACGGGGGGCGGGCGGGCCGCGCGCGCAGCTCGGCCGGCAGGCTGGTGGGCACGGCGTGCTTCTCCAGCGCCTTGTACACCAGGTGCATTGCCTGCGCACACCGCGTCGCGTCACACACACGACACCCCCCTCTCTCTCTCTCTCTCTCTCTCTCATCTCTAACCGCACGAGTCGCGATCACAAGTTGGGAGGAGAGATTCGGCGTTAAGATTAAGTTAATTGATGACGAGCTGATCTGTACTGATCAATACTAATTCGATCAAAGAGTGCTTTGAATATTTCGAAAGCTTTGCCCTCGTGTTTGCGTTCTGTTCACTGCGACAAATACATATTACATACCCATACATAGTGTAGCCTTTGTACACATACTATCTTCTCTTCCAAAACAGACGAAAATCTGTTCTTATCCAGCACTTCTGTGCGCAGGGCTCGTGCCTTTAGATATAAAATATTTCGAATTGATAAGTTCTCAGTATGTATGTTTTGTGGACGAGAAAAAAAAAACTTACCTTTATTTACAGGATTTCATTGCTTATGCTAAAATAACTTTTTATCTATCTAGGCTTTAAACAAATTATACGAAGTACAAGGCATTCTCTCAACATTACACACTGCATTCATTACTGCACGTATTGGAACCACTTAGCTTAGTTTAAGTTTAAAAAATCAACCCACAACGCGTTTTCTCATTAACCATTAATATTTTACTATTTTATTATTTGTTGTAATCGTGTTTTACACCATTTAAGTTAGTATTATTAAAAACAAATGGAAATGGTTCATCGAGCCAGATATGGGTATACCAGTAACGTATGAACATACAGTACATTGATTTAATTCAAATATTAAAATTATCAAAACTTAGAGATATTTTATTATATAAAGTATAGAGATTGTGTCATCAGTTTCAACAACATTAGTTTTTAATCCTGAAATATGTCTTTAAATAATTAATCACTCACAACAATGAACTCGTGTCTGTCGAGCATTCCGTCTTTGTCCTGATCGGCCAGATCCCAAATTTTGCCAAGTGTCTCCAAAGGCAGTTTTGACTCCATCAAAACACCTTTTACCTGAAAGTTTAAAAAAAAAACTTTATCATTTACAAAAATAACATTTATATAACAAACTTATCTTAACATTATACAATAATGTGTGTATGGAAGTTTGTTCAACTCAATCAAGGCAGAACGGCTAAAGGGATCTTAACGGGAAGGGATGAAATTTAGCAGTGTCTGGGGATAGATTATAATCTGGTACAGTATACAGTCTACATTTTATCCTGGAAAATGTACTTCAGTGAGAGAGATTTAAAACATGATTTTGATTAAGAAATTATATATTGAGAGATTTGGTAAAGCATCGAGGAGGCAATAGCCCAATGGTGAATGATGCGGACTGCAAAACATAACGTTGCATGTTCGAGCCCGCAATTAGCCTATTGTCGTGAACCACTCTAGACACAAGCTTTGCAGCTTATATGGAGTGATTGACAGTTATCCCCCCGAAGGGGCTCCCACCATGTCGTGGCGATGGGACTTAGTAACCGTGTCTTGGAAACCAGATTGAACCAAGAGGAACCTACATGGCCGGCCTGACTTAGCGAGGTATGGCCGGCCCCAGAAGATCGCTCCATGTGTGCTTGGCAAGCTCACTTCGGATGCGTGTTGGTGGGCTATGAGGTGAGCATTTGCGTTGTTGCCTTAGCACCGTGCACTCCACAGCCGAGGTGAAATGGTTACGAGGAGTTTTGGTATTGCTAATTGAGTGATAGTCTCGGGCGTTATTTTGCGGAAATTCATTGTAAAGTTGTTATTGAAAGAGTATAAAGTATTCTATATTGAAAGAGTATAAAGTATTCGCTCGATAATGCCTTGTTTTGACGCGAAACACGTGTCGCGTTTTCGTTGGCGGTATATGTTACCTGGTTTGAGTGTAGTGGTGGTGGTGCGTACAGTGGAATTAGTGCACGCATCTGTGGGAGGGAGGGTGGTGCTCTTCTTCCCTTCGGACCAGGTAACATATACATTTTTATATTTGCATGCGGAAGGTTGCGAAGTAACTTTTTCAATAACAACTTTTCTGGTATTGCGTTTCGCCATGCTCCCCGTCCCCTGCGACTCTGTCGGGAGTCGCACTCGCACGCGGCTGAGGTGGACACCAGAGGGGAAGAGGAGTGTCCGAAACGAGGCACCACTCTCCCGAAATATGGTCTGCGCCAGAACCAAAGTCCAAATCCGCCGCGGAGTGAAGTAAGTAGAAAGAGATTTAAAGTTTCAATTTCGTGTAGGAAACGGTGGCTCAGTGGTAAGAGCTTTGCAACCGTATGGCAGAGAGGTCGCGGCTTCGAATCCCGCCCTTAATAAAAACTGAAAAATATACCGCACCTTGTTACCGGGTATCAGGCCGTTATTGGGCTGGAGCGAGTCGAAGAGCTGGCTGTACTTCTCGCGTTCTGCCGGCTTGATGCTCCAGTCACTCGGGGCGGCCACGGCCGCGCTGGGCGGTGGAACTTTAGGCAGCTCACCCTGGAACAATTCATACGAAAATAAATATCTTCACGCCAATCGAAAATACTGGGGTAGACAGAGGTCTAGACGATTGCGTCCTTTCGACCCACCTTCCACTGAAGGCGGGTTTTTTTTGGGACAACGTGACAGGCGCCGCCGTTTTAAGTCCAGGCCATCGATATAAATCGTGCACAAGTTTTAAAAAACCCATTGGAACTAGCCTTGGGGATCGAACACAGATCTTTTGATTAGAATTCCGATCACCCAACCACTCGGCTGCCGTAACCTACTTGATAATAATCATTTTTTAAAAAATAGTATCTATAAAATAACGTTTCAATTTAGGGTATAAATTTCTACTGTCTCCAAAATACAGGTCGTAGTTCATGTTAGGTAAAATGTGTAAATATATAATGTTTATGTCATGGAGATAATAGTAAGTATGAACAGGACATAAACAATGGGGTATGTGACATTGTTTTGGCCATATGATAATAATTTATATGTTAATATTTCTAAAACTTGCTTTATACAGTTTTGTAACAGGAACACTAGTACAATAACACATGACATTAAATATAATAATGAAATTGTAAGAGAAAGTGAGCAAAGTAAATTTCTAGGATTAATTGTAGATAAGAATTGTAACTGGAAGGCTCTCATAGACGAGGTTTGCAAAAAAATTAATAGATATGCGTATGTTCTGCGGCAATTGAGGAAAACATCTTCACTTGAAACAGCGATGACAGCACACTATGGGTATGTTGCATATACGTTAAAATATGGTTTACTTATTTGGAGTAATAGTCCTGACTGGAAGAGAGCATTTATTGGACAAAAAAAATGCCTAAGGACAATGATTGGGGCTAAATGGCATGAGTCTTGCAGGCCTATGTTTAGAGCACTTAACATTCTTACGGTGCCAGCAATGTACATATTGGAAGTTGGTATCCATGTAAAAAAATATAAACATTTGTATAAAAAAGCGACCGAAGTATTGCCGTGTAACACAAGGAATTGTGAAAGTCTGGTATTCGACCGAATACCCAAAACTGAATTTTATCATCACAATTATAATGCTATGTCTACAAAAATATACAATAAACTGCCATATGAGATAAAAGACCAAAAGACATAAAACAATTTAAGACAAAGCTCAAGACTTGGCTATTGACCAGAAACAATTATGACATAAAGGAATTTTTAAACGAAAGCAATTAATAATTTTTAACTTTTCTCAAGTGTTGACCTGCGCTATAATAAGGATGACACATAATAATAATTAGGATTACAAATTTAGTTAAGTAGCAATGTTGTTTCTTTAGTGTTAATAAAATCTTTGCTTCGTGTATAACGATTAAAAAAAATAATTAAATTTTCGTACACCAATACTGGTAAACATGTTGTGAACTGTGACTATTAATATTGTAAGATCTGTTGTGAACCTACTATGTTTGTACGAATAAATGATTATGATTATGTAAAAATATAACATAACGGCATGTAAATGCCCTCTGCAGGAGATAGGCCTATGTTACGGATGTATATAAGTACATAATAAGTATCTACGTTAGCATTATTCCATGTACATATGTGGCTGGGATACTAAGACAGCGATTGGCCCACCACCTGTCAAATTGTTCCATAAAGAATACGGTGAAAGGCACGGAAGGACTTAGTTAGACCTTTGTCTAACGCAATATTAATAATATAAGTGAAAATATCTATGATTGTTCTACTCACGACTTTGGGCGGCGGTGCCTCGCTGTGTATATTACTCATGTTAATATCTTTCCCGGCTTGCGCCAGCGCCACCAACTTGAGGGCCACGAACAGCCCCGACTGAAAGAATTCACGAATTATTACTATATAATATAAATGTTATACTCACTCAACTTGGAACGACGAAACGTACGAAATTAACTGTTGAACCCACGAGGACCTCAAATAATCGCAAGCGGTTTGGCGATTACTGTACTAGATAAGTTCAAGTTTAAATATGTTGAATACTCACGATTGTTGTCTCTTGGTGGAACTTCATTATTAAACACATTAAATTAACTTATGGCTTCGCCTTTATGGCTTTATCAAAGGTTTCTTATTACAATTCTCGTATGGAATAATAATTATTATACCCACGTATGGCGAAACAGATATTTTAATACAAATAAATGTGGAATAAGTAAAAGTTAATTTTAATGTGTCTAAGTTAAAATAAATAAATGCGGACAACGTCACATACAATGCACTGTTCCATGAGTAATATAGCATACATTAATATTCCTTTTACAGCCGGTTTGTCAGTTAGAAATAGTTTTACGCGATATGTCCAACAATTGTAGACAGTAAACTTGTCCGAGACTTGAGAGAGAAAAAAGAAACTTTTAACAGCAACAAAGTATTATCCATCCATCTATCTACGACCACTAACACCCAGACCGAGAGACAATGTAGAAAACGCAATGTACAAATGAATTTACAAATAAACAAGGATCGAAACACACATTTTACACACACTTTTAATGCAACAAGATACCTCGGCGTACCTTAAGCACTATAAATTATCGAACCCACGACCATAGCTACAGATGTCAGATAAATATCGAATCCGTCACAAATCGCACAGCCAGATGTCAGGAGATCGTACGCGGCATGTCGCACTACGACAAACAATTGCTCGCGCACTGATAACACTATCAACGTAACTAAACAGCGTCCGGACTGTCGCCGGCTAATTCAATATTTAACTAACATGTTGTGGTATATTAATTTCATAACGAACTCCGTGGGCTAGTGGCGTAAACACCGGTTTTCATCTGTCATCTCCGAGGTTCCCGGGTACCATTCTAGGACGGTACAACGTCGAAAAACTAGTTGTTCGGTAAGCAAATTGCTTGAAGACGGGGGGTCAAGAGTACTCGGATACCTAGACGCGCATATATGAAGAAACTAATGAATATGAAGGAAGCAAAAGAGTTATGTAAGGTTCGTGACATTGCGATCTGTTATCTCTGACTACCATGTCAGGAACTGTGCGTGAAGTGCGTGAAGATGAGTAAGTATTCAATACAGAAGTAGATATGAGTACCACTACCACGAACGTCGAGTGGGAACGAAGGTCTACCCCGTAATTCTTCAAATCAATCCACTCTTATCTAAAACCTCTCTCTCTCTCTCTTATCTAAAACCCCTCTCTCTCCCTCTTACCTAAAACTCCCACAAAGTTACACAGTCACGTTCTCCCAAATGAGCTCCGGTGAAATGTCGAAACAACTGAATTTACCTCCTAATACAGAGAGAGGATAAATTGAAGGTGAAAGTGAAGAAAAAAACAAAAAGGCTCACAAACAAAAACCCCGTGCCTTTGACACTAAATCATAACCTCTGTGGTATCGATTGGGCAATATAAGGTGACCTCGTTGGTTGGCTGAAATACTCGCACCGCGTCGATATTACTGAATAGGACGCCTGATAATTGTCTAAAATTACCGTGATGTATCACCAAGTATATACCACCACTCTTATATCACGTGGGTGTCGTAAAAGACGACTAAGGGAGAACCCTTAACGATAAACTGAACCGTAAACTTGTGAATGTTAAAAAAAAAAAACTTTAACGAAATACAAAACTGTTAATGGAACCAGGGTAACACTGTTACTATAATAATTTTAAACCCGCTCTACTAATTTGTTGGATATACTTCAATAGCTTTTTTCGGCGTCGTTCAGGTTAGTTTCTTACGAGAATGTGTAATCTATAGCCGTTACCTAGGCCTCATCAACCACTATTCCAAACTCCATCGAAATCGGTTGAGCGGTTTAGACGTGACAAACACAATCAAAATCACTATCGAATTTACAATTTTAGTTAGAATAGAATACTGTTTCTACAAATCGAGGGTGGGACGTCCATGGACGAGAGGCATGCACACCGGTTTTCAGGTTTTCGCCTGCTCTGTGGTACCGGTTTCGACTCCCGGTCGGGTCAGTGTAGAAATAAATTTTTCAACATTTTCTCGGGTCTGGGTGTTTGTGGTAACTTCGTCGTTTCCGACTCCATAACCAAAGTGCTTAAGCTTGTAACTTTGGGATCAGAGCAGATATGTGATGTTGTCTCTATCTACGTATGTATTTAATTTATAAATAAAAAAATAAATATAAATATCTTCACGCAATTCCCAGTACAGTACAGGGCTACGCCTGGAGGGGTACAGAGGTCAAGTCTAGACAATTAAGTCCCTTTGACCCACCTTCCACCGAAGATATTTTCGGGACAACGTGACAGGTGGTGAGCCCGTCGCCGTCTTTATGTCCAAGCCAACGATGAAATTCGTACATAAGTTTTTTGAAAAACTCATTGGTACTGCCCCCTGGGGATCGAACTCGGGTCTCTCATCTCGAAATTCCGACCAACCAACAACTCGGCTATCGTGTCTTTTTATTTAATTTAATACTAATAATATAAAATCGAGGGTTCTACGTTTCAAATTGTTAAACTAAATTCATTCTAATAATCAATAACTTAACTTCATATCTCAATAACTTAAAGATGTAGAAATAGAGTTCAAATTCGTTTATCTGTAGAAGCACATTTAAAACCACTCGTACACTTACCTTGTCGAGGTACCCCTTGCCGTTGGGATCGGAGAGATCCCATATCTTGCTGAGCACAACATCGCTGAGGCGGGACTTCTTCAGAAATCGAGCCGCGTCTAGGGCTTGTATTGCTCCGGTGCCGTTCGGGTCAACCTGTAACAAAATTAATAAATAATAAATACATAAATAGATAGGTTATCAAACCATATCAAACTATAACGACGATGTTGAGTATATGCCACAACTTTGCAAACATCTCCTTTCAGTCTAAAACCTATATATTTTATTTTATTTAGATGTATATACTGTAAGATGAATTTTGGATTGGATTGACTATTTATCAGATAGGGACACCATTACATGCATCGCACTAATCACAAAGTGAATAGCTAAAGCACGCGTTCCCATTGCTGAGGTTGACAGAGGTCTAGACAATTGGAACCACCTTTCACCACTTGGTCGCATAGTATCGACGTGAAATTGATTGGCAGATGGCCAGAATCTGTGGGTGTAGTAACACCAATATACATGTCATGGTAGCCGAGTGGTTGGGTGGTCGGAATTAAACAAGAAACCCGAGTACGATCCCCAGGTGTTAGGCTCGTGCCAATGAGTTTTTTCAATAAATTATAAACGATTTGCATCACTGGCTTGGTTATAGAGATGGCGACAGGTTCACCACGTGTCACGTTGTCCCAAAAAAATGGCTCCGGTGAAAGGTGGGTCGAAAGTGTTTAATTGTCTAGACCTCTGTCTACCCCAGTATTGGGAATAGCATAGTGACAACTCCTATCAATGGCGTGGAGGAATTACAAGCGGTCAAAAACCAATTTTAATGAGCTTAGATATGAGCAAACCGCAGCCACCCCCCAAATAGGTGCATCATGTTGACATATAAAATTATTCAGTGTGACGCACGTTTTTATTTTTTTATTTATGTGAAACGACTAAATTTTACTGGGCCTCCGATATAAACCTGCCAGTACAGAATAGATAAAACATTTCCGAGATAGCGATGTTGCCAGCAACGGCCAATTTCTCTTGAAAAGAATCTCTTAAAAAATCCTCAAAAGATATTTTTATTCCTTACGAGACTACGTAATGTCAGCGTTTATAAGAGGCACTCGTGAACTCCTCCTTTTGTCCTACATTTACAGACTATATTAAATGTTTTAGCATGCATTATCATAATGTATTTATTTATTCGTAGAGAATAAATATACAAAGTTTTTGGCCAGATAAATGTTAACCAAACAACGCAACTTTAGTAATTGTGGACAGTGGACTTTTTATATTTTTAGTTATACCAGCCTAAAAATCACTTATTCCTCCACGACCTCCGTGAACGAATAACGTACATCGGTTTTCATGTTTTCGCCAGCTCAGAAGTCCCGTGTTCGATTCGCGATGCGGTCAAAGTAGAAAACACTTTTTCTACATTTTCTCTGATCAGGGTGTTTATGGTGCTTTCGCTGTTTCCGATTCCTTAACACAAGTGCTTCAGCTGCTTACTTTAGGATTAGAGTAATGTATGTGATGTTGTATGTGTCCTTATATTCATGTATTTACTTATATATTAGTATGGAGGTACGGATGATATGGAAATATAACAACACCTACACCGAAAATTATGAATCTGATATAGCGAAAGAGTGAGTCTTAATATTAGGCGATCCGTTTTCTCTAATTACCCCGTCAGGTACGTAGGTATGAGTAGGTATCAGGTAGGTAGGTGTGAGTGAAGATAAATCAGTAATATGTTAAAATCTATTTCTTCTTCACTTTGATTTTGTAACGGATGATGTGCCCAGGAAAAGGGTAGCTACCCGCCAGGTCGGGTGATCGTGACCTGGGGAGGACGTCTCCTCCACAGTGTGCGCTGTCGGTAATCGTATATATTCGTGCAACCGTGAGAACTTCGATAGAGCGATGTAGGACGTCGATGTGTTTCCCGAATCCGCCACTAGCGAGCTTCCAATGTGGACACACAGTTCGTAGCCAGAATCGCGGTCCCATGTTTCACGGTTCACACGAGATTGTCTCGGGTAACCGTCCGAAATACGACCCTCTCCCAACACGAGTGGCCCCCGGGGCCTCTCACCCTCCCCCTCCCCCGTATGTCGATAGGTCTTCGCTTCGTTACAGGGTTCGAGTGCGTCACGACGTCGTCTCTTTTTACCTGCGGGCCTTCATTCTCGCAGGTCTCCTCAGATGACGCTTTCAAGGCCTCCGGGCCAACAGCATCCCGTGGATGGTTTTTAGTCGGTATGTTTCTCCGTCTGAGATCCGAGTCCGACACTGTTCGTTTCGGTGGCCTCCCGGTCAGGAAACGTTCGTGCGTAAAACATTTTCCTCCACGGTTATCAACAAAAAAAAATATGTTGCAGGAAAAGTGTAGCTACCCGCCAGGTTAGGTGACCGTGACCTGGGGAGTCTCCTCCACCATGGGCGCTATCGGCAATCGTATATATTCGTGCAATCGTAAGAACTTCGATAGCGCGATGTAGGATGTTGATGTGTTTCCTGAATCCGCTACTAGCGAGCTTCCCATGTGGAGACATAGATGTCGCTACAGTACGTATGTATGTCCGTATGTATGTTTGTATTTATGTATTTTGTGGGAGTAGGATAAAAAACAAGCCTACAGTACTCCTGAAGGAAAGTGACTGGCCCGAGAATCGCGGAACAGAGATTAGTCGTTCGCGATTGAACGAATCGAACAGAACGAACCCGGGCCGCAAGAACAGCGTAACCATGCAATTTATATACAAATAGAATGATGGATCTGATAGCAGCAAATCATAACGTACAGATCTTGCCATGTGACGATCTTTTCTCAACGCCTATCCCATCAGGAACTATACATGAATGTATCATATAAAACGGGTTATCGTTCTATATACAAAAAAAAATATCTACAGGCCTTTCCCAATAGTGGGGTTAGCAGAGATTCAAACATTTAATCCTTACGACGCACTTTTCACCGGAGACATTTTTTGGGACAACGTAACAGCTGGTAAGCCTGTCGCCGTTTTAAGTCCAAGCATAAAAATATTACATAAGTTTTGAAAAAAAAAAAAACGCGTTGGTATTAGCCCTCGCCCTGGGGATCGAACACGGCTCGCTTTACTCGAATTCCGATCACCCAATCACTCAGCTATCATGCCATAATTTTGAAATTATTTTAAAAGACAATTTGTGAAACTCCAATTATTACATAAGCACTTTAAAAGCAATTACGATGAAATATTCCAGAACTGAGACCTAAGAGATGAATTATTATGCAATTGGCATAATACCAAATGTCATGACAATACTTTTTATGGGGAGGCCAACATAGTGACCCAATTCAAACTGATGTTAATACAAATTGGATTACTTGCGTTAAGGAGTTTGTACAATGGGACAAATTTGACAAGAATAAATTGTTGATGACCTAAAGAAACTACAGTAATAGTACGCACATATTTTTCCCCAAATAAATTTTAATAAATTTAAATTAAGAATAGCGTTAAAAATTTCAATAGATATAAATTAATAAGTGTGAATAAAAAAAATATTTTATTTAAAATAAGCGTGGGGAGCTTTTTAAGGTATTATCAAAATGATAATCACTTTACTCATATCTGTCAATAAAATATTTATAACTTTTGACACCATGCACCCCACGCTTTTTTCAAAATAAAATATTTTTTTTTATTCACACTATTATTAATTTATATTTATTGAAATTTTTAATGCTGTTCCTAATTAAAATTTATAAAAATTTATTTTCTATTTTTTAGTTAGGTTTTCTACAAAGAGCGTGTTTTTTAGTTTTTTAATTTTTTACTTTTAGTTTTTTATCAAATTAGTGTAGTGTCATCTGTTCTCGATGAAAAAAAAAAAAAAAAAAAAAAAGGCTACAGTACTCCTGAAGGAAAGTGACTGGCCCGAGAATCGAGGAACAGAGATTAGTCGTTCGCGATTGAACGAATCGAACAGAACGAACCCGGGCCGCAAGAACAGCGTAACCATGCAATTTATATACAAATAGAATGATGGATTTGATAGCAGCAAATCATAACGTACAGATCTTGCCATGTGACGATCTTTTCTCAACGCCTATCCCATCAGGAACTATACATGAATGTATCATATAAAACGGGTTATCGTTCTATATACAAAAAAAAATATGTTGCAGGAAAAGTGTAGCTACCCGCCAGGTCGGGTGATCGTGACCTGGGAGGACGTCTCCTCCACAGTGTGCGCTGTCGGTAATCGTATATATTCGTGCAACCGTGAGAACTTCGATAGCGCGATGTAGGATGTTGATGTGTTTCCCGAATCCGCCACTAGCGAGCTTCCCATGTGGAGACATAGATGTCGCTACAGTACGTATGTATGTCCGTATGTATGTTTGTATTTATGTATTTTGTGGGAGTAGGATAAAAAAAGGCTACAGTACTCCTGAAGGAAAGTGACTGGCCCGAGAATCGAGGAACAGAGATTAGTCGTTCGCGATTGAACGAATCGAACAGAACGAACCCGGGCCGCAAGAACAGCGTAACCATGCAATTTATATACAAATAGAATGATGGATTTGATAGCAGCAAATCATAACGTACAGATCTTGCCATGTGACGATCTTTTCTCAACGCCTATCCCATCAGGAACTATACATGAATGTATCATATAAAACGGGTTATCGTTCTATATACAAAAAAAAATATGTTGCAGGAAAAGTGTAGCTACCCGCCAGGTCGGGTGATCGTGACCTGGGAGGACGTCTCCTCCACAGTGGGCGCTATCGGCAATCGTATATATTCGTGCAATCGTAAGAACTTCGATAGCGGGATGTAGGATGTGGATGTGTTTCCTGAATCCGCCACTAGCGAGCTTCTTATGTGGAGACATAGATGTCGCTACAGTACGTATGTATGTCCGTATGTATGTTTGTATTTATGTATTTTGTGGGAGTAGGATAAAAAACAAGCCTACAGTACTCCTGAAGGAAAGTGACTGGCCCGAGAATCGAGGAACAGAGATTAGTCGTTCGCGATTGAACGAATCGAACAGAACGAACCCGGGCCGCAAGAACAGCGTAACCATGCAATTTATATACAAATAGAATGATGGATTTGATAGCAGCAAATCATAACGTACAGATATTGCCATGTGACGATCTTTTCTCAACGCCTATCCCATCAGGAACTATACATGAATGTATCATATAAAACGGGTTATCGTTCTATATACAAAAAAAAATATGTTGCAGGAAAAGTGTAGCTACCCGCCAGGTTAGGTGACCGTGACCTGGGGAGTCTCCTCCACCATGGGCGCTATCGGCAATCGTATATATTCGTGCAATCGTAAGAACTTCGATAGCGCGATGTAGGATGTTGATGTGTTTCCTGAATCCGCTACTAGCGAGCTTCCCATGTGGAGACATAGATGTCGCTACAGTACGTATGTATGTCCGTATGTATGTTTGTATTTATGTATTTTGTGGGAGTAGGATAAAAAACAAGCCTACAGTACTCCTGAAGGAAAGTGACTGGCCCGAGAATCGAGGAACAGAGATTAGTCGTTCGCGATTGAACGAATCGAACAGAACGAACCCGGGCCGCAAGAACAGCGTAACCATGCAATTTATATACAAATAGAATGATGGATTTGATAGCAGCAAATCATAACGTACAGATATTGCCATGTGACGATCTTTTCTCAACGCCTATCCCATCAGGAACTATACATGAATGTATCATATAAAACGGGTTATCGTTCTATATACAAAAAAAAATATCTACAGGCCTTTCCCAATAGTGGGGTTAGCAGAGATACAAACATTTAATCCTTTCGACGCACTTTTCACCGGAGACATTTTTTGGGAAAACGTAACAGCTGGTAAGCCTGTCGCCGTTTTAAGTCCAAGCATAAAAATATTACATAAGTTTTGAAAAAAAAAAAAACGCGTTGGTATAAGCCCTCGCCCTGGGGATCGAACACGGCTCGCTTTACTCGAATTCCGATCACCCAATCACTCAGCTATCATGCCATAATTTTGAAATTATTTTAAAAGACAATTTGTGAAACTCCAATTATTACATAAGCACTTTAAAAGCAATTACGATGAAATATTCCAGAACTGAGACCTAAGAGATGAATTATTATGCAATTGGCATAATACCAAATGTCATGACAATACTTTTTATGGGGAGGCCAACATAGTGACCCAATTCAAACTGATGTTAATACAAATTGGATTACTTGCGTTAAGGAGTTTGTACAATGGGACAAATTTGACAAGAATAAATTGTTGATGACCTAAAGAAACTACAGTAATAGTACGCACATATTTTTCCCCAAATAAATTTTAATAAATTTAAATTAAGAATAGCGTTAAAAATTTCAATAGATATAAATTAATAAGTGTGAATAAAAAAAATATTTTATTTAAAATAAGCGTGGGGAGCTTTTTAAGGTATTATCAAAATGATAATCACTTTACTCATATCTGTCAATAAAATATTTATAACTTTTGACACCATGCACCCCACGCTTTTTTCAAAATAAAATATTTTTTTTTATTCACACTATTATTAATTTATATTTATTGAAATTTTTAATGCTGTTCCTAATTAAAATTTATAAAAATTTATTTTCTATTTTTTAGTTAGGTTTTCTACAAAGAGCGTGTTTTTTAGTTTTTTTATTTTTTACTTTTTAGTTTTTTTTATCAAATTAGTGTAGTGTCATCTGTTCTCGATGAATCTACAAAGTTTGAAAGAAATCTGGCTGTTCAAAATGGGTCAAAATCGCGCCCAAAGAAGTTGGTTACAAACATACAAATATACAGGTGAAGCTAATAAAAGTGTGTTAAAAACATTCAAACTGACGCCATCTTTATGTCCAAACCAACGATGAAATTCGTACATAAGTTTTGAAAAACTCATTGGTACTGCCACCTGGGGATCGAATACGGCTCGCTTTACTCGAATTCGATCACCCAATCACTCAGCTATCATGCCATAATTTTGAAATTATTTTAAAAGACAATTTGTGAAACTCCAATTATTACATAAGCACTTTAAAAGCAATTACGATGAAATATTCCAGAACTGAGACCTAAGAGATGAATTATTATGCAATTGGCATAATACCAAATGTCATGACAATACTTTTTATGGGGAGGCCAACATAGTGACCCAATTCAAACTGATGTTAATACAAATTGGATTACTTGCGTTAAGGAGTTTGTACAATGGGACAAATTTGACAAGAATAAATTGTTGATGACCTAAAGAAACTACAGTAATAGTACGCACATATTTTTCCCAAATAAATTTTAATAAATTTAAATTAAGAATAGCGTTAAAATTTCAATAGATATAAATTAATAAGTGTGAATAAAAAATATTTTATTTTAAATAAGCGTGGGGAGCTTTTTAAGGTATTATCAAAATGATAATCACTTTACTCATATCTGTCAATAAAATATTTATAACTTTTGACACCATGCACCCCACGCTTTTTTCAAAATAAAATATTTATAACTTTTGACACCATGCACCCCACGCTTTTTTCAAAATAAAATATTTTTTTTTCACACTATTATTAATTTATATTTATTGAAATTTTTAATGTTGTTCTTAATTAAAATTTATAAAATTTATTTTCTATTTTTTAGTTAGGTTTTCTACAAAGAGCGTGTTTTTAGTTTTTTTTTATCAAATTAGTGTAGTGTCATCTGTTCTCGATGAATCTACAAAGTTTGAAAGAAATCTGGCTGTTCAAATGGGTCAAAATCGCGCCCAAAGAAGTTGGTTACAAACATACAAATATACAGGTAAAGCTAATAAAAGTGTGTTAAAACATTCAAACTGACGCCATCTTTATGTCCAAACCAATAATATAAATCGTACATTAATTTAAAAAAAAAAAAAAAAAAAAAAAAAAAAAAAAAAAAAAAAAAAAAAAAAAAAAAAAAAAAAAAAAAAAAAAAAAAAAAAAAAAAAAAAAAAAAAAAAAAAAAAAAAAAAAAAAAAAAATATCTTCACGCAATTCTCAATACAAGGGTAGACGGAGGTCCAGACAATTAAGTCCTATCTACCTACCCTTCACTGGAGACATTTTATGGGACAACATGACAGGTTGTGAGCCTGTCGCCATCTTTATGTCCAAACCAATAATATAAATCGTACATTAATTTAAAAAAAATTCATTGGTACAAGCCGATTGGACAGATTACTCAACCACTATTATTCCAACATTATTTCGAAAATAAATATGTAAATATGTATATACATTGGGATTTTCCTCCATAAGAATTAAGCCAATATTTTGCTAAGCTTATGAAACTTCTTAATTTAGCCAAATATTTGTATTTCAATCGTTTTATATTCCACTTTATCCAGATCGAACTCTTCTTGAGAAAATTTATCTTGAAAAAAAATCATTACTAAATAAGTATTAAAAAACATCTATTAACCTCATGCAAAAATTTGGTTTCTTTTGTACTTTGATTGATGCAAAAACCTTAAAATATTTTTACTCTTCCATTAGTACACTTACATAAGCCTAAAATAATCATGCATAAGCTTTTATCTATTAGAGGGAGGCTTAATTTCTTTACAGTTCTAATTGAATTCTATTACTTACACTTACATAATAGGATGTGAAGGTGTTTGGCTGACTTGTCACATTGTACTAAAAAATATCTTTGCTGAAGAGTGGGCCAAAAGGTCTTAACTATCCAGACCTCAGTCTACCTCAGTATAAGGAATAGTAATAAGGTATTTTAATGATTTCTTGTATTTACACGAATACTACACATTTAAAATAAAACGATTTTCGGATTTTATAGCATTTTTAATTAGTTTAACAAACTATTTTTATTTCCTGAAGTTTCAGATGCTTTACAGCATCCATGGTCACGGGGGGACTGAGGTCTTGAACATCCCACTGCCACAGCTAGTGTCAGCTATGTGTTCTTTAACGTCAGCTATGTGTTCTTTAACGCGAATTTTTATCGAACTACCACCTGCTTGGGATCCAGTCATTAATAAAATTAAATACAAGACTATGCATACCACTGCAAGACCTCAAGATACAGTGAGTACATTCTGCGTAAATTAAAATAAAAAAATAAATATCTTCACGCAATTCCCAATACAGGGGTAGACAGAGGTCAAGTCTAGACAATTAAGTCCCTTTGACCCACCTTCCACCGAAGATATTTTCGGGACAACGTGACAGGTGGTGAGCCCGTCGCCGCCTTTATCTCCAAGCCAATAATGAAATTCGTACATAAGTTTTTGAAACTCATTGGTACTGCCACCTGGGGATCGAACTCGGGTCTCTCGACTCGAAATTCTGACCACCCAACAACTCAGATATTGTGACTGCGTAAATTGGATCCAAAATTAATAAAAAAAGTTGACGGTAGCCGGAGGAAGCTGTGACAGTGGGATTTCAAGACCTCAGTCCCCCCTGACCACTGAAAAGTTGGAAAATAAAAATAGTTTGTAAAAACTAATTAAAAATGTGATAAAATCTGAAAATCATTTTATTTTAAATAAGGTATTTTATTTTACATAGTTGGAATTTCAGATGAAAAAAGGAATTAATGCATCTTCACACCATTCCCAATACAGGGGTAGACAGAGGTCTAGGCAATTAAGTACTTCCAACCCACCTTCTACCAGACTTTTTATGGGACAGTATGGCAGGTGGTAAGACTGGTGCTTTCTTTATGTACTTTTTAATAAAAACATTTTATGTGGCATTCACTAATTTCCAAAATATGTTGTTATGTAATTACTATAACAGTCATGAACAGATTTTGAGGATTCTTTCTTTTTTGAGCTAAACCTCTAGATACTTAGCTCTATGAAACTCTATTATATAACAATTATTCAAAGTAACTATAATGTAGGGATGAAGGAATAATTTCTTTACTATGAAGGAATAAAGCCAACTACAAGGTTCAAATTTGATATAAGACATACAAATATATTAATGAATGGGAAAAATACACATAACAGGATTTCTAAAACTTAGCGGAGGCTAATTACCACAACTGGATTTTATGTAATTGAGTTTTTTCATTGAAATTTTGTAAATGTTAGATAGGTATTTTTAAAACAAATCTATTTCAGACGCAAGCAACACAAGCTACAACAGACAGTAACAGTTATTTGTGCGAGATATGTATAATAATGAAAAAATTTGCGCTGCTGAATGCTTATCACGAAACGCCAACCTTTACAATACCTTTACAAATTACACTTGTCATATGTGTAAATAACTTGTAACCTGATGATCACAGGTTACCATCAGTTGATTTCAATTATTGATTAGCAATTCAGGCTTTCATTACTCTAATTGATGTATAAACCAATAGAGAAACGATCTATACATAGAAATTTCTAATTAGTGTAGAGAACAAAACGTAAGACGAAATTTATACTTACTTGATGATAGTAGGCTTCGTATATTGAACTGTGGGCCCCTGCCACCTGCAACCCGTTAAGCCACATTTTTATACCAAACACACGTAAAATAATAGAAATACCGAGTTTTTATAAATTATACATGGGTGTGACATTACAGAAATGACATTCAGTGTTCGCTCAAAAATATGATAAAATTAACAAGAAATTAGAAAGAGAAGAACCATAAAGATGTATAGAAAAATCCACCGTTAATCACTGCACTTAAATTTTACTGGCATCTAGAACGATCTTTCATAAAATTCACTATAAAACAAATTTTCAAAATAGCGCAACCAGTACGCGACACTTTAACGTGGTATATTTCATAAACAAGACAAGCGACCTAGTGATTTCACTACACAGAAGTATTATACATTTATTAAACTTTACTGTAAGTAGAATACTATTGGAAATTGCACCATACAAACATTAAAATTCTATTTTATTCTACCTGAGTAGGAGAAGGCAAGGCAGCCATTTTTCACATCTCCTCATTGACCAATCAATAGAGTCCATAGATATACAGAAGATTTGACATCAGAAACCAGTGTCGCCAGCCGAACAACATATTGTCGATGAATTGAATGAATTGCATTTAATCATCAGATTAATATTAGGTTTAAAGATAATTAATTACTCATAAAGAACATTGGTTCACTTACAATGAGATTACAGAAATTTATAATATGATATGGTTTAACTAGCTAGATTCGAACAGATGCTTAATAAATATCGTTGGATATATACATTTTAAGTTTCTCTTTGAAAACATTAATAGACACACAATCCCTAATCTCATTAGGCAAATTATTGAAGAGTTGCGCTCCCTTAGACAGTATATATTAATGAAAACTAAGGTCATTTTTATTATCAAATATTTAAGTTACATAATGTAGAGTTTCGATTTCTTAAACTTCAAAAATTAACAAAGTGGAATATAAAGTATACACAGCAGTTATAATGGGTAAATAACTGCTATTATTTATTGTATTAATTATAGTATTTCTTTCGAAAAATTTTAAAATTATTGCAGTGCATTCCACATCGCAGTAGCGTGCGGCGCTCTAAGCAGTAGCCACCTCTCTTCACGACAATACTTTAAAGTAGTGGTTTAATTCCCTTTTTCCATAAATTATTCAATATGCGCTTTGTCTGAGAAGCGAGTGCTATATACTTATAATATAACTGAGCCGGAAGCAGGATAACCATCTTGAGTAATATCAGAATAAAATTCAGCAAATCAGTAACGGGCAGCAGCGTCTAAAGTGCAAGATGTCTGGTAATGCAATCGCCAATCCTCTTTCCAGACGAGGCGATTAGCGCATACCATCCCTTACGGGGAGAGGCTTATGTCCAAGCTTTTATGTGTAGGCAATTATTTGTGTGGATTTTTGTGCTCAAGTCATAGATGTTTGTATAAATATTTTACTATGAAAGTACATTGTCTCTTTCGATCTTACCTTTCTTATACAAAGTCACTGAAAAGCTAATTTACCAACAGTTGAACCTTTGCTTTAACACTTATAATTTGTTTAATCCCATTCAATCCGGTTTCCGTACAGGGCATAGTACGGCTACTGCTCTAATGAAAGAAACCGATGACATTCGTTTGGCTGTGGACAATAAATAGCGCACAGTTATGACTTTGTTGGATTTTAGCAAAGCTTTTAATACAGTTGATTTGGATGTTCTGTTGAGTCAGTTGAGTTCACTTAATTTATCTCGATCAGTAATTGACTAGTTTAAAAGTTATCTCAGTGGACATCGGCAGCGTATTCGCACTGATGAAACTGTTTCACCTTGATTCGATACCACTGCAGGTTTAACGCAGGGTGGCGTGTTGTCACCATAACTTTTTTCTATTTTCATAAATTCAATCTCTCAAAAAATATCTTCTCTCTACCATATGTATGCGGATGATATCCAGATTTATACTCAGTCAACTCTTAAGAGTCTGCCTAAAGCTATCACTATCTTGAACAACGACTCAAATCAGATTCTTACGTGGAGTAAATCTCATAGTCGATCCTAATAAGTCGCAGGCAATAATTATTGGCAGCCGGAAATTCATCTCGAGAATTGACTGGACGTCCTTGCCTCGAATTAAACTCAATGGAGTTGTAATCTTATTTTGTGATTATGTTAAAGACTTAGGCATTTATCTTGACCGTACCATAAGTTGGACACCCCATTTAAATGAAGTTAGTAGGAGAACCTTTGTAGTTCTTGGTTCAGTGCGTCGCCTTCGATCATTTCTCCCCATTCCTACAAAAATTATGCTCGCACAGACTCTTCTCCTTCCAATTCTGGATGCCAGGTATAAAGATATAACTGAGCACCAATTAAATAAGCTAGAAAGACTTCAAAATACTAACATTCGGTTCATACTTCAGTTGCGTAAATATAACTATATTTCTCACGTCTCAAGTGGTTACCAATCCGACTTCGCCGGAATTTGCATATTCTTTCTATTTTCTACTGTGTCTTGTTTCATATCTCGACTCCGCCTTATTTAAAGCAGAAGCTTAAGTTTGTAGGGCTTTCAGAGGAAGATTTACGCTCTTCCAGGAAACTCATTTTAAAAGTGCCAAATCACAAAACAACATTCTTTGAAAAATATTTTACAATACAGGCTGTCAAATTGTGAAATTCCCTGCCATTATCTGTCACAATCACTTGAATACCATTATATACTGCATTATTGATATTCACATTGTATTTATAAGTTTAAATTCATTATTACATTGTTTGGGGTTTAGTATATGTATATATTATTGTATGTATCTCCTTTAGTTATATATTATGTGTATTCCTATTGCACTACCTACGTAGTAAACTTTCCCTTATCGCCATTGGTTGCCTGGAAGAGATTGCTATGAAGCGATAGGACTAACTATCTCAGCAGCGATCAAGATGCTAGGTGGCTTATACTGCGATCGCCAATCTTGTAAGTGAGCGAGACGATTATGATAAATTCGTCAAGAAAGACGCTGTAGCAGGCAGTGATCCTTTTAAAAGCTTTTAAAAATAAATAAAAATATATGTCTTCAAGGAATTCCCAAAACGGGGTAGACAGATGTCTAGTCTAGACAATTAAGTACCTTTGACCCACCTTCCACCGAAGATATTTTCCGGACTACGTGATAGCCCGTCTCCGTCTTAATGTCAAAGCCAACGATATAATTAGTAAGATATAAGTTTTAAAAAACCCATGGCCGACGATGGTTCGAGCCTGCCAACTGGGGATCGAACTCGGGTCTCTCGACTCGAAATTCCGACCGACCAACCACTCGGCTATCGTGACTCTCTTGTGAAGCTTTTAACGTATCGTAATAATCACAAGGATATCGCCACGTTCTTAGAGATGAAAATGGTGAGATTAGACAATGAGGTATCTATTGTGATACTTGGCAAATTGTTTGCCTGGCCTGTCTGGTTACAGGTGATGCGGAAACATTAATAAATAAAGTCAAAGCGATTACTATTATTAAACTTTGAACAATAGTGAAGTTACGATAACTGAGTGGTTGGATGATCGGAATTAGAGTCAAGAGACCCGAGTTCGATGCCCAGGTGGTAGACTCGCAACAATCAGTTTTTTTTTTTTAATTTATGTAAAGTTAACATCGTTGGCTTGGACATAAAGACGGCGACAGTCTCATCCTATCACGTAGTCCCAATGTCTTTGGCAATGTCTTCGGTGAGAGATAGGTTAAAAGGATTCAATTTTCTGGACCTCTATCTACCCCAGTATTGGGAATAGCGTAAAGATAAGAATGGTCAAACCTTTTTTCCCGAACAATTATTAGTCATTCGAGTTACGTGGTTGCCCATTTTTACTTCAGCGTACATTTAATGTAACGCAAATGATTAAAGTACTAGACATTTTTACTACTCTTTATTAACAAAAACAATAGTACATTAACGACTACATGAATATCTTTGTTAAACTCTACTTTGCTACTCTACTCAAACGAAAAATTTATAACCAAAAATAGTTTTTATTAACTGAATATTTATGAAAGTGCGCCGCCAATTTTTCATTTTACAATGCTTGATTTTTCCTTTTTTCAATGAATATGTTTAAACGCTTCAAACCTCTTTTGTTTATTTCAAAGAATGGCTCTTTGTTTATTTCGTTTAACCAATGCTTCAATCGGACATGATGATCCTTTAATGGTATTAGACATTGCATTGACGTCACTGTAGCTGCGGCGCAAATATCACAAATCAGCATCTAAAATGTTCAAAAATTATAAATTAATCAATAATTCAAAAAATTTATTGACACGGGCAGATTCAGACTCTATGATTTTTTTAATAACTCATATATTTATATATGACTGAATAAAGAATAACCTAAAATCTTCTATCAAAAATTTGACAGACTCTTCAAACATACATAGTTTTATTTATAAACTTATAGAACTCTTTTGTTCATTTCGGGAGTATCATATTCAGTATAAATCATGTCGCTTAACACAAGGTATTAATTAAGTATATCAAATAATATATCAAACAATAATATAATTTCGAAACAAACACTTATATACATAAGAAAAATTATATTATTGTAAAAAATTTACTCGATACGATTTTATACAGAAAACAAATTTCTGACAAACTAATCACGAAATATTTTGAAAACCGCAGATAGTCTCAATTTTTAGCATAAGTGGCCAGATATAAATATTGATTAAATACTTACTCTATCACCTGCAAGCCAAGGATGTTTACTTAATCGATTTTCTAAGAAATCGAGTGCTTTCAACCAATCTTTTATTCTATTGTTTTCGACAGGTATACCAGCAAAAAATTTCGTCTGTTAATAAATACGTAATGTTTTAACTATTGCAACATAAATTAGCCGTTAATTTTCATAGGCTTAGTTCAAAATTATATTTTTATGTCGTAACAACAATTTACCGTGACCATATACAAATATAAAGGTCACAGTCATATCAGTACAGTTGTATGATAATACACAGAAAGATGGTACTCTATTATAGAATTTTTGCCTGATAAAAACATGTATCTTCACGCAATTCCCAATACAGGGGTAGACAGAGGTCTAGTCTAGACAAATTAAAATTAGTCTAGAAAAATTAAGTCCCACCTTCCACCGAGGATACTTTCGAGACAACGAGTTAGGTGGTGAACCCGTCGCTGTCATTATGTCCAAGCCAACGATATAATTCGTTCATAAGTTTTTGAAAAACCCATTGGTACCATCTGCCACCTGGGGATCGAACTCTAGTCTCTTGACTCGAAATTCCGACCACCCAACCACTCGGCTATCGTGACTATTAGTTACTAAAATAAAAACTAATTAAAACAGTACTTGTTAAATGTTTTTTTTTTTCAACGGACTCTGCTACTGTGCTCTAAGCACAATGTCTAGTTTTTGGGTTTTAGCATGCGTTTTTGAGGCTTTTCTGTGAGTAGGGGTTTGTTAAATTATTGTTTAGCAATCACAAATGTAAGGTTTTCTAATCATGTCTCATGAGTTAGTTGACATAATAACCAAGAATAATAACAACCGTTGGGAAAGAAAAGTCTTAGAATGTCAACCCACAGACAAACGCAGTCAAGGAAGTAATTAAACGTAGTCTACTAGACCTCACATAAAATAGACAAAAATAGACCTAACATAGTCTAGTAGACCTCACATAAAATGCATTGAAGATCTGCAGAATGCTTCGGGTCGTCGCTCGAAACAGGTGGCAAAGTAAAATCGCTATAATTTTTGTAGGTGGTTCAGTTCCGTTCTGTACGTAAAAATTTTTGGGAAAGGCCTATAAAGGCATAGCAGTGAAATTCTGATAGGCTGTGAAGGAGAATAATATACTAAAATATTATGACAACAAAAAAAAAAACGTTTAGCTACGTCTGCTACTGCCGAGTGCTTAAGTCTAATTTTCCACCATCTCACAAAAAATATGTAAGACTACTCCGACATTATAGAAATTTCCGAATAGTATAGATTGATATTTTGTCTACGGTGTATGATGAAAGGGCTGTAAAGTTTTTCTTCTTCTTTCTTTGTCATATGGCTTCTCTTAGAACAATTATGCCAATGTCATGTGGCTGTATTATTAAATGTCTCTTTTGTTTTCTTTAAAAAAAATAATAATAATAATATATTCTTTCTTTGTCATATGGCTTCTCTTAGAACAATTATGCCAATGTCATGTGGCTGTATTATTAAATGTCTCTTTTGTTTTTTTAAAAAAAAAAAAAATAATAATAATATATTCTTTCTTTGTCATATGGCTTCTCTTAGAACAATTATGCCAATGTCATGTGGCTGTATTATTAAATGTCTCTTTTGTTTTTTTTTTTTTTTTGTGTTACAAAAATTATATTTCTTACGAAAATATCACTGTCGATTGGGAAAAGTGTCGATGAGTTGAAAAACAAAACTTCGTCGACTTTGGCTTTGGTCAGATCGTCTTCGGGATACAATATAAAGTTGTTGTCCCACTTTCGGCATAAATATAGCGATATGACGTGACTGTCGCAGATGGTTCTGTTCTCCGTTATCATTGCTGGTACTTTTTGGAGGGGGTTTATCTGAAAACAACATATAATAGGTAACAACAAATAACGCTATCAAGACAATCATCGCTTACAAGCGTTAAAAAATTAATAAAAATGCATCATAAATGTGTATATAGCGTTATCGTGTCGATGTTTACGTAGCTGTAAAGTTATGTACATTAAGTTGGAAGTTAGCATCATCTCCAAGAGATGGCGACAACTTCCCTTGGAGATTTAAAATAAAAGAGGTAACGGGTTCGATTTCCGGCCATGTCGGCTGAATATTTAAAATTCTCATAAATTTAAAAATAATGCGATTAATGTGATTACTGTCTCACACGAGATGACGGAGTAGTGGATGCCATTCAGAAAACACAACAAATGTCGCATTATGGAAGTTCTTCCATGTGACATATATGGTGGAGAAAACGTATTCTCCACGCCATGAAAATCCAATCTGGCGGGTAACTATGCTTTTCATGTTGCACCTTATTTGCCATGTTAACTACGAAAATAATTTACAACGCCATCTGTCTGTCGTAAGTGTGATTGCCGCAAGAAAAGTCTAGGGCCCTGAAAATGTTAATCACTAATGACAGAGGGCGTACTTATATCTCAAAATATACCGAACATAAAGGAGCAGACCCGTGATGCAGCTTCTAGTCTTATAATTTAAAACTAATAATTCAAGCCAGCCAGCCAGCGATGTAAATCGTACATAAGTTCTGAAAAAACCTATTGGTACGAGCCTACGACCTGGGGATCGTAATCGGGTCTCTTTCAAATTCCGATCAACCAACCACTCGGTTATCGTGATTTAAAAATAAAAGCAGTGTGAAATTCATATATGCAATTTGAAAAAAACTTAAACTACTTTCACTTGAGAGTATCTATTATAATCACTACTGGTTGAGAACCACAATTAAATTTATTATCAATACACATTATTATTTATTTTTAATACACAATCAAATTAGTATCTGGTATAACGTGACGATGTGATAGCCTAGTTGGTAGAAGCCTTCAAAGCTAAAGGTTGTGGGTTCGGATACCGCTAACGCCAAATATTTGTGTGATGAAATACTTGTACAAGGGCCATGGATGTTTATATACACATGCATATATAAATATACATCAATATAAATATATCTATGTAAATATATTAAGCGGCAATATGCTAATGGTTTAGGGTTAGTAGGTACGGAATGCGAAACATGACGTCGCAGGTTCGGGCCCCGCCATTCGACTTTTGTCGTAAACCAACTCCAGACACAAGCACGGCAGCTTAGTTGGAGTGGTTAAAAGAAAGACTAGTAATGTTATTTGGCATTGCTAGTATTCTTTTGAAAAAAAAATACATATTTATTTATTTTAATTAAAAAAGAATTAAATTTGTATCTATACGGACAACATCACATACATTGATCCGACCCCAATGTAAGATGTTAAAGCATTTGTGGTACGGGAATCGGAAACAAAGAAGGCACCACAAACACCCAAACCCGAGAAAATGTAGAAAAAGTGTTTTTTATATAATAAGCTTCGGTGAATGGTGGTTAGAAAGAACTTAATTCTAATCTAGTTAATTCTAATCCTAATAAAAACCTAGACCCCTTTCTAACCCAGTAATAGAAATATGCGTGAAAATTTTATAACGTAGTTTGGAATCCAGTGGATTCTCTTTGATTAAAATGCACAAGTTTTTACCGTTACTATTACTGTCTTCTCAAAGTTTCAAATTTGAATTCACTTACTTTTTTATAGAACTCCGTTCTGTTTTCATTAGCGAAGAGGTCGATGGCACGGTAATCGAATTCGACGCCTAAGACCGAAGCCGTCATCAATACGAATCGGACAGGTGGCGCCACTTCATCACCATACAAGATGAGCTTTTGTGGCTTAGTCACATTTCTGAAATCATGGAAGTAACCATTTCTAATACTAAGTATACAATATAAAAATGACATGGGCTACATACGTGTTCTCAAGGACATTAATGAAATATCTATAGAAAAAGCATTTCATTTTTACATACTTATTATAAAATTTAAGATAAATAATTAAAATCATAAATAAAAAGAAATTAGCATGACTTAGCTACATTGAACGGTCACGGTTACAAAGAACGGTCACCAGCCACTAATAATTTTTTTTTAATTGATTTATTAAATTAAAGAGAAAAAAGTTAAAATTTCAACTGACACGGGCGGGATTCGAACCCGCGACCTTCGCCGATCCGTGGCGACGCTCGGAGGTAAGAGCGTTCTCTTTAATTTAATAACATGAACGTTCAGCATAAATGTGCTTTAAAAATCAATAAAATTGTATAATTTATTAATTGCTAGATATTTATTAATTTCTTACTTATTATCAAAGACTTCAAAAAGGCACAAATCTTTTTTTTTTTAAATAAAGAGTGATATTTCTTATAACTACAATATTTTCGTCACTTTCGAAAAATCAAAATCAAAAATAATTTCTGCAACTTACGCCGAGTCTACTTCATTCAAGAACAGTCTCAAAACAATTTCATGTTTAAAATTTTCAAGAGCTCAAAATGAAATAAAGATACTCACTTTAGTACTGACGAAGTGCTGCAAATGGTAACATTTCTTGTATTCATGGTGCAGTTTTTAACAATTCTCAAATTTGACATGTCTCCAGTGTTCATCCCACGGAGACTTACACCACTGTGTCTGTGCCGGGCCGACATCAGTACAGGACTGAGCTGCGTGTTTCCTGTTATTCGATATATGTTTGGTACTTTGGTGCGATGAACCAGCTGTGGGACCTGTTTATTATTTACATACATCATAATAATATCACTGTACGAATAAAATTGATTAATGAAAGCTTTCAAGTGAGCCAGAGAACTTTGCATTTAGGAGTTCCACAAAATACTTGGTAAAACCATACGTTTGTTATATAAGTTACTGATAGAAATAAGTATTATAAAATATCATATATATGTATCTATCTAAATGTATAAATAAATACATACATAGAGTCAACTTCACATACATTGCTCTGATCCCAAAAGAAATAGCTAAAGCACTTGGGTTATACAATCAGAAACAACGAAGCTACTACAAACACTTAGACCCGAGAAATTGAAGAAAAGTGGTTTCCAACATTTACCCGTCCAGGAATCGGACCCGGGAACTGGCGACTCCTTGAAAACCAGTGTATACACCATTCGTCCACGGAGGTTTTCGTTAGTATACAGTTATATATATTATAGATGGTTAGTATAGTATAGTATATATATACCGTTGGCTCGGACACTCAGACGGCGATAGGCGATAGAGTGAAAGGTAGGTCGAAAGGACTTACTTGTTTAATGTTCTGAGTATTGAGAAAATGCGTGAAGATTTAAAATAATCACATACGGAGGAGAAGTGTCGTAAAAAGAGAATTAATCGAAACCCAAACTAAGACCGGCGATGGTTATTTATCACACAAATGTTTGCCCCTAGCGAGATTCGAACGCGCAAACCCTCTACTTCGAAGGAAGGGTCACTGCCAACTTGGCTATAGGGTCGTAAAAATAATCATAAATACAAAAAATATAGTCAGTGCAATACACACAAGAAAATATAGTCGAATTGATAACCTCTCTAAATTTTAAAGTTGGGTGAAAGTCGAATATTAAAATTAGCAATTTTAAACCTCTCAACAATTATTTATGTAGTCACGATATCCGTTCACAATAATTCGAACCTCAGGTTAAAGCCCCGTTCCAATGGATTTTTTTTTTCAAAACTTATGTACGATTTCTATCTTTGGCTTGGACATAAAGGCACGACTTCGGCGAAAGGTAGGTCGAAAGGACAAAATTGTCTAGACCTCTCTCTACCCCAGAATTCGGAATAGCTTGAAGATAGTTTTATTTAAACCGCTTCCTGTGTCACTTATTCAACGCCATCGTTCTAAACTCAAAGCAACAGTCTACGCTTGTGTGAGAAGAAACGAATCATGTTAAAATAGAGAATGATAGTTCAGATAGCAATTTCATATGTAATACTATACCATTTTCCGCTGTGTGATATTAAAAACTGTTACCGTGAGATATCGGCGAGAGAATATACCACCCCGCTAATGCCGTGGGTGTCGTAAGAGGCGGCTAAGGAAAAAGCCTTGTATTTAGAAATCGATACCGATATTGGCGGGATAACCATCTCAAAGAATACAAGACTAAAATTCTATAATTTTTTAATTCAAAAAGCAGACCGGTGAAGGACAGCAGGGTCTAATTTGCGAGGTCTCTGATACTCCGATCCGCGATCCGCTTGCCACGCTTATGTCCTGCTGCGGTCTTTTACAGGCCGATATAAATAAAAATAGATAGGGACAAAAACACATGTATATTGCTCTGATCCCAAAGTAAGTAGCTAAAGCACTTGTGTTATGAAATGAGAAGCAACGAAGGTATCACAGCCACCCATATCCGACAATGTTTTCAGTTGTATATATATTATCTATGGACACTATGCTGAAAAAGTAGTTTTCTACTTTGACCCGCCACGTCACGTTTCACGAACCTGGGACCTCAGAGCTTGGGTCACTACGAACAGGTGTGTACGCCACTCATCCACGGAGGTCATTAAATATGTCGATACGAGTGTAGAAGTATGTATGTATGTAACACAACCAAAAAGAAAGGGAATAACACAATCTGTCGCTCTAACACAAAAATTTAGTTTAAGGTTCCGTACCTCATCATAACCATAAGACTTATTTCAGTTTTGTAAAGTGAACTTCTGCGAATTTGAAAGTTGATACTGCTATTTTAAAATTCAAAACATTTCGTAACCTCGAGACAAAAATTTGTAAATCAAATTATTAAATCGAACACGGGACAATGGTAAGGAAAACAAAACATGTTATGGAAAAGTAAGCAGCTATAATCTTTAATTTAGTTCAGGTATCGTTAGTTTATTTTTTATTATAAGTTGATTCAAATCAAGTCAAGTAATTTATTTATCGATATAAGTAGATTAAAAAATTACGATCGACGCATGTAATGTGTTACATTACATGCATCGATCGTAATTTTTTTAATCTACCACCGTTTCGTAATGAGGTTACCCTAATGGAGAAAAAACAGGCGAAAGAAACTCCAAAAAGCCTAAACTTAAACCCAAAGGGATTTGATGCTCCTAAGCGAGTTGCTTGGAATCATCAGCCATGTTCCAAGACAAAGCAGAAGTTCAGGGAAGCCAATAATAAGAGAAAATCTCAAGTCACTACAAACGGACCTAATTCTCCCCTTCACTCGGACTGAAGTTGAGAGCGTTTTGAGTAGTATGAGTCCCAAAAAATCTTCTGGTGATGACGGATTAAGCACGGATATATGTTTCAAAGCATTCCAGGCGGATCCTGAGTCACTCATGACCATATATAATATATGTTTAGCACTGGGCCACTTTCCCAGGGAATGGAAATGCGCTTTTATTCGGGTCATCCCTAAGCCAAGCAGAGATGACTATTCCACACCAAAATCGTATCGACGAAAGTGCTAGAGAAGCTCTTCATAACAAGAATTACATGGCAATTAGGACAAGATAACAAAATGAGCAACCGACAATACGGATTTATTCCTCAAAGAGGCACAGAAGATGCACTATACGATGCGTTGGAGATTGTTAAACAAAGCTTGAGGAAAAAAGAAATCGCAGTCATAGTCTCAATAGATATCGAAGGAGCTTTCGACAATGCATGGTGGCCAGCAATAATAAAAGAACTTGCCGAAAAAAGGAATCGATAAAGGTTTGCTGAGACTCATAACAAGTTATTTATCTGAAAGAACTGTCCACCTCAGATATGCCAATAACGAAGTCCTTAAAGCCACCAATAAGGGATGTATTCAGGGGTCCATAAGCGGTCCCTTTTTGTGGAACATACTATTAGATCCCCTACTCCAAGAACTCGAAGGCAGTGAAGTACATGTTCAAGCATATGCAGATGACGTAATTCTCATAGCTAGAGGATCGACCGCCGCCAGAATAGAAGAAAGCATAAATCCAGTCCTAAGCTTTATATCACTATGTGAGTGTCATAATAGAAAAATGACACTCGCAGCCCATAAAACTCAGCCTATTTTACTCACGAAGAAGCTAAAATATGAGACCCCTCGAATAAAAATAAACAATACAATTATACAGTATTCAGAACAACTAAAAATATTAGGCCTAACAATAGATCGAAAACTAAATTTTATCAAACACATAGACGAAGTGAGCAAAAAGGCGATCATACTCTACAAGAAAGTCTCAAAAACAGCTAGGGCGCAATGGGGACTAAATTCTGAAATCCTAAGAACCATCTACATAGCAGTGGTCGAACCAACCGTACTTTACGCAGCAGGGGTTTGGGGCTTCACAGCTGAAAAGGTACAAATTCGAACTAGATAGAATAGCAAGAATATTTAGTATTTTAATAAGCAAGACTCATCGAACAACCTCATTTATATCAAGCATAGTTCTTGCACGAATTATACCTCTAGACCTGAGAGCGCTTGAACAAAAAGAATTATACGAAATAAAAAGAGGAAAACAGTTCAATCCCTTGCCTGGCAGAAAGTTAGCAAAACCAGTAAGTCCCTATACGCTGCCACATCCCGCAAAGCGAGAGAAGGAGACTTACAATTTAATAACAAAACAAAGCGATGAAGAGGAAATTGGCAATGACTGGTCAAAAATCTATACTGATGGAAGCAAAATTAGAGGCAAAGTTGGATCTGCGATTACATGCTGAAGACTCGACTCAAGTTAGGAAATCACTGCAGTGTCTATCAGGCAGAGCTGACCGCCATTGTAAAAGCTCTGGACCTCATGCAAAAAACGAAGAAATACAGAAGAGCTAACATAATGAGTGATTCACGCTCTACTTTGGAATGTCTCTCTAATCCAAATACCACACACCCATTAGCATCTGAAATACTAAATCGGATAAAGAATTTAAGAGAAAATGGAGGTGAAGTAGGACTCTGCTGTGTGAAAGCACACTGTGGAATTACAGGTAACGAAAGAGCCGACGAGCTAGCGAAAACCGCAGCTGAAACATCAAAACAAGCCCCAATATACGACTGTTTCCTCTATCTTATACTAAGCATCTCATCAGAGGCAACACTATTGAAAACTGGCAAGAACGATACACCAGCTCAGACACAGGAAGAGTCACAAGAAATTTTTTCCCAGACATTACTAAAGCCTACAAAACATTAAACAAAATCAAAATGAACAATGTCAGAGCACAATTATTTACTGGACATGGAGGCTTTAAAGCCTACCTCTATAAATTTAAGCTGGCGCCGAACCCATACTGTTCTTGTAATAACCAAACCACGCAGACAGTTGAACACATCCTTATCGAATGTCCCAAATTTACGGTAGCTAGACTAGAGTTCGAGTTCCGCATGGGTTTTGCGCTTGATGAAAACACGCTAAGCAGGGCTATCAATGACGATGACGGTCGGATCCACTTTCTAAAGTATGCAGAAAATAACGTAGTCAGCATTCTTAAAGAAAATGGATCCAAGATATTCCTAAAATAAAGATAAGCTTGTATTGTCATATAACCTTAATGTAGGACAATAATAAAAGTTGTAAGTATTGTATGTGCACGATAGCAGTTGGAGTTAGAAATTACTTTGTAAAAATGAAAAGAATGTAGTAATGTAGTAGTGTAAGGAGGTACAAAAAAAATAAAAAAATAAAAAAAAATTAAATAAAATAAAAAAACATAATAAACTAAAAACTAAAAAAAGCCTCTGTAATCAAACTCAAATATAAAACGAAAAAAAAAAACAAAAAAGATATAAAGGGTGCTGTAAAAGAAATAACAGCAGAAGAGAAAGAAAAAAAATGGAACGTTAAATAATAATTTCGAAAAAAAAAATCTTCACGGAATTTGCCATACGGCAGCAGTCCAAACAATAAAGTCCTTTCGTCCCATTTTCACATTGTCTTAGCGTCTAAGCTACATACGTATCCATATATACATACAAATATCTATGACTCGAGTACATATTTATATTCATCACACAAATGTGTTCCTATAGAGGGTTTCGAACCCGCAACCCTTAGCCCTAGGCAGGGTCCTTACTAACCAATTTACCGCGTAGTCTTACTAACTATGGATAACTTGCTCCCAGTTTAGGGTGGTCTCCGTATGTGTTCGAATCAGAGGAGGAATTATTTTGCACTATAAAAATCTTATCTTAGTAAATTCCCTATAACTTTGATCATCATTACATAAAAATTGAATAATTCAATCACAAGATATATACGCATCACAAGAAAAACCCGTTTTCACTTGAGAGAAGCAATAATTACTATGTGAAAAGAACATCTAAATTCCTAATACCGTTCATATAAAATTCACTATCTATGGAATTAAGAAAAAAATTTACTGTTAAAAGATCAAATACATACCAAGAACTTATTACGTTTTTTGAAATAACCACAATCTGACAACATTCGACTGGTGTGTACGCACTAATAAGATAAAAAAGACATTCACAAACGAGACGGTAATTTATTAGACTAAGTGTGGGTACTTCTGACCTTATTAAAACGTAATTGAACGAGACGTTACTACTACCCTCTAAACGTTAATTGTAAAATGTATGTGGATTATAAATGTAACATGTTAATATTTATACACAACAAAAAATAAAAAATAAGAGCTTACTGTGCAGCGCGAAGACAAAAAACTTCTGTATAATGTCACTAAGAAGTAAATTGTAAATCAAAATGTAATTTGTGAAATAAAGAGAAAAAACAACAGTGTCATTTTCTTCAAAAATATATGCCATAAAATCTTATACTAAATAAAGATACATTTAAAAAGCATATCAACTTTGTCTAGTGATGGCAAACTTTTTTGACGTTACGTTACATTAAAGATTTAGGAGACCTGACTATCATAAGATCATAAACTCTCTCCACCGTAGACCTCATGTATCTATGCTCGATGGTTTTTAGGAGTTTACCCATTAAAGTAAAAAAAAATCTATCGTTAGCCGTTGTCTTTTCATATCTTTTTCGTCAGTCACCAAGGAAAAGGTGTGGTAATTTCTTAATCCGATACAAACGGCAATAAATGAATGTAACTCGCCAATTAATAATATTTTAATAAATAATATTTTAATAGTCTCGATAGCCGAGTGGTCCTGTCACTTTGTACACGAATGGACTTAATTGTCTAGACCTCTGACTACCCCAGTGCTGGGAATATGCGTAGGTTAATTTCTGTTTATAAATAATACTCCTACACTATCTAATACTACACTATACTACACTAATCTTATACTCACTAACATAATTGCTCATATTTAAAATCCCATTTTTCAAAGAGAAGTCTCGACGGCCGAGTGTTGTGAGGATATGAGTCAGCAAGGCGAATATTAAGCCGTGATTTCATTTTTACGTCTTAATAAAAATCACTTTAGAAGTCACGATAGCCGAATGGTTGGGTGGTCGGAATGTCGAGTCAAGAGACCCGAGTTCGATCCCCAGGTGGCAAGCCAGTACCAATGGATTTTCAAAACCTATGTACGAATTACATCGTTAGCTTGGACATAAAGTCGGCGATGGGCTCACCACTTGTCACGATGTTCTAAAAATATGTTCGGTGGAAGGTGGGTCGAAGGGAATTAATTGTCTAGACTAGACCTCTATCTACCCCTGCATTGGGTATTGCGTGAAGATATTTATTTATTAATAATAACAATCACTAACTATAGTATATAACGCGTTTGCATCGCGAAACTTTTTGTTATACTATTTCTATCTGTGAGAACCTGTTACTGGCTTCTTTGTGATCTGACATGTTTATAATATTACTTTTTGGCTGTTGGTTTTCCATATAAATAAAATAAAAGAAAAAAAAAATAAATAAATTGTGTTTGGGTGAAAGAAATTCGAGTCAAGAGACCCGAGTTCCATCCCCAGATGGCAGGGCAAGGCATAATGTATTATGGAATCAAATAAATAAATAAAAATAAATATCTAAAAAAATATCTAGAGGTCTAGTCTATCTAATTAAGTCACTTAGACCAACTTTCCACCGAAGATATTTTTGGGACAACGTGACAGGTGGTGAGTCTGTCGCCTTCTTTATGGAATCAGACCCCAAGAAAATGTAAAAAAAGTGAAACCCGGTGAGTACGTCACTCGTCCACAAAGGTCAATACAATAATAATCACTCGAGTCATAGTTTTTTATGTATATGAATATTTATATGCGTAAATATATATCTGTGTAGTTCTATTGTACTGTTGGCTTGGGCACTCAGACGGCGATGAGCACACCACCTGTCACGTTGTCCCAAATAAGGTACGTTGCAAGTGGGTCGAAACTACTTATCAAGTCTGTCTGTCTACCCCTGTATTAAAAAAATGAGTGCATTTTTATTTCTTCTTGTTGGATAGGATAGTTTTGGTCCCGCTGTGAATGAGATCTAGATAATTTTTCTTAAAAAATTATCATTCAAAAACACATGTAACTGCAATATATCATTGAACAGCATATCTAGGTCTGCCAGTAATGAACTTTAATATTATAGCTTCTATGCTAAACTAAATTATACATTTACGCCATCTATACGAATCTAGGTGTACTTGATTTATAACTGTTAATTTCATGACAGTCTGCTGTCTTAGTTTTTACCTGAGTTCATAGATGGCGCAATTTATCATCATCATTAACTGAGTGGGTATTAATAATCTTATTACTTTAAACAAGCTAATGTCGTATAGAGGTAAACTTATACATAGGTATATCGGAAACCACTTTAACGATTTGACGATTTTTTTTCGATTTTTACTTTGGCCTGTACATTTATTTGTAATGCTGGACGAATAGCTTATATTTTTGAATAACTTTAAAAAGAACTTGAAAACTATTCATTTTAAAATGAAAAAAAAATATGTTTCACTCTTTTCTTTTAGTAAAAAGGTTTTATTTACACACTAAATTTTGTCAGCGAATTCACCTGCGTAATGTTTTTCGTTTAAGTTAATCTCAAGAAAAAAAAATAATAAACAGACAAACTATAGCAGAGTGTGTCTCGATAGCCGAGTGGTTGATTAATCGGAATTCGACTCAAAAGAACCGCGTTCGATCCACAATGAGTTTTTGTCAAAACTTATGTACATTTATATCGTTGTCTTGGACATAAAGACGGCGATGGGCTCACCACCTGTTATCATGTCCCAAAAAAGCTCTTATTAATATGTTATGTTAAATGTTAATATTTGTTGACATGAAAAGCAAAAAACAACAAAGCTTTTAGTTTCGTTTGAACGTTACTTTATGACGAGAAATTATGTTGTAGGTACAAAAGAATAAGGCATACAGCTATTACATTTACATGATATACACAGATATTATAAACAATGGACTATTGAAGTGATAGAGTTTACAAATAAACAAAACATAATGGGAGAAAGAATACCGCCTTCCATGTCAGCCCAGGAAGAGAACTGTAGTCCTACACGGACTGACTGCCACGAAGATAGAATGAGAACCTATGCATAGCAAGATAAGAAAACATATTTCAACAATGAAATTATGTAGAATGTCGTGGTCAACTATGTCAATAGCATCAGAAAAGTCTACAAGCACCACCACAGTTAGCTTCTGTTTATCCATAGCTTTTCTTATGTCATCGGAGACCTTCATTAAAGCTGTGGTAGTACTGTGACCAGGACAGTACCCAAGACTGAAAAACATTCATTCTTTACAATATCAGTATAAATAAACATCCATGACTCGAGTACAAACATTCATATTAGTTACTCAAATGTTTGCACCTAATGAATTCGAACCCACAACCCTTAGCTTCAAAGGTAGGTTCTCTACCAACCAGTCTCAGCAGATTCACACTGGCGGAGAAGACGACTTCCTCAACACCCTAGCAGGATAGCTACTTTTTTTCTGCAGCACAATCATCCGCCACACTGGTGATCCCGACGTGACCTCACCGCTAACTTAAGGTGACCACTGAAGACAAATGCAGCGACCTTTCTCAAGAACAACGAATCAACGTCATCATCGCAGTCATAGCACCGGTATACTGGCGGCACATCACCTGCTTCCTTTTCTGAGCCACTGAGGATCTTCGACGGCGGGTCTTCCTCTCCTCAGGCTGACCACTGCGGTATCGGCACTGTGTCCATACACCTCGACTCACCGTAGACCTGGTAAAAGGCTCTAACAGCCTTTTCGTATATACAACTAGTCTGGCAAAAAAAACTGTAACAAAAAAAAAACATTTTATTTTCAAGTTTTTTAATATTTTGTATTTGAAACATGCATATTATTTTAAAAAGCTTCTTTTGATTTTGCTTCATTTCATATATTTGTTCGTGTTCATTATGAAATTACAATATGGAATGGGAGTGTTAAAGAAAATAGGATTGCTGTGATCGCCTTGCACAAAGGTAAAGCCGTCGATCATATTCCAGACACTTCAAAAGCTTGATATCAGCCATATGTTCGTATATCGTACTATCAACAGATACAACAACACTTCCTTTGTCGAAGACCAGAAAAGATCAGGTTGGCCGCGTGCTGTTAGAACTACAAAGTCTGTTAATGCTGTTAAAGCCAGAATTCGTCAAACCCCATTTGGAAGCAAAATAACTTTATCGAGTTATGAAGATTCCCACTAGGGCTTTGTTGCGTATTATAAAACAAGACCAGAAGCTCGGTACTTAGTCGAGTCGAGGTACAGGTCATGCCAATAAATTAATCTTTATAATTAATGAGAGTGGATCGTTGAAAACGGCTTCTGCCGCGATATGCAGGTGAAAGGCAAAGATATATCCTTTGTCCCTATGAAAGAATGTAAATGTATTATATATATATATATATATATATATATATATATATATATATATATATATATATATATATATATATATATATATATATATATATATATATATATATATATATGTATATATATATATGTATATATATATATATATATATATATATATATATATATATATATATATATATATATATATATATATATATACATATATATATATATATATATATATATATATATATATATATATATATATATATATATATATATATATATGTATATATAACTAACCAAGTGATAATAAGATTTATCTCATTATTAATGTCATGATGTCTATCAGTAACGACTATCGAAATGTCATCCGCGAACACTATACATGGAAATGTTGCTATATCCGGTAATTCATTTACATATATTATAAATAAAGATGGCCAAAGTACACTTCCTTGTGGAACACCACAGTCTTTAAACGTCAATGGTGATCTAATTGATTTTAATATGTTATTTTTATTTGGTCTCATTATTTCAACACACTGCTTGCGTGATGTCAAATAGGATTTGAACCATTTTAGTGACAGACCTCTTATACCATAGCCTTCCAACTTTTTAAGTAAGGTATCATGACAAACAGAGTCAAATGCGTTTGACATATCAAGAAAATTGTGCTTATCACATCTTTTTGTTCCTGTTTATATATGTATTTATTTATTATTTCAAGCATTATTAATAAAATTTACAAACAATTCCAAGAGAAGAATAGTTATAGCCGGAGACTTCAATATTAACACTCTGGAAAACAATAAAATAACAAACGAATTTAATGATACCTTAATGAACTTTCACCTTGTTAAGCACATTAATGAGCCAAAACGTAGATTTAATTCAATTGATCATATATTTAGTAATATTTTGAATGTAACGACTCATATTAAAAAATTATATATATCAGACCATGAAACCGCACAAATTTTAACATTTGATGCTCTAAGGTCTAACATGAATATGATACATAGTTTTTGGGAGTTCTGAAGGAACTACAAACCAGAATACATTAAAAAGTTTCGGGAGTGTTTAAAAATGTCACTTTCAAGGAGGTCTACGACAGCAAAGACATTAATATAGCATACAACATGTTTCAAGAACAAATTGTTTTTTTCCATAATTTATGCTTCCCAGAGTATACAAAAAAAAAACAAAAAAGTGGTCATAGAATTAAATGGATGACACAAGGCTTAAAACTTAGTTGCTTGACTAAGAGAAAACTCGCATTTGCATATTGTAAAGATAAAAAAAATTAGAATAAAACGAAATTAAAAATATATAGTAAACTGCTTAAAAAATGTATTGATATGGCAAAAAGAATTAATAATTATAAAATATTAAAAACAGTAAAAACATTGAAGGTCATCATGGGACATTATTAAATGTGAATCAAATTGTGAAACGACAATGGAATTTATAAAAACAATTAAGAAAGATAATGAAATCCTCTCTTCGCTACAGCAGATAGCCAACGAGTTTAGCACATACTTAGTACATACTTTAATAGCCTGACTAAAACTAAAACACTACTAAAACATTTAACTTCAAAAAAACACATTCAAGCCTATCACTTCAAATTAATGCACCATGTCAAAGTATGTATATTGAACCAGTTACGATAAACGAGACTAAGCAAATAATTGGGTCATTAAAAAATTTAAAGACGGTTATGACGGTTTAAGCGCAAAATTTATTAAACAAAGTAGAGATGAAATATCACCTTAGCTTACATATTTAATAAACCTATCTTTTGAGACTGGTACTTTTCCAGAACTTTTGAAATATTCTATAGTCAAACCTATTATAAGAAAGCTGACAAACGGGATCTGAGAAACTATCGCCCAATTACCATACTTTCAATACTTGCAAAAGTCTTTGAAAAGGCTATGCAGAAAAGATTAATTCATTATCTAAACAAGCATCAATACATAAAAAGGGAACAATATGGATTTCAGAGAAATAAATCATCGACTTTAGCATGCTTTCATCTTGTCAAAATAAGTTCTGATGCGATTGATAATATATATATGTATATATATATATGTATATATATATATATGTATATATATATATATATATGTATATATATATATATGTATATATATATATATATATATATATATATATATGTATATATATATATATGTATATATATATATGTATATATATATATATATATATATATATATATATATGTATATATATATATATATATATATATGTATATATATATATATGTATATATATATATATGTATATATATATATATGTATATATATATATATATGTATATATATATATGTATATATATATATATATATATATATATGTATATATATATATATGTATATATATATATGTATATATATATATATGTATATATATATATGTATATATATATATGTATATATATATATATATGTATATATATATATATGTATATATATATATATGTATATATATATATATGTATATATATATATGTATATATATATATGTATATATATATATGTATATATATATATATATGTATATATATATATATATGTATATATATATATATATATATATATATATATATATATATATATATATATATATATATATATATATATATATATATATATATATATATATATATATATATATATATATATATATATATATATATATATATATATATATATATATATATATATATAACTAACCAAGTGATAATAAGATTTATCTCATTATTAATGTCATAATGTCTATCAGTAACGACTATCGAAATGTCATCCGCGAACACTATACATGGAAATGTTGCTATATCCGGTAATTCATTTACATATATTATAAATAAAGATGGCCAAAGTACACTTCCTTGTGGAACACCACAGTCTTTAAACGTCAATGGTGATCTAATTGATTTTAATATGTTATTTTTATTTGGTCTCATTATTTCAACACACTGCTTGCGTGATGTCAAATAGGATTTGAACCATTTTAGTGACAGACCTCTTATACCATAGCCTTCCAACTTTTAAGTAAGGTATCATGACAAACAGAGTCAAATGCGTTTGACATATCAAGAAAATTGTGCTTATCACATCTTTTGTTCCTGTTTATATATGTATTTATTTATTATTTCAAGCATTATTAATAAATTTACAAACAATTCCAAGAGAAGAATAGTTATAGCCGGAGACTTCAATATTAACACTCTGGAAAACAATAAAATAACAAGCGAATTTAATGATACCTTAATGAACTTTCACCTTGTTAAGCACATTAATGGGCCAACACGTAGATTTAATTCAATTGATCATATATTGAGTAATATTTTGAATGTAACGACTCATATTAAAAAATTATATATATCAGACCATGAAACCGCACAAATTTTATCATTTGATGCTCTAAGGTCTAACATGAATATGATACATAGTTTTTAGGAGTTCTGAAGGAACTACAAACCAGAATACATTAAAAGTTTCGGGAGTGTTTAAAAAATGTCACTTTCAAGGAGGTCTACGACAGCAAAGACATTAATATAGCATACAACATGTTTCAAGAACAAATTGTTTTTTTCCATAATTTATGCTTCCCAGAGTATACAAAAAAAAAACAAAAAAGTGGTCATAGAATTAAATGGATGACACAAGGCTTAAAACTTAGTTGCTTGACTAAGAGAAAACTCGCATTTGCATATTGTAAAGATAAAAAAAATTAGAATAAAACGAAATTAAAAATATATAGTAAACTGCTTAAAAAATGTATTGATATGGCAAAAAGAATTAATAATTATAAAATATTAAAAAACAGTAAAAACATTGGAAGGTCATCATGGGACATTATTAAATGTGAATCAAATTGTGAAACGAAAATGGAATTTATAAAAACAATAAAGAAAGATAATAAAATCCTCTCTTCGCTACAGCAGATAGCCAACGAGTTTAGCACATAGTTAGTACATACTTCAATAGCCTGACTAAAACTAAAACACTACTAAAACATTTAACTTCAAAAAAACATTCAAGCCTATCACTTCAAATTAATGCACCATGTCCAAGTATGTATATTGAACCAGTTACGATAAACGAGACTAAGCAAATAATTGGGTCATTAAAAAATTCAAAGACTGCGGGATGTGACGGTTTAAGCGCAAAATTTATTAAACAAAGTAGAGATGAAATATCACCTTAGCTTACATATTTAATAAACCTATCTTTTGAGACTGGTACTTTTCCAGAACTTTTGAAATATTCTATAGTCAAACCTATTATAAGAAAGCTGACAAACGGGATCTGAGAAACTATCGCCCAATTACCATACTTTCAATACTTGCAAAAGTCTTTGAAAAGGCTATGCAGAAAAGATTAATTCATTATCTAAACAAGCATCAATACATAAAAAGGGAACAATATGGATTTCAGAGAAATAAATCATCGACTTTAGCATGCTTTCATCTTGTCAAAATAAGTTCTGATGCGATTGATAATAAAGAAAATGTAAGCACAATTTTCTTTGATATGTCAAACGCATTTGACTTTGTTTGTCATGATACCTTACTTAAAATGTTGGAAGGCTATGGTATAAGAGGTCTGTCACTAAAATGGTTCAAATCCTATTTGACATCACGCAAGCAGTGTGTTGAAATAATGAGACCAAATAAAAATAACATATTAAAATCAATTAGATCACCATTGACGTTTAAAGACTGTGGTGTTCCACAAGGAAGTGTACTTTGGCCATCTTTATTTATAATATATGTAAATGAATTACCGGATATAGCAACATTTCCATGTATAGTGTTCGCGGATGACATTTCGATAGTCGTTACTGATAGACATCATGACATTAATAAATATGAAAATGACATTAATAATGAGATAAATCTTATTATCACTTGGTTAGACTCTAATAATTTAAGTCAATATTGACAAAACTAATTTTATTCAGTTTAAAAATAGAAATACTAAAAAAATTAAACTTGACATAAAATTTAATAATGACTATTTGAACGAAAGAGACCAAATAAAATTTCTGGGAATAATACTAGATAATAAATGCAACTGGAAATCGCACATAGCATACGTCTGTACAAGGATAAATAGATTTGTGTATGTATTAAGAAAACTGATGAAAACATCAACACCGCAGACAGCGTTAACGGCATACCATGGATATGTAGAATCTATACTCAGGTACGGACTGCTAATCTGGGGCAATAGCCCCGACTGGAAAAGGGCCTTTATTGCACAAAAAAAATGCATCAGGGTATTAGGTAGAGTTAGTTGGCATGAATCTTGTAAGCCATTATTTAAGAAGTTAAATATTCTGACATTACCAGCAATGTACATTCTAGAAGCCAGTGTACGCATTAAAACTAATAAATTTTCATTTAAAAAAGCAATTGATGTTTTTCCAAGATACACAAGAAACTGTGACAGAATTGTTCTCGATCGAGCTCCAAAAAGGCATCCTTTCAAAAAGTTGTTATGCCATGTCAATAAAGGTTTAAAACTGTACCAACTCTAATATGTACCATGCTAGCAAATAAAGATTATTATTATTATTAATACCACCCACCTTACAGTATTTTCCTATCAAAAACTTCCTAATTTGTCAACACTTCATAAATATTTTGTTTTGCACTGTCACTACACAATAAGTATGGATTCAGTTAAAGAATCACTCAATGCCTTGGCAGATATGTTCCAACAGAAAATGAGTGAATTTCAGCAAGGCCTGGACAGTACACTGACAACTAATACCATGTTGGGCACAGAATTTCATAGTTTCAGGACCTTTATGCTTTCTGCCACGAACACCTTACAAAGGCTGGTTGAATTCCTCAGCACAGAACTTGATCGACAGGAGATGCGTAGACACCATAAAATGATGCTGTTTCATGGAGTTAGCGAGGAAAAGTCAGAAGATGTAACCTCACAGGTCTGCAACATTGTAGATGAACATCTCGGAGTGACTGGTTTTACTGCTGCTTGCATCAAGTCATCTCATCTAATGGGACGTCCCAGCGGTAAGAAACCCAGGCCAATAGTAGTGAAGTTTTCAGATGTTGCAATCTGAGACAAGATTTGGTTCTCGAAGACTGGTCTCAAAGGCAGTGGTATAACTCAGTCAGAGTTTCTAACGAAGAGTTGTCATAGCTTGTACATGGATGCAAGGCAGCAATTTGGCATCAGTAAGTGTTGGACAAGAGACGGCTATATTCATATTATTGCCCCAGACGGTTCACGTCACCGAGCTGAGCGCCGGGCTGACTTGGACTGCATATCTCAATCTACTACTAAACCTTTGAATTTAGGCACTACCAGCGTTGCCTCTAGATCCAAAAGAACCATCAAAAATAAGTAACTGATGCATTTATTTCTCTTACAAAATTGTAAACTATTCTAAATTAATAACATTTACTTTTTATTTTATTTTCTCTCTATGTATTGTAATAATTTTACTTATACTTTGCACTTTATTTTAGGACTGCATGTTAAAATTGTTTTCCAATTTCATATTTTTATAACTCAACCCTCAACATTTACAATTTTTTGGTCCTTCATTGTGACAATTCAGTTTTTTACACTTGCAAAGAGTATATAATCACATTACTTTTTATATTTTGGTTATAGATATTTATTTACGATTGTTTACTTGACTTAAAATGTTAGATTTGATGACAATAGTGATATTTGACACTTTAGCCACAGAGTAATATTCGCTGTGGATACAAGGATATAGATCAGGTGACCATAATACTACACAGATATTTATTCTTGTACGACTTTAAACCAGAAACTACATGCGAAGTACTTTTTACTTTTTGGTTAAAAGGTCAGCTGTTTCGAGTGCAGATACCGTTGATGAGCAGATATCGATTTTTAACTCTTTAATCGAACAACTGTACAATGTTCATGCTCCAATTCGTCCGGTTCGAATAAAGCATCTTTCTGCTCTCTGGCTCACTCCGGATATCAAAAAACTGTTAGAAAAAAAAATAATTTGGCTGAAAGTAAATACCTTATGAATCCTAATGATTCTAATCGCGAAAAATATCATAAAATACGAAATCGCTGCAACATGGTGTGTAGAGATAGTCAACGACGCCATATCTATAAATCTGTTGTTGAGGAAGTTGACTCGACTAAAGTTTGGAACTTCCTCAAATCTTTAGGAGTTGGAAAGGCAAAGCAAAATGTAGATTCTCTTAATTTGGATTTAAATATGCTTAATACGCATTTCCTCACTTCCCCTATTGTAAATAATACAACGAAGCAAAACACTCTCAATCATCTTTCTGCTATATCAACTCCTGACTTTCTATCTTTTTCTTTTAGCCAAGTTACTGTCAGTGATGTTAAGAAGAATATACTAGCCATTACATCTGATGCAGTTGGTTCTGACTGCATTAGTCGTAAAATGATCATCCCTATACTTGACCTCATGGCTCCTTTTATCACACACATTTTTAATCATTCCCTTGTTTCCAGCCTTTTTCCTACAGTCTGTAAAGACGCCTTAGTAACTCCACTTCCTAAAAAATCCAATCCCTCTTTAGCAGACTATCGTCCTATATCCATTCTTTCCTTTCTGTCCAAAGCACTTGAACGCCTTATACACCAACAGCTGAGTAAATTTCTTTTTAATAACTCCTCCTCCTACCGATCCTTGATTACGCGGACACTTGTTATCTTGATCTAACCGAGGCGCAACTTAACAAACTTGAGCGGCTTCAGAATTATTTCATAAGGTTTATATTTGGGTTGCGAAAGTATGACCACATCTCCAAATTCCGCCTTAAGCTCAAGTGGCTTCCAATTCGCCTTCGCAGGAATACACATATTCTTCAGGAGGCATGAGAGATAAGACGAATGATTGAAATAATGAAAGAAAAAGAATTAGATGTCGTGTGTTTGTCAGAGACCAAGCGGAAGGGCAGCGGTACTGAAGAGCTCCCTGGCGGGGCGTTAGCTCTATTGTCCGGAGTCCCGAAGAGCGAGAGCGCCTGTCAGGGAGTGGGGGTGCTGCTGTCGTCTCGGTTGGTCGATGTTATGACTGAATATAAGGTTGTGAACTCGAGACTTCTCTGGGTTCGCTTTAAATTGGGACTGACGAAGTTATTCCTTTTGGCTGTTTATGCGTCGGTAGCTTCGTCGTCCAGAGCTGTGCTGGAGGAGTTTTGGGAGAATGTAAGAGAAGTTCTAGACTTGGTTAGAGGAAACAAAAGAATTGTTGTATGTGGTGATTTGAATGGATGGGTTGGTACCGCTCGGCCAGGGTACGAGTCGGTGCTTAGAATGTTTGGTGATAAAAGGGTTAACGATGCTGGCAAGCATATACTGGCTTGTCTTCTTATGACAAACACTATGTTTAGTCACAAGAAAATCCATATGTATACTAGAACAAGTAAGAATGAGAGCAGTATGATCGATTTATTCCTGGTGGATGACCGTCTGCGAAAACAGGTGATGTATACGCATGTGTTTGGGAGTGCTGACCTGGGAACGGATCACTATCTAGTGATTACTAGATTTAGGGGTCTGTTCGCGGGTTGGCGCCACCGGACGGCGATACCAGAACCACTGTCGGTCGGTAGCATCCGAAGCTGGAAGCTTAAGGAAGCGGACGCTAGGGATAAATATCAAGCAAGGGTAGCCGAAAAGCTGGACAGCATCGATGTCAGGAAAGAATGTGTGGAAAAAATATGGCAGAGCCTTAGAGATGGAATGGTTAGTGCAGCGGAAGACGTGTGTGGAACTGTGAAAAGAGGTAGTAGTAAAAAGGGTGATGCATGGTGGAATGACGAAGTGAAAGAAGCTGTAAATCAGAAGAAGAAAGCATGGTTAGACTACTTGGTCTCTAGTAATGATAAGGATATAAGAGAGAAGAGGAAAGAAAGATATGAGCTCCAGAAAGTTCACACGAAAGCATTGATTGAGGAAGTGCGTGAAAGGAGTAGAATGGAAGCGGACGAAAGGTTGTCGCACAACTTCAAGGAGAACTCCAAACTCTTCTGGAAAGAGGTTGGAAGGACCCGGAGTGGTGCGAGAGCCTTAAGAATGAATAAAGTGCTTTCGGGAACCAATGACGTCCTCTCAGAAAAATCGGACGTCATGCAGGGATGGAGCGAATTTTATAGAGAGATGTATGCGTGTGATGATCTTAGTGGGGGATCCGGGGGTGACGCCGTGACTGGTACGCCAGACTCGGACCTCGATGACACTGAGGTCACAGCATGAAAGGGATTGAGTGTGCGATTAGAAGTTTGAAATGTGGTAAGGCAAAGTATGGTGGGTCACACGTCTGGGACAGCTTTCATCTGCTGTGCAATTTGTGCTGGCGAACGGGGGCTGTTCCGGATGATTGGCGATCCGCGGTCATTGTGCCTTTATATAAAGGTAAAGGTTCACATTATGACTGCGAGTGCTATCGGGCGATCAGCTTGACCAGTTTAGCAAGTAAAGTTTACTCGAAGGTTTTGACACGTAAGATGCAAGATAAATCGGAAAGATTTCTATGGGAGGCACAATGCGGATTTAGACCTGGAAGAGGATGCACGGATCAAATGTTCTCTCTCCGCATGATCACGGAGAAGCTTCTGGCTGCTAACCAGAAGATTTTCTGTGCTTTTGTGGATATTGAGAAAGCATTTGATAAGGTTGTAAGGAAGAAAATGTGGGAACTGTTGCCGGGGTATGGTGTGGATGGTCGATTGCTAAGGGATGTGCAGTCACTTTACTGTGACTGTAAAGCCTGTGTGCGGGTAGGGCATGACCAGTCACCCATGTTTAGCGTCCAAACGGGCGTAAAACAGGGTTGTGTCATGTCTTCCTGGCTGTTCATACTGTATTTCGACAGCTGAAAGATAGCTGTTTGGGTGTGAAATTGGGTGACATAAAAGTAATTTGTCTGCTATATGCTGATGATGCAGTGCTTATTGCACCATCAGAGGCAGAACTGCAGGCATTAGTCACGTGTATGAAAGAAGAATGTGAAATTAATGGTCTCCGTTTGAATGCTAATAAAACTAAGGTTCTGGTATTTGAAAGGGACGAAGAAAGAACGAAGTGCGAAATTTGGGTAAATCAGGAATGTCTAGAACAGGTGAATGAAATTGTATACTTGGGGAGTGCGTTTAGCCGGGATGGAAGATGTGATTTAGATGTGGACAGGCGTGTCGCTGCCGGGAACAAAGTCAATGGTGCCCTGACTGCGTTAATCAAAAGGCAAGGCGTTGTGAAAAGTGCACGCCTTGCAATACATAACGCAGTGTTGGTACCGACTTTGTTATATGGCAGCGAAACCTGGGTATGCCAGAAGAAGCATAAAAGCAGGTTGAATGCAGTGGAGATGCGATCTCTTCGTAAAATGTGCGGCCTTACCATGGCCGACCGAAAGCGAAACGAAGAGATTCGCAATATGGCAGGTTTGAAAGATGGCCTTGTCTTAAAAATGGATAAAGGCGTGCTTCGATGGTTTGGGCACGTTGAGCGAATGAGTGAAGACCGAATGGTGAAGAAAATATATAGCGCGAAAGTTAATATTAAAAGTATGCGTGCATGTATGAAGAAGATGATGAATCTGAAAGAAGCGAAAGAAGTATGTAGGGTTCGTGACACTTGGCGATCTGTTCTCTTTGGCTACCCCGTCAGGGATTGTGCGTGAAGATAAATAAGTAATATATATATATATATATATATATATATATATATATATATATATATATATATATATATATATATATATATATATATATATATATATATATATATATATATATATATATATATATATATATATATATATATATATATATATATATATATATATATATATATATATATATATATATATATAAATATATATATGTATATAAGCAACAGCAACAGCAACAACAGCAACAGAAATAATAAACATAATATTTAAGTGTACAACGTGCGATTGTACTCGAATTGTATAATAATGTGGATATTTCACAGGTTTCGTAGAATCAAGTTACTTGTTAATTGGTTTGAGCCACGTTCGCAGTACAGACTTTGCTTCGCCAACATTGGTACATTGGATTAAAGGTCAAGCATCCTCGTAACTAACATTTAACAGGCTAACTACAGTTTAGGATGCTGGAATACACAGAGCACGGAAGTTGGACTAATTGAAAATCACGAAGGCAGAATTTATATATTCATTTCGAGTGAGTTTTTAAGACGTACTGACGCATTTTTAAGTATATTAGCAGTGCTGTATGCTACTAATTAAATTATATAAACATATAAGTAAGAAATTAATATACAATGAATATTCTATGTGCGAGAATTGAGCTATCGTCGTATATTTAAAAAGCAATTCATTAAATTTTATATTTCTGTCTGTTTGTTACATTTGACAATTTGATTAAGCATAATACGCCCAATCTTTATGGGATTAGGTGAAAATTGTGTATTTTTTACAATTTTATAAGTAGACATAAGACATTTTAGAAGCAGACATAAAATGTAATTCCGGCGGGAGCGTAACAGCCGAACGGTCTAAGGCGCTGGTTTAAGGCACCAGTCTCTTCGGAGGCATGGGTTCGAATCCCACCGCTGCCAATACTTTTGTAAAATGTTTTTAAGTGTTTGAAAGTGTTGATATATTTGTATTATTTTACATTACGATTATATTCAGTTAATAAATAAATATATAATAATAATAATAAAAATTATATAGATATAAAACAGAAGAAGAAAGCAGGCTGTTATATTATTGTTATATCCGCACCGCCTTCAACAACGAAAAAAAGTAGTGCTTAATAGAATTTAATTTAAATTTAATAAGTTACAAGCAAATCTTACAAAGTTATTCTAAACTTTTTGTGGTCTTTATAAAAAATATGTTTTTTACGCAATTAATACGATAATACCTTGAGGGAACAACCCTATGGAGCTTTTTCGGCAGAAGGCGTTAAAAAAGCAGACACAGTGCTCCTAAGTAATAATTGAGTAAAAATAATTCATAGTGGTCATATGTACAATGAAAGTCTACTTACATACTTTATATTATATTTGGCACATAAATTTATGACCGGTTAACCTCAAAATTCGTTGAAATTGTTTTATACTGTACTATAAACTATCGACATGGCTTCACACATACTTTTTAACAGTGGTAGAGCCACGAATCAGCTTTTGTTGTCGCATGAATGGGCAGGCTCGACCGGGGAAGTACCACGACCTCACAGAATACCGGCGTAAAGTAGAAGTTTAACAAACTTCTGCGTTTCGTCTGGTGAGTGCAGGTAACCGGTGGTCCACACACACCCCTCCCCCAATTCTGGGGGAGGGGGGCACTCTAAGGGAGGCAACGCATCTGCTAAGCCTCTGGTATTGCGAGTGTTCATGGGCGGCGGTAATCACTTACCATCACGTGACTCACCTGCTCGTTGGCCTCCCTTTTCTATAAAAAAAAATATGACACCATTGTTGAAAATCAGCTGGCTATAGAGGCAAATCAGCAAAACTGTCAAAGTTTGAAGTGATACTTAATTATTCACCACCACAAACATCGGTTTCGACTTTACGCATTCTAGAGGAGTTTTAAAAATCAGGTTTGGATTCAAAATCAGGATTGCTGCGGCAAATTGAAAAATTGAGACAACCCACCAGCAAGCACACATTCAAATACAACATTCGGAATCATCTCTTGAAATTGTTACACTGAGTCGCATCATTTTATATAATATTGTTTGTAATATATTTATTGTAATATATTTCATTTATATGTATTTCAAAAAAATTATGTGTGTATGAGTGATGGTATATATTTGTATACACACAAATGTGAATGTAAAGCCAGTGATCTCGACGATAATGAGTACGATAGGCGTAAATCTTCTTATCAGTTGGTGGTATAAACTATTAAACGCTCAATTTGACTCTTATCATCCAATTCTTATGTACCGGGCGGTATATGTCAATAAAGCGTATATTATTACCTAATTCCTAACCGTTAAAGAGTGCAGTAGGTTTATTCAACAGCTCAGCATCCTAATATACATACATACATACATACATAGATAGACACAACATCACATACTGTGCTCTTATACCAAAGTTAGCAGCTTTAGCACTTGTATTATGGAATCAGAAACAACGAAGATACCACAAACACCTAGACTCGAGAAAATGTAGAAAAAGTGTTTTCTCTATTGTCCCGACCGGGAATTGAACCCGGGACTTCAGAGCTGGCGATATACATGAAAACCGGTGTGTGCGCAACTCGTCCAAGGAGGTCGTCCAATTTGATGACTCATAGACACAAAAACTTAATTCTATCACAAAACCTTCCTACAGAAGTCTTTTTTTAATTTCTTAAGCCTGTAAATATTGCTTTGATCATTTTCGGGGATTTTGTTGTGGAAGCGTACACTTTACAAGTATATAGTTTTTTGGTAAGCTTTTGTTTGTTCCTAGTATTTACATAATGCATATCAGTATTCTTACTAAGTGTATTAATGTTTTATGTACATTACATCTTGATATATACGTATATTGAAAGGCTAATGTTACAAAAATTTATTTATTTAAATTATACTCAAAGATATAAATTGAACGTAAGGCCCTTTTTTGCAAAATAAATATTCTTTCTATATCAGCTGCATGACCCCGTAGCAGAATACCAAATGATATTATGCTATGGAAATAACTGAAATAAAAAAAACCTAGCTGTTTTAAATCAGTAGGGCAATTTATTTTCCTAGCAAGTTGAGATACGTGGGGGCCAATAAAGTTATGCATAAAAAGTTAATCCAAGAAAATCTATTATTAATTTAACTCATGCTCATTTATTATTACATTGGTATCACCGAAATTGTACATACTAGGTGGACATATAAGGATATATACATATTAGTGCAAGGTACGTCATTAAACATAGCGGCCGGTTACTAACTGTTTACTTAATACCTTCAGTTGTTCGTATACACTGCACATCTCCCTCCTATAAGAGTTCCATGGACATACAAAAACTCCCTTATAAAATATAAATCTAAGATAAATCTAGATAACTTCATCATATACATATTTTTTTACACTTATATGCTACCTTTATCCCTCCACCATTTAATCCTAACCTTTGTGCTAACAATTATACTTAGTTCCTAGTTTATAATTACTTACAAGTATTTTTTTAAAGAATTAAAAACGAGAAGTAAATATGTACATACCGATAAAATGAACTCAATTGAATAAAAGAAAATTTATTTGTTTCCTAATTGCAGCTCTTTTTTTCTTAGTTCTCGCCGGACAGCTCTTTTAGTCCTTTCTTTAAGCTCCGATGATGGGTCGGGCTGGGGTACTGATACCAGTACATGACTACTTGATACGGGCTCGTCTGTTATAGGTACCGACGGCACTGAGTCACACCGCTCTGGTGAACACGGCCGTGCAGCAGCCTCGTCTAAGTATAGATCAGACATGACACAGGATCAGAACTTGAACCATCAAAATCTTCCATCCATTTTCGGGGTCTTGTGTTGCCATATTGATCAGACTGATTTGAGGGGTACTGTTCATTATCTAAATCCCACGTAAACCGACTATTTCTAAGAGGTAGAATTTAATCGGTATGTCTCCGACAAGTATTGCTGTTATTTGCCTGGATTTTGTATGACACCGGGCCACTTTTTTTCTATTATATTGCCCTCAATCCATTTGGGACTATTTGTCGAATAACCCCGAATTAATAGCTTATCACCAATTTCAAAACTCGCATAACCTTGCCAGAGTGCTCTATTAGTTTACACTGTGCTTCTTCTACTATCTTAGACGTACACGGGCGTATTGCATCTAGTCTATTTCGCAGGCGACGTCCCAGCAGGGCCTCTAAAGGTGCTATTTTGGTTGGAGCATGTTGACAATTTCGGTATTGAAATAAAAAGTTACTTAAACTTGTGTGTATATTGTCGCCTTCTAGTACGACAGTTGTCAGTAACGAGTTGTTCGGGCAATCCGAATTTCGCAAATAAATTTCGATGAAAATTTATTGTGTCATAAGCCGATATACTACGTATTTCTTCTGCCTCTAACCACTTACTATAGGCATCGACTACAATGATGTAGTATTTACCGTAAGCTGTGCAAAGTCAGCATGCAGGCGTTTCCAGGGCCCCGGTTCTAGGGGGTGCATCCCGTACACTGCGACATGCGTCACATTTTTGATCCATTAGTTCTATATCTTTATTTATTGCTGGCCAGTAGATATAATTTCCGGCGATTTCATTTCATTTTAACTATTAGAATTTCGACCTACACCCTTCGTTGTAAATTTTGTGGGATTATTATTCGAAACACAACCATGCTCAATGTACAAGTTCGAACGCCTTACATGAAACGGTTTTTCTTCGTCCTGACATTTTTCCGGCCATCCGCACATAACATAACTAAATATTATACCTAATAACGAATCCTTCCTTGTTTCTAATGCGATTTCTTTATAATTTACCGGTAAGGTTTCATTTAAGAAATATAAATAGTGCTTCTCTAATTCAACTTTTCGGTCGTCGATGCCGCTATCTCGGCAAGCGGGACAAAGCATCTGCGTTGCCGTTACTTTTAGAATTTACATAATTAATATAAAAATCATAAGCAGCTAATTTCCATCCCATCGTTGTAATCTACTAGCTGCCGTTTGCGGAATGCCTCCTTTCCAAAAATATAAACAAGAGGTTTGTGATCCGTTTTTAACGTAAATTTTGTACCGCAAAGATATTGACGGTGTTTTTGTTCTCCATACATGATCGCTAGCGCTTCCTTATCTAACTGGCTGTAAATTTTCTCCGCATCAGTCAGTGTCCTTGACGCGCAGCTGATCGGTCGCTCCGTGGCGTCGGGGTACGTGTGCGAGAGAACCGCTCCAACCCCGTATGCGCTACTGTCTATGGATAGTACTAAGGGCAAGGCAGGATCGTAGTGACATATCGCTAGCCAAAATATATTTTATCTTTTCGAATGTTTGATTTTTTTAACAGAGCATATAACGGATGAAGTAATGAACTTAAATTAGGATCGAATTTACCATAATAATTAATTAAGCCAAGAAAAACCTTCAATTGAGTTACGTTTATCGGCTGTGGAGCTTTTACAATAGCCTCTATTTTTGTCATATCCGGGTATAAACCGTGTTTATCAATAATTAACCCTAAGTAGGATACACTTTTTTTTATAAAAATTTACATATATTTTTTTTTACAGTAAGGCCCATTACCACCAATCTTTCGATAACAGCTATCTTTGCCTGTCACGCAAATATCATCCAAGAAAACTACAGTGCACGGGGTACAGTTTTAGGGTTTCTTCCATTATCTTTTGAAACTTTTGCGGTACGCAACTTTACGGTGTACGTTTAAATGCATAAGTATATGCATATGCGTTGAAATCGCCGTACACGCTTGCAGGTCTGGGTGGAGAGTGAGAGTCTGGTGGAGCCTATACGCGGTCGTAAGGTATTTTTGAAAATTCTTGACCCCCACTCAATGCTACAAATAGTTCCTCAATGCGAGGAAGTTGGTAATGGTCTATTTATATAATCGAATTAATTGTCGACTTATAGTCTCCGCAAATACGTATCTCACCCGAAGATTTTATGATAGGCACCATAGTAGTGCCATAATCGGACTGTTCGACCGGATAAACAGATCCTTCCTTTTTTAATCAGTATAATTCTCTCTCCACTGCGACTCGCAAAGCCAACGGTACGGGACGAGCGCGCATGAAAACAGCTTTATTGTCTGTCAGCTGTAACCGAATTTGTTTTTACATTGTCCTAGCTTACCCGTAAATACCGAAGGGTACTCGGCTCGTTGATGAACCATTCGCAAAAATATTTATGAATGAATAATTTATTTATGTTAAATATTTGAATCCAACTTCTATCTAATAAAGGACGGCTACCATTTTTATTGCATAAAGTTGTAAATTCTTTTGATAGTTTCTGTCTATCGAAGCGTTTACTACTATAAACCCGATCGGTTCATTTCGCGAGCCCCAGTATGAACATAGCACACAAGGTAATATTCAACCTTTAAATAATTGATATTTGGAAAACATGGAATTATAACAACTTTCACTGATTGTCGAAATTTTGCTACCTGTGTCTAATTAGCATTTAAGGATATTTATTTATTTATTTATATATTTATGCATTATTGTTAACACCTTAATAAAAAAAGGTAACAAAAGGCGGCTTAATACCATATGGCATTCTCTACCAATCAACTTTACTTGATGAGGAGAAATTTTATGGTAGGTGCATTATATACACATTAAGTTAGAATTAGTATAAAAAATACTACAATAGACTTAAATACACCTACATAGACATAAATATTGTCTTCTATGTTAACGTATACAAAAAAAAGGTTTGTCTCCGCTATTTTTGTGAACTTCTGCTTTACACAATATTTTTAAATTACCTTTAACTTTACAACGATCACAATTATATTGCTTAGAACGACACTTATCTGCTCGATGTGGTTTACCACATCTGCAACAGTGCAAAGAGCGCGCCGTCTCGGGCCGGGCGCCGCGCAGCGCGTGCAGCCCCTCGCCGCCCGTCTCGCCGCCGCCGGCTCCACTCGCGCCTTCCCTGCTGCCGAAGTCTGCAGAACTAGCACCGCCTGAACTAAAGCGGCCGCTTATACGCTCTACATGCTACGAGCTAGTTCTACCTCCTTTTTATATGTTAATTTGGTATCAAATAATAATCGTGACTTAATTTCCGTGCATCGCAAACACGTAACGAACTGTTCGCAGAGGTTTTCTTCTAGATTTTGGCCGAAATTGCTGGTTGAAGCTAAATGTTTCAATTGTTGCAAAAACTCCACTATAGATTCCTCAATTTTCTGGTTATGTTGCCGAAATATTTCTCGTTCTGCATATACTGAACGTTGGGATTCTAAATTATTATTCTTCACAATTTCAATTAATTCATTAAACGTTTTATCTTCCGTTGTAGTTGGTGCACACAAATCACACATAAGATTGTGCGTGCGATCACCCACTAATGTTATTAACGTGGCAACTTTATGCGATATTTTAATTTCATTTAAGAAAATGAATTGTTCCACTCGACTTACATATAATTACCACTGTCCCGAAAACAAATCAAATGGTTCTACTTTACCGAACGGCATTTTAGTTCAATTTTTATTTAAGTTCAACACGCGTAAGAATAAAAGTCCCGACTCGTCGCCAATGCAAGGTACGTCAATTAAACACAGCGGCCGGTTACTAACTGTTTACTTAATACCTTCAGTTGTTCGTATACACTACAATTAGGTGTTCAAAATACATTTATTTTCATGTCATTCTAATGTAAATTATTAGAATTGAATGAACCATTTTTGACACAGCATTATTTTCTTCAATAATAACGAGATATCGTTTGTTATAAAAATTAAGAGCTATCCTCAGCAATCAATAATACATATATCATTATTAGGTGCGATTTGTGTAGTTGGTTTGAACACTGCGATGGCGATGGACTCAGAAGTCTTTCTGAAAAAAGCTTCAGTGAAATGTGGGTAAATAACTAAATTGTTCTAATCTGACTACCAGTTTTGTGCAGCGATCTTAGGTGCAAGGCGTCTGATAAGTCGGTCGCCAATCCTCTAGCCAGGCGTGACGAGTATGACTAACACGGCCTACGGTCTGCACTGGCCCTTTATAGGCCAAATGATGACGATATTATAAAACAAAGTCCCCGTTATCGATTTTGAAAGCGCTTGTCGACGAGGTCAGCTCAAGACGATGTTATTTCACACAGAAAATGGAATCGAAGAGCAGAATTCAATTTGAAATAAGTTGGTGGAGGAATTTCGGTATTCACAAAATTGGATTCAACTCTATCGTAAGAGAGTTTCAGCTTCATATATTTGAAACGTGTATTTTATTTTCAAATATAGTTGTGAGATGTGCAATAGTTTTAAGACACAAAACACCCTATACCTTAGATGCTGCTGTCCACCACCAGTCTGCTGAATTTTGGTTTGGTATCTTCAACTATCTATAACCAATGAAGATTGGAGACATATAAAAGGAATTACGTGCGGGAGTACCGGTGAGAACGAATTCTTTAGTAATTTTGCTTTGCTCTTTTATATTGGTGTCAGAAAGGAATAACACGCACGTGACATGAATCAGGTAGTAATGAGTGAAACTTAACGAGGGATGCTTTTGGTTACATCTTGTCTTGGTGTTTTGTAGAACAGTAAATAAAACGAGTGTTACACATGTAGATCGAATGACAAATAAAACACTTGTAGATACTTAGTAACACTTCACATTTGAGCAGCGTAACGCCGTATAATTCTTACTGAATAATAATGACCCTGCAAGTTACAGGATCATTATTATGACCATATAAGTTAGATGCGACAGACTTTTTGCCAGCTTATTTTAGGCAACACCAATAATTCGCTATGGTCATAACAACAACTTACACAATTCTATAATTGATTTATAAATACCAATATCCTTGTTTATTCATAAATTTTTTAAGTAACTACATTTTTTGTTTAAAAATAAAATACATATATATATATATATATATACATATATATATATACATATATATATATATATATATATATACATATATATATATATACATATATATATATACATATATATATATATATATATATATATATATATATATATATATATATATATATATATATATATATATATATATATATATATATATACATATATATATATATATACATATATATATATATATACATATATATATATATATATATATATATATATATATATATATATATATATATATATATATATATATATATATATATATATATATATATATATATATATATATATATATATATATATATATATATATATATATATATATATATATATATATATATATATATATATATATATATATATATATATATATATATATATATATATATATATATATATATATATATATATATATATATATATATATATATATATATATATATATATATATATATATATATATATATATATATATATATATATATATATATATATATATATATATATATATATATATATATATATATATATATATATATATATATATATATATATATATATATATATATATATATATATATATATATATATATATATATATATATATATATATATATATATATATATATATATATATATATATATATATATATATATATATATATATATATATATATATATATATATATATATATATATATATATATATATATATATATATATATATATATATATATATATATATATATATATATATATATATATATATATATATATATATATATATATATATATATATATATATATATATATATATATATATATATATATATATATATATATATATATATATATATATATATATATATATATATATATATATATATATATATATATATATATATATATATATATATATATATATATATATATATATATATATATATATATATATATATATATATATATATATATATATATATATATATATATATATATATATATATATATATATATATATATATATATATATATATATATATATATATATATATATATATATATATATATATATATATATATATATATATATATATATATATATATATATATATATATATATATATATATATATATATATATATATATATATATATATATATATATATATATATATATATATATATATATATATATATATATATATATATATATACATATATATATATATATATATACATATATATATATATACATATATATATATATACATATATATATATATATATATACATATATATATATATATACATATATATATATACATATATATATATACATATATATATATATACATATATATATATACATATATATATATATACATATATATATATATATACATATATATATATATATATATATACATATATATATATACATATATATATATACATATATATATATACATATATATATATACATATATATATATATACATATATATATATACATATATATATATATACATATATATATATATACATATATATATATACATATATATATATATACATATATATATATACATATATATATATATATATATATATATATATATATATATACATATATATATATACATATATATATATACATATATATATATATATATATATATATATATACATATATATATATATATATACATATATATATATATACATATATATATATACATATATATATATATACATATATATATATACATATATATATATATATATATATATATATATATATATATACATATATATATATACATATATATATATACATATATATATATATATATATATATATATATACATATATATATATACATATATATATATATATATATACATATATATATATACATATATATATATATACATATATATATATATATCATTATTAGGTGCGATTTGTGTAGTTGGTTTGAACACTGCGATGGCGATGGACTCAGAAGTCTTTCTGAAAAAAGCTTCAGTGAAATGTGGGTAAATAACTAAATTGTTCTAATCTGACTACCAGTTTTGTGCAGCGATCTTAGGTGCAAGGCGTCTGATAAGTCGGTCGCCAATCCTCTAGCCAGGCGTGACGAGTATGACTAACACGGCCTACGGTCTGCACTGGCCCTTTATAGGCCAAATGATGACGATATTATAAAACAAAGTCCCCGTTATCGATTTTGAAAGCGCTTGTCGACGAGGTCAGCTCAAGACGATGTTATTTCACACAGAAAATGGAATCGAAGAGCAGAATTCAATTTGAAATAAGTTGGTGGAGGAATTTCGGTATTCACAAAATTGGATTCAACTCTATCGTAAGAGAGTTTCAGCTTCATATATGGAGTATGTATTTTATTTTCAAATATAGTTGTGAGATGTGCAATAGTTTTAAGACACAAAACACCCTATACCTTAGATGCTGCTGTCCACCACCAGTCTGCTGAATTTTGGTTTGGTATCTTCAACTATCTATAACCAATGAAGATTGGAGACATATAAAAGGAATTACGTGCGGGAGTACCAGTGAGAACGAATTCTTTAGTAATTTTGCTTTGCTCTTTTATATTGGCGTCAGAAAGGAATAACACGCACGTGACATGAATCAGGTAGTAATGAGTGAAACTTAACGAGGGATGCTTTTGGTTACATCTTGTCTTGGTGTTTTGTAGAACAGTAAATAAAACGAGTGTTACACATGTAGATCGAATGACAAATAAACACTTGTAGATACTTAGTAACACTTCACATTTGAGCAGCGTAACGCCGTATAATTTTACTGAATAATAATGACCCTGCAAGTTACAGGATCATTATTATGACCATATAAGTTAGATGCGACAGACTTTTGCCAGCTTATTTTAGGCAACACCAATAATTCGCTATGGTCATAACAACAACTTACACAATTCTATAATTGATTTATAAATACCAATATCCTTGTTTATTCATAAATTTTTAAGTAACTACATTTTTGTTTAAAAATAAATAAATATCTTCACGCAATTCCTATATAGAGGTAGACGGAGGTCTAGTCTAGACAGTTAAGTCCCTTCGATATTTTCAGGACAACATGGCAGGTGGTGAGCCCGTGGGCGACTTAATGTTCAAGCCAGCGAATTAAATCGTATATATATATACATATATATATATACATATATATATATATATACATATATATATATACATATATATATATACATATATATATATACATATATATATATATATATATACATATATATATATACATATATATATATATATATATATATATACATATATATATATACATATATATATATACATATATATATATACATATATATATATACATATATATATATATATATATATATATATATACATATATATATATATATATACATATATATATATATATACATATATATATATACATATATATATATACATATATATATATACATATATATATATATATATATATATACATATATATATATACATATATATATATATATACATATATATATATATATACATATATATATATACATATATATATATACATATATATATATATATATATACATATATATATATATATATACATATATATATATATATATACATATATATATATACATATATATATATATATACATATATATATATACATATATATATATACATATATATATATATATATATATATATACATATATATATATACATATATATATATACATATATATATATATACATATATATATATACATATATATATATATATACATATATATATATACATATATATATATACATATATATATATACATATATATATATATATACATATATATATATATATACATATATATATATACATATATATATATATACATATATATATATACATATATATATATATACATATATATATATATACATATATATATATACATATATATATATACATATATATATATATATATATATATATACATATATATATATATATACATATATATATATATATATACATATATATATATATATATATATACATATATATATATACATATATATATATATACATATATATATATACATATATATATATATATATATATATATACATATATATATATATACATATATATATATATACATATATATATATACATATATATATATATATATACATATATATATATATATATACATATATATATATATACATATATATATATATACATATATATATATATATATATACATATATATATATACATATATATATATACATATATATATATACATATATATATATATATACATATATATATATACATATATATATATACATATATATATATATTTATTTATTTATTTATTTATTTATTTATTATATTTGAGATTACTAATTTACGTTGAATGTTAATGAACGTAGAGATGAAGGTAGTATTTAACACCACCGAACAGTCAACCTGATGGTAAGTGACTGTTGCGGTGCATGATCATCTGCCACATACTTCAAATTAACATTTTATTTATATTTTTATTTATTTATCTTCACGCACAATCCCTGACGGGGTAGCCAGAGAGAACAGATCGCCAAGTGTCACGATCCCTACATACTTCTTTCGCTTCTTTCAGATTCATCATCTTCTTCATACATGCACTCTTGACCCTCCTCTCTTCGAGCAATTTGCTCACATGGTCTTCGAAAGTTAATCTCGGTCTACCTCGACACCTTTTAATATTAACTTTCGCGCTATATATTTTCTTCACCATTCGGTCTTCACTCATTCGCTCAACGTGCCCAAACTATCGAAGCACGCCCTTATCCATTTTTGAGACAAGGTCATCTTTCAAACCTGCCATATTGCGAATCTCTTCGTTTCGCTTTCGGTCGGCCATGGTAAGGCCAAACATTTTACGAAGAGATCGCATCTCCACTGCATTTAACCTGCTTTTATGCTTCTTCTGGCATACCCAGGTTTCGCTGCCATATAACAAAGTCGGTACCAACACTGCGTTATGTATTGCAAGGCGTGCACTTTTCACAACGCCTTGCCTTTTGATTAACGCAGTCAGGGCACCATTGACTTTGTTCCCGGCAGCGACACGCCTGTCCACATCTAAATCACATCTTCCATCCCGGCTAAACGCACTCCCCAAGTATACAATTTCATTCACCTGTTCTAGACATTCCTGATTTACCCGAATCAAATGAACATGGTTGTAGATACGTTCCTACTCTCGAAGACTCATTACCCTGGCTGTCTATACCTTTCAAACCGGAACATATTAGTTATTTGGAGTATAGTTATTATACGGACATGAGTAAGAGTGTAGTACAGATCCAGATGACTCCTAGGCAGAGAAGTAGTCTACCACCTACGAAAATAAATAAGTATTTTTTTATCTGTACCTATATTTCCCACATAGGTTTCGAAAAACATTGGCCTTGCTCATTGGGATCGAACTCTGGTTTCCGGTTTCTCATCCATTCGGCTATCGTGGTTGTTTTTTGTTATGTTTTATATGTTTATGCAATTTCCTTATACTGGGGTAGATAAAGATCTAGAAAATGAAGTCCTTTCGACCCACTTTTCACCGAAGCTTATTTGGGACAACGTGACAGGTGGTAATCCGTCGTAGTGGCCATGGGTACAATATACTTACATACATATATATATATATATATATATATATATATATATATATATATATATATATATATATATATATATATATATATATATATATACATATATATATATATATATATATATATATATATATACATATATATATATATATATATATATATATATATATATATATATATATATATATATATATATATATATATATATATATATATATATATATATATACATATATATATATATATATATTTATATTTATTTATTTATTTATTTATTTATTTATTTATTTATTTATTTATTCTTTATTGTTACACCTTATACTAAGGCTAAGCAATGGCGGACTTAATGCCTGGTGGCATTCTCTCCCAGTCAACCTTTGTTATGGTGAGAAGTAGATGGCAGGTGCTAACAAGAAAAATATAGATTAATGCTCCTAATAAAAAATATATACATATATATATATATATATATATATATATATATATACATATATATATATATATATATATATATATATATATATATGTAAGTATATTGTACCCATGGCCAATAAGACGGATTACCACCTGGATAAGGAAATTGCATAAACATATAAATATATACAAAAATATATATTAATGATTCTTAAGATAATACTACGAACTAATCTCTTGAACGAATAGGCATTCGGAGCAGATTTTATCTTCAAAGGTAGGGCGTTCCAGAGTAGTGCAGCTTGTACCGTAAAGAGGAGTTAAAGTATCCTGTATTATGTTGAGGAATGTGAATCCTATGTTGGTTTATGGAGCGAGGTGCTCTGTCATGAGTAGATTGGAGATGTTGAAAGTTATTTCTTAGGTAAGCAGGAGAATTAGAGTTAGTCAATACAGAATACAACAGAAACAGAATTCGGGAGCTACGCCTTTGACGAATGGGAAGCCATTTAAGCTTGGAACGGTAAGAGGAGATATGGTCATATTTACGTAAACCGAAAATAAATCTAATACAGTTGTTGAGAAGGCGCTCCAGTTTGTCGAGACGTGTTTGGGATAGATCTGTATGTATGTATGTATGTATGTATGTATGTATGTATGTATGTATGTATGTATGTATGTATGTATGTATGTATGTATGTATGTATGTATGTATGTATGTATGTATGTATGTATGTATGTATGTATGTATGTATGTATGTATGTATGTAAGAAATGGCAATTTTCTTTCTTATTATTTGGAGTGGTTAAGACAAAAACACCTGAATACTTATATAAAAAGCTAAGTTGGTCAAGTGATTACAATTTTCACAACACTCCCGGGTCAAAGTTTCTCTTAGCAGTTCCAGGACACGCCTCAGCTGCATTTTGGGGTAGCTTTCTTTATTTAGCAACTAAATGTTGGAACAATCTGCCACCGCCTTTTCGTGATATTAGCTCTATCGCTTATTTCAAAACACGGTATAAAGAATATCTTATGAGTAATCAAGATCACAGTTAAAACTCTCTTTATATGATGTATACTTTAATAAGCTATCCATGTTTGTAAATAAATTGTAAATTCTCTTCTCCTTTAAATCAGTACACGACATCAGACATGTTTAATTGCATACATTTTCTTTTTATTTTTATTTTTAATTCTGCATTGGAAAACGCGTATTTCAATAGTTTAGTTGTTTTAAATCAATAGACCCTAGACTCCATTTATGACGTGTAGTAATAGTAATTGTAATTGTTGTTTGGGACTAGAACAATGTATGTGATGTTGTCCCTTTCTATGTATGTATCTATAAGTCAAGTCATAATTCAAGAGATCGTAGACGAGAACGGTACGGGTCTGACGTGTTAGCAATAACTCGTGTTAAATTAATAGTATTAAAAGTTTCAGCTTATTGTCCAAAGTTGTACCTGTGTAAGACTTTATAATTATTCCAAATAATAGATAAAAATAAACAATCATCAAACTGTATCAATGTTTCTTTATCGTGACGAAATAGTGTTCCAGTATATATAAGTATGCAGATAACACTTGGAAGCTTCCAAATCACTCCCAAAGCACCTATGGCCAAATTTTAAAAACAGTTATCCCAAATTTTTGCACAATCCTGAAGCAGCACAGTTCCGATGTCCCAACTCACTTACTTTGAATTTCATAGACATTGCAATGCTATCTTTGCGCTTCTGCAAGTTAGTCCAAGTGTACGAATTACCCTCTGTGAAACATTAATATTGTCAAAGTTATATTATCGTATTTCGGTTTATGGACCTTGTCTCCTGTCAAAAACAATGAAACTTACAGTGAGTGCATGCAATGCATGTGCTCGTTTTTGTTTTAATATTCCACCGAGAACTCATGTTTCTCCATATTTAAGTAAGAGTAAATTACTTAACATGTCAGCAAGACTTAAATTGACAAGGAATAGTGAAATAAGGAAATGTTGTAGTCTGAAAGAAGATGTAGTGACTAAAATTGAGAAAGGTATGCTAAGATGGTTTGGCCATGTCGAGAGAATGAATAAAGAACGATTGACGAAAAAAGCATATAAGGCGAGTGTGAATGGAAGTGTAGGAAGGGGAAGACTTAGGCGGACGTTTCGGGACCAAATCATCCCTGATTTCCTCCTAAAAAAGGGCCAGGTCAAGAGTACCCTGAATCGAAGAGAATGTATGAAGGGAATAATGAAAGTGAACGAAGCGAAACAAGTATGTAAGGATCGTAGCAAGTGGAAAGAAGTGGTCTCTGCCTACCCCTACGGGAAAGAGGCGTGATTATATGTATGTATGTATGTATGTATGTAAGAAATGGCAATTTTCTTTCTTATTATTTGGAGTGGTTAAGACAAAAACACCTGAATACTTATATAAAAAGCTAAGTTGGTCAAGTGATTACAATTTTCACAACACTCCCGGGTCAAAGTTTCTCTTAGCAGTTCCAGGACACGCCTCAGCTGCATTTTGGGGTAGCTTTCTTTATTTAGCAACTAAATGTTGGAACAATCTGCCACCGCCTTTTCGTGATATTAGCTCTATCGCTTATTTCAAAACACGGTATAAAGAATATCTTATGAGTAATCAAGATCACAGTTAAAACTCTCTTTATATGATGTATACTTTAATAAGCTATCCATGTTTGTAACAAATTGTAAATTCTCTCTTCTCCTTTAAATCAGTACACGACATCAGACATGTTTAATTGCATACATTTTCTTTTTTTTAATAGTCTGTGATACATTATACACTCTATGCTAATAAGTTTGTCAAACAATGTTAGTAATGTAAGTAGCAATGTAAGTAATTTTTTTTCTTTTTTTATTTTTTTTTATTTAAAATCCAACATAATGTATGTAAGATAAAGGTGCCTATAAAACTATAAGATTTTTTATTAGGTTATAATTTATTCGAATCGATCTCAATGAATAAATTTCAATCGATTTATGAAATCGATATTTGAATCCTATTATTATTCGTGATGTCAAAGCATTAATAATACAGACATATACTTCTCTTACAGATCAGACCTCTCACTTTACCCTGATTACTACTTTGACTGAAAAATTTTATACTTAGTTAAACAATAGTTTATAAAACATACTATAGTTACACTACATCTTGCATCTCATTCACTGTTGCCCTTTATTGAATATATGTCTTATTTTAATTAGTATGTATTTTGTATCGTATTATAATTTGTATCAAAGTTATTTTATGTAAGTTCTATGTATGAGTTCAAGTAAATAAGTATTTATATATAAGTTCATATATTTTATATTATTTTAAATATGTTTGGGGACGAGCGTGCGAGGATTATTTTAAATGGCACCGACAGAATAACAGCGCTGCTGCAGTACTGCTACAGCATATTTGCTGAGTCGGATGCCGTTTCGTTGCTGCAATCCAGTAATACATTTTATCTTAATCTGTAATTATTAGCAATAACCTTTATATGTACTGTTTTGTGGCAATGAATAAATCTACTTTCTTTCTTTACTACTGTAGACAATCTTCCAAATGCAGTGGATGATATAAATAGGATTCTGGCTTGTATTCTCAACTGGAGCCGGCAGTGTGGGATAACTGTTAACTCTATAAAATCTCAAGCTATTATAATGGGGAATTCAAAGTTAAATAAGACTGAAATAAAACCAATTTTATTTAATGACATCCAAATTCCTCACAATGTCTAGGTAACTGTGTAACTGGCAAAAGTATAGGTAACTGTGGCGGTGTGAATAAAAATAAGGACATTTTTAGTAAACTAAGTTCTTATTACAATTTTAATTTTAAAATTTTAAAAATGGGTGTGCGATGGCTGCTGTAAAACCATTCTTACGAACGAATTAACTTCTTGTAATGTATGTCTCAACACGTCCCATCCATCCTGTGTCAGTGTGACAAAGGATAGTTTTAGGAAACTTACAAAAGAAGCTTAACTCAATTAGATGTGTCCTCAATGCAAGGCAAAACACGTAGAGCAGGAGATAATTATAAAATTCGAGTTAGAGCTGATAAGACGGATCTTTGGCTAGGGAAACAAAATCACCCTTCGCGTAGCCAATTGACAGACTTGGATACCAACATGCGCGACGTTATACGTGAATAGATCAAATTTGCACTAAAGGCCGAATTCCCTGTCATTCGGGATATAATGGCAGCTGAGCTAAAGCCACTTCGTGAGGAGATAAAATCATTAATAACTTCCTTCAGTTTTGCTGAAGAAAAATATGAATAAATAAGTTTTGATTCGAAAAAGAAATGAAAAAGTACAGTGTGTGTATATATTTGTGTATATGTGTGTATGTGAAGCACTTGATTTCGATGGTAATGAGTACGATATGCGTAAATCTTCTCATGAGTCGGTGGAAACTATCATAGGCTCAATTCGTCCCTTATCATCCAACTCTTATGTACCGGGCGGCATCTATCATCAAATAGTATATAATTCCTAATTCATAACATTCATAATTCATAATATTAAATAATTACCTAATTCCTACCCGTTAAATTCATGACATGACAACAAGTGCCCCGGAATCGATAATATGCGTGCCCATAATCTAAATAACCATATTACCCACTTCAGTCAAAATTATTGAGAAATGCCTATCCAATCAAATTCTAAATTTCTGTGATTCTAATAATATCCTAAGTGATAACCAATACGTATTACAACCACACAAGAGTACCACTAAAAATTCTGAGCAACTTTACTAATTCGATAAATAAATATTTGCATAGTAAAAAATATATCTTGGTAATCTTTATGGGCAAAGCGTTTGATGCATTTCAGCCCGAGGCACTGATTGATCGGACGAATCGGGAATTAGAGGAACTGTCCAGAAATTAAGTAAAATTTATCTGTAAAATAGACGTATTAAGTTAAGATTGCAGAAAATTGGAGTTAAGACTGTAACTGAAGGAATTGCTCCGGGATCAGTAAACCAATAGTCGCGGTATTTTGATCCGAAGCCCCAAAATTTCTATAGCAATGGGATCATGTCTCTCTACCCAGAAGATGGCAAAAAGTTATCAAACAAAATGGTACCTACATTCTTTGGTTAAATGTAAATAAACTATATTAAAAAATTTTGTGAATTTTCTTAAAAAATGCGATGTAACTTTTTCTCCCAACCTATAATAAAGTTTTAGTTGAATCTGTAATTTTATAAAGACCTGCAAACTCTTTTTTCACACATTTCACATGTCAAAGGTACTCACGATATCTCTTAAAAAATGTATGTACCAGTGTATGATAACAATAACTATGTTAAACGTTTACTCGAATTTATGATTTTAAAATTAATAATTAGAATTACCATTCGCATTACCTCTGGCTTTGTAGGTGTTCATGGGCGGCGGTGATCACTTACAATCACGTTAGCAACTTGTTCATTTGCCCCTTATTCTATAAAAAATATATAAAATAAACAATAATAATTGATAAATTGACAAAAACAAATGTGGTGGACCTGTAGGTCACTCGACCTCATTTGTTTTTTCTACATATACTTGTTATGTGCTAGTCATAACAACAAAAACATTCGCATTTAACTTAATCTACCCTCGCTGAGAATTTTTATTTCATGTTCGTAATTTTTATTGTGAATTATCTTTGGTCTATTGCATGCTATTGTAAGCTACGAAATAATTTTATTTGTATGGACGGACTCCATTTTACAAACAAAACCATTGGGATTTATAGTACAGTGTATTGTTACTTTTATTTGTAAATGTTCTTCTGAATATAAATAAATAAAACATAATTTATTTATTTATATTCCGAACTATTATTACACATAATTAACAAACAAAGTAACAACTTAAAATCCAATGATAGATTTTCACTAACAGTATGCTTGTCCCAAAAAAAAATCTTCGGTCTAGAACTCTGTCTACACCAGTATTGGGAACGGCGTGAAGCTATATTTTTATAATTCCCGTATATATTCACCATAAAATATAATCAATAATATCAATACATAATCAATATATCAAGCATATAATCAATATCATCATATAAATATAACATAATCAATACCAGAGTCGCGATAGCCGAGTGGTTCAGAGATCGGTATTAGAGTCAAGAGACCCGAGTCCGATCCCCAGGTGGTAGTCTCGTACCAGTGGGGATTTTCGTAAACTTATGTACCGTTTATATCGTTGGCTTGTCAGTCAATAATAGGGCACTAGCTCACGCACACAACATAATTATGAATTGTCACCACTTTTCCCGTAACGTTTGTGAGGTAACATCGTAATATAGACATTTACATAATCTTAACTGGCCAGTAATTATTATTATAACCTATATTGCATAATATACATTAATGCGCGTAATTATTTCATTTTGTTTTTCGCTAAATGCTAAAAAGTTACTCCAAGCAAAAAATCCAAAAAATTCAAATTGAAATTGATGTTAAAAACCGAGTACAAAATTAAAAAAAATGTTTTGCATAAAATCAGTAGTGCGTAACAATTATGTATCATTTTATATTTTATAATGTATTATTTTGTAGAGTAATTACATTCTCAAGTGATTTAAATAATTAATTTACACTTATTCAAGGGTAAATTTAATCGTGCCAGAGATCAGTAAATCAGTCAGCAATAAATCTCTAAACATTATTTATCCATATTTATATTGTAAAGTAAACTTTGATAGTTTTTATGTATCGCATATACACTTGCGGTGCTTATAATTGATTGTGGCGAAACGAAACTATACGGTACGTACTATACGTAAGTAAAGTATCGTATTTAACAGGGATCCTACGGTTTTAGTCTTGGGTATTGGATAGCCCCGCTACATCGAACGCACTTAACGGTATCCAAATCACTACAGGACGTAATAGGCTTTTTCAATCTTGAGGATTTGCCCTCTTTAACCAACTTCAAACAAAGTAGGAGCCGCTGTAACAGCCTATTATTTGTTTTGAAATTTTTGTTTAATCTATCGAAAATATTTTATATCTTATATATTTTCCCAATACTTGAATGATTGAATCTAGAAGAATGAAGTCCTTTTAACCACTTTTACCGAAGGTTTTTTTGGAAAAACGTGACAGGAGGTAAGCCCATCGCCATCTTAGTTAATACGAAAACACCATAAATGTGAGTGAATCTTATTACAGTACTACGGGACTAAAATTATCCCATTTCAAGTTAGCCACAGTCAAACCAATTGCCGAATCCGAGTGCATCAGTTACCAAAGCAATTTTTGCTTGGCAGTCAGGATGCGCTAAAAGTGTGGCTTGACACAAACTCTGCTTGCAAGAGTTGAATGATTCATGATGTTCTGTGGAAATTGTTACTAGACGCGAGCCTTTTACGGAATCTGTGGGCAGTTCGTTTAACGGAGTTTGATATCTTGCTTCATCAGGAATAAATCTCTTACAAAAATTCATCATTCTGAGGTATCGCCTCAACTCTTACGCTCTTTGGAGTTGGGAAGTTCTTGATCGCTTCAACTTTGGTTAGTAAGGGCTCTGTACCCTTACTAACCAAAGTTGCTCTGTGTAGAGGAAATATAATAATCCAAAATTTTTTTCTCCAAATATGCATTTTGTTGTATTCATCACCATTCCGTATTCCTTCAAACGATTAAATATGTCTAAGGTGATCCTGGTGTGATTTTTGATCTGTCGATTCCTTCGTATATCAAGGAATCATCCAAATATGCGTAGAAAAATCTAGGCTATGCGTTATTTTGTCTACGAAACGCTGGAATGTCTGGGCACTATTGCGGAGTCCGAGGGTCATGTATTTCCATACAGCCTTTGCGTAAAGCCCAAAGGGTGTTGTAATAGTAGTTTTTGCTATATCTGCCTCATTGGCTAGATTTTGATTATACTCCTTTACTAGGTCTATAGTTGTGAAGATCTTACAACCAGAAATTTTATGGGAAAAATCATGAATGTGACGTTTAAGGTACCTATCGGGCATTATGCTGGCATTAAGTGCTCTATAGTCGCCAAATGGACGCCAACCATGTTCTTTCTTGGGCGTGAGATGCAATCGCTTAATTTTGTAGCAAATTACTATAATGTACTAAATATTCTGTTTAACTGCTGCTTGTGGGAAGACACAGAGATCGCTGCCGGTATCAACGAGAAGCAGCATCTTCGTATTTCGATCAGTAAGGAATAATCGACTATTATTTTGGCAATCGTCGGTCGCCATTACCGATTGCCGTGTGCATTTCCCGCATGATTAAAATCACAAGGTTTAATAAACTTACTTACCCGTTCACTGAATTTATTATGATACCATGAGTTGAGCTATTTGACCTCATAGTTTTTGCATTCTGTCGTCGGACGCAGCTGTACTTTGCTTGGCGACGTCTTGTTTCTCACTCATTTTGTGCACTTTTGGGGGTCACCACTTTGTAGGTGTATAAATTGTTTGTTCATAAATTAATTAATTTTGTACATGAATATTTAGTTAATTTATGTATTTGTTAACAATATTATAACTATATATAAATAAATAAATTTAAAGTAAACAAAAAATGTTATATAACTTTATGAAATAATAAATTATGTTATGTTTGCCACAAAGTGTATGGTCTGTTATAAACCAGAATATGTAATGTTTTTTTTCCTAACATGCCTCGATAACCATATAAATGTTAAAGAGCGGCGTAGATATCGCATTCGAAGTGTCCATTATGTTTCTAAAGAATTTAATACTTGTGTCATTGCTCTGTGCGGTTGGAGTCGTGTTTTCCAATCCGAGTAAGTTGAATTACAATAGTCACTATTTTACTTTGTCTAATCCCTTAATATAACTGTGAGAAATTATCTCTTCAAATGTCTTTCTTCTTAAGACATATTTATTGTTTCAACTTCAAGAACTGATTATTTTAGATTTAAAAGACAGACAAAAAATTTGAAGACCGATGATGGGCAGCAGCGTCAATGGTGCGAGGTTTCTGGTACTGCAATCGCCAATCCGCCTGCAAAGCGGGGCGATTACAGCTAAACTTCCCTTATGGGAGTATCAGTCTATGCCCTGCAGAAGACTTCTACAAGCCGTTATGTGTGAATGTATGTATATAACTTTATAATATTCTCGTGAGCAATGAATGCGGGTCACCTAAAGAAATCTATAAATCTGGGATACTAAGAATGCTTGCTTAATAAATTAAACGGTTTTTAACAGATAATATAATTCCCTTTAAATGAAAGTAATAAAATTTATAAGTCACAACATTTTAACAAGAAAAAAATACTGCAGATCTTGCCTTAAAACAAAAATAGGAAACATGGTAATTTTGTACAACAATATGATTTTGGTTCTTTACGATTTTGGTAAATATTCTCTTGTAATACATCCTCTGTGAGAGCCATTTTGAGCTCATGAAGCGTGTTTGGGGAAAGGTTTAGTTGTTTTACGCATCTCCTTAGTTCGTCCCATGCATGCAATATAAAGTTTAAAAAATCATTGTTCTCGAGTGGACTGACTTAGTATGTCACAATTGCCGAGTGGTGGTAGGCTTGTACTAATGGCTTTCTTTAAAATTCGTGTACGATTTATAAAGACAGGCTCATCACCTGTTACGTTATCCCTAAAAATGTCTTCCATGAAAGGTGGGTCGTAAGGACTTAATTTATTAGATTTCAGTCTACCCCTGTGTTGGAAATGCCGTGAAGATATTTTTTTTATATGGGAGCTAGCTAATCTTTCTCTCTCGAGATTAGCGTTTTCCACGTAAAAAAGTATTCACAAATACAAGTTTTAGATTGAATATATGAGAATGAGGGACATATCTGTACGGCTTTTTCCTCTTCACGCAATTTACCAATAATGGGGTACGCAGAGGCTGAGACAATGAAGTCCTTTGGACCTACTTTTCGCCGATGCTTAGTTGGAACAACGTGACAGGTGGTGAGCCTGTCACCGTCTTTGAATCCAAGCTAACAGTAGCATACATACATGTATAATTACATAGATGAATATCCATGACTCGAGTACATATTCATATTCATTACACTTATTTTTGCCCCTAGCGGGATTCAAACAAATTCCTTAATTTTGAAAGCGGAGTCACTGCCAACCAGGCTACCGGGTCGTCAAAAATATGTAAAGATGTTATGTATGTCGCAAAATCACGATAAGGCGGCATAATTTGGTTACAATGCCATCTGTTAAAAGTCTTGAGTAGGGTCGATACAGGAAGTGACAGAGAGGATTTGACGACTATCTGTTTTCAATGTAATTTGACATCTGACTGATGGTGTCTTAATAATATTCTCGAGACTTCTGTTACGAAACGGACGGCAGTGCGAACGGTCATCTTCCTATATCGAACTTACTGCGTTTCTACCCATTTAATCAGGGTGATTTATTGTTAATTTTGCGATTATAAATTGTGATCAAGCAAATAAACTACAATGTTACGTGATCCATCTTTTATTTGAAGTTTCCGATAAGGCACAAGACGTATCCGACAACGAGTTGCCTCATGTGGCCTACCCTACGCCGACATATATGAATTTGATATTGTTTCAGGTACTCTTATAGTTCCATGCAATAAGAACGACGAGCATTGTATGATACAATCTGCCAATATGGTTATTCCACTAATTACAGTTGGCATTCCAGCATTGAATACTGAAGTCTTGGACCCTTTAGACCCAGGAGTGATCGAAGGCAATGATCCCTTGTTTATATTTAAATTTACAAATAACACAGTAAAGGGATATCGCACATGTGAAATTATTAGCGTTAAGTAAGTATTATTGTCCGTGTGGCTATCGGAATCAATCAAAAATATCCTAAAATAACGCCATCAATGTCTGACCATGGGTGTCGTGGATTGGTGGTGGCACAAGAAAATCTGTCATCCTGTTTCATCCCGTTGGAATCGCAAAATTGGATACAGGGACTTATAAATATCAGGAGCTAGTCAGCAACATTTCCTGCGTAGTAACACGAAATAAAACTGTGTTTGCCAACTCGCTCGTCTGGCGTGGAAACTATGGCACAACTCCTCATAAGTAACAAACACAAAACAACGACCGGCTTCGCAAGTCCTGGCTAAGGTAACAGCCGTGGCAACGGCGGGGCAGGGCGGGGGGTAAGAATCTCTGGCTGAGATCGCGCTGCCATGCCAGACGACTGGACCGGCAACATACAACGCAAGCACACTGAGGACCGACAAGAAGATCTTGGAGCTGGAAGAAGAGGTGAGCAAGTTACATTGGAGCATTATCGGATTATCGGAAGTCCGAAGACAGGCGGAGGACTCAATTTCATCAAATTGCTTCTCAATTTCGAGTAGGGAGAACAAGAGAACAAGAGATGGGTGCGAGAGTGTTCTTGAAACTTTTCCTACAATATCTTCGAAATCGACTTGACATTTCGAAGATATTGGAGATTTGAAAGTGTTGGAGAAGTTTCAAGAAGATTCTGAAAACTTTTAGTCTCGTTTCGTAACAATGGACGAATCATGGTTCCATCATTTTGATCCCGAGACTAAACAACAATCTTCGCATTGGAAACGGTCATTATCATCGACCTCGAAGAAGCTTACGGCTTAAGCTAAGGGCTGGCAAGGCTATCAATATTTTGGGACTCAGAAGGGATATTGTTGATCAATTACCTGGAGCGTGGAACTACTATTACAGGCCAATATTATGCAGATTTAATTCTCAAGTTGAGGAATACCATCAAAGAGAAAAGAAGAGGAAAACTTCGAAAGAGCGTGCTGTTTTATCACGACAACGCATCTGCGCACAGATCGGCAGTTGCAATGGCTGCCCTTCTGCAAGCTGGCTTCGAATGGGTTGATCACCCCCCTTATTCACCAGATCTGGCTCCTAGCGATTTTTATCTGTTCCCCAAATTGAGAGAATACTTAAGGGGAAACAGGTACAAAGACGATAACGAGATGATGGATGCCGTCGAGAGCTTTTTGCAGGACCAAGACATGACTTTTTTTGAAAAGGATTGAAGCCTTGGAAAAGCGCGGGACTCGGCGTGTAGAGACTATCAAGAGAAATAAATTATTAAGTTATCCATAGTCATTATATTCTATTTCAATCTTACTACATTTTGATCCTCTCTCATGCCACCGGGATGTCGACCGTCACTCTCAAGAAGGTGTCGGGTTTATCGTCCATAAGTCCTTCGTTAGGAACGTGATCAGAATCGAAGATATGTCAAGTAAGGTTGCATACCTTATTCAGGTAATAACCTATCGGCATTCGCTGAAGATCAAACACATATGAAAGGTAAGCCACATATGAAACCAAAGGTAGACTGGTAGAGAATGCCTTTAGACATTAAGTCCGCCGTTTTGTACATTTTTTTATGTGTGCAAATAAAGCTTAAATAAATAAATAAATAAACATATATGCACCAACCTCGGCCCATGCCGACGAAGTGGAAACAATGTATGAGGAAATTTCAAGGGCCATAATTGCTTTAAAACCCACTACAAGTTGCTGGTGGGAGATTTCAACGCAAAACTAGGCGCTAAAAAAGCGATGAGTGATGAAGCAGTTTTAGAGTAGGCCACCGAACCCAAAGAGCCAACAGCTGGCCGACTTTATGAAGAAGGAGGGACTTTAAATGATGAACTCCTTTTTCTAGAAGTGGCCCCGGTGGACCTGGATGAGCCCGGATGGTTTCAAAAAAAATGAGATCGACTTCATTATGACGACTAGGCGACTTCTGTTCAGCGATGTCTCTGTGATCTCTAAGGTGTGTCTTAATGTCTAGGTGAAAACCGGCAATGATCACAAAATGGTAAGAGGCACACTGGACCTTAACTTTAAGCTCTCGCGATCTCGTCTGATGAAGTACACACTCCGTCCATCTCGTGCCCTTATTCAAAACTCCGAGAGCTATCACCTCGAACTGCAAAACCGCTTTGTGTCTAGATGATTGCTCTACTGTGGACGATATTAATAGAGGGCTAGTGGAAACTGTTCATGCGGTAGGCGCGACATTTTGCAGAAGCTACCGCAAACAAAAGCCACAAAAACTCTCTGATCTTAATCTCATGATTATGGAAGCCAGGCGTAAAATGAGGCTGCAGTCTTCAACTGATGCGTCAGCATACTTGAAACTGAATAGACAGATCTCGAAATCTATAAGGCAAGACTTACGCTAGTTCAGTACGATGCGGATTGAGCAAGCGACAGAGCGGAACCAAGGCGGATCTGTCTATCGGAAAGAGCCAACTTAGAAAGTATAGGAACGACAGCGACGCAGTAGAGTGTGAGTGGCGACCCAAGGGCCAAGCATAGCAAAACAATTTTCCGACGATATCCAGGAATTATGATGGCTCGCAAATAGCTTGAAAACGGCAAGGCTGCCGAACAAGACGGGTTCCGAAGAGACTTCAGTACCATATACCACGTACATACTCTTCACCAGAGTGTATAGAAGACTGAAGAGTACAATTTACTATTATGCTTGGCCTTCGATTCTGACAAAATTTGGGCGGTGCAACTGGCTGTTCAGCGATTCCAGATAGAGTTAAGGTATATCGAAGTGTTGAAATGCTTATACGGTGAGGCTACGATGTGTATTCGTGTACAGGACCAGAGCACGAAACCTATCCAATTACTGTAAGACAGGGTGACGTCATATCACTCTTCACCGCTGCGTTGGAATATGTATTCAAGCTTCATAGAACTGGAAAGGATACGGTTTACCTACGACATAGTCCTGATGGCAAGGTCGCTTGAGAAACTTAGCATTATGCTCAATGATCTCAATAGTGTTTCTCAACAGGCTGGTCTTAAGGTGAACATGGGCAAGACTAAGTCCATAATAGACAAAAGCCTGTTATTGTTGAGAACACTACGCTCGAAGTTGTTGACGAATACGTTTATCTATGACAAAAAAATAGGAATAAAAATTTATGAGCAATTGTCAAAATAGGTACAAACTGAAACTTCGATGCAGAGGTCAATCGACGAATCCAACTCGGCCGGGCAGCTTACGGGAAATTACGCCATATCTTTTCGTCAAGTGTACCTCATACAACCAGTGCGTGATGCCAGTGATGATCTTCTCGTCGGAAGTCGTGGTCATTCTCTGCGGGCCGAATGAGAAAGCTCAAAGTTGCTCAGCGGTCTATGGAAAGAGCTATGCAGAGTGGTACTCTGCATCAGAATCCGCAACGACAATATCCGTAGCAGAGTGGCAGCCTTGTTCTGGCGAGCGCAGTGTAGGACGACCTCCCACAAAATGCAGTGACGACCTGCACAATATTGCGGGTAGTCGATGGATGCAGGTGGCTCGGGATCGTTCTTTGTATAATTTTTTTAGTAAGGCATATGTTCAACAGTGGAATTTTGATAGGCTGTGAAGAAAAATGAAAAATAAATAAATATCTTCACGCAACTCCCAGTACAGGGGTAGACAGAGGACTAGTCCAGAGAATTAAGTCCCTTTGACTCACCTTCCACCGAAGATATTTTCGGGACAACGTGACGGGTGCTGAGGCCGTCGCCGTTTTATGTCCAAGCCAACGACATAATTCGTACATAAGTTTTTGAAACTCGGTTCGGAACTCGGGTCTCTTGATTCGAAATTCCGACCACCCAACCACTCGGCTATCGTGACTTCTTATCTGTGAAGAAGAAGAAGAAAAAGTATTATTGATAAAACCCACGACAGCCGAGTGGTTGAGTGACCGGAATTCGAGACTAGAGACCCACTTCGATCCTTACAGTGCCAGATCCTGACAGGCTAGTACCAATGTTTTTTTTTTCAAAACTTATGTACGATTTATTTAATTATGAGTCTGAACCAGACTTTTGAGAGTTTGAAGGGACTTAATTGTCTAGACTACCTCTCTATTGCGAATACCTCTATATTGCGAATTGCGTGAAGATAATCATTGGAAGTGTATCATATAGGCAGGGTAAGTTAATTTCTTTCAATCGCCAATAAGTTATATGCTTTATAAGGGGCAATGCTTTATAGGAAATCTTAAAGATTACTTATTTTTAAAATTAATAAAATCATAGAATGAGCTCCAAGATCCTTTACATAATTTATATTTATATCCACAACTGAGGTATCTGTGCAAACTAGGTCATTTAAGGATTTACAATGATAAGTGAATAACTTTGGTTTACGCAGATTAAATTTTGACAAATCCAAATTAAACTTTACTTTAAAATGTCCTACATTGATTTTGGTTGGGAACTATGAAGTTGCTGGTGAAGTCCTTAAGATTCCGGTAAACGTAAGCGGCAATTACAGAATCACTACTGGTAAGTCCTTCTGTGATATTGATAAATTAAACAAGTAATTAATAATTTGAAATAATGTTATTATTTACGGATTTTATTGGCGTTTATTTATTTATTTTTTACTTCCTACCATTTCGGGTGCTTTTCAGCACTCTTGTTCAAGGTTTAAATGGCGATAGACTCACCACCTTTCACGTTAAACTAAATAAGCTTCGGTGAAAAGTGGGTCAAAGGACATTGTCATATTTTGCGCCTACATCGGTACGGGAAGTTGCGAGAAGATATAAAAAATATTATTATTTCGACGTTTTATTAAATTATGGCCGGAACTACGCAAAGCTCACTGTATCTTAAATTCTTGCAAAAGCAATAAATTAATAATAAAAAGTTTGTCGATAGTTAAAGTTAACTGTCATAGTTAAAAAAAGTTTGAAAGAACGTCAATATGATCACGGAACCTGTGAAGTACTCAAAAAGTCGTAAAGTTAAAAACTAAATAAAACGCCATGAAGTCCATTAGATAGTTTCTTTCAAACGACCCGATAGCCTAGTTGCTAGTGACCCTGCCTTCGAAGCTAAGGGTTGCGGCTTCGAATTCCCCAGGGGGGAATATGAATGTTTGTACTAGAGTCATGGATGTTTATGTAGATGAGGTGAGATGTAGTTAGATGCTTATATTTAGTGTTTATACAATAATCATGGTATAGTTACTACTTACGTTTGCCACAAATAAGCTTTAGTAAGAAGTGGGTCGAAATAACTTTTTGTTGTCTAGATGAAAATGCGACTTACATCAAATCTGTGAAATTTATTTAGACGTTTTTTATTTATTAAGGTACAATAACATTTGAAATTGCTGGGAATATTGATGAAGTGAAAGGAAGCGATGGAGAAATGCATTTGGCTATTAAAGACTTCAATGCATTTGGAGTTGCGGACCATCAAGAAATACTTTCCTTTGATAAATCATTCAGTCCTAAAAATAAACCTAGTAAGTATAAACCTTCAAAAAAAGTATATATAAACGTGCGCAAAAAGTATACAAAAATACGCGCCGCTTTGGGCCCTTCCAATCTCTTTCCAGAAGAGCTTGGAGTTCCCCCATTAGCTACGCGTCAACCTTTTGTCTGCTTCCATTCTACACCTTTTGATATTGGTATATTTACATTACATACATAACGGTCATTAAAAGTACACTGCAGGATAAAGGCCTCTCCCGTAAATACATAGAAACAACACCTCATATATTGTTCTTATCACAAAGTAAGTAGCTAATGCACTTGTGTTATGGAAACAAAAACCACGAAGATACCAATAGCCAGACCCGAGATAATGTAAATAAAATGGTTTTCTACATTGACTCGTCACGGAATCTTACCCGGGACTTGAAAACCGGTGTGTGAAATTCGTCTACGGAGGTCTTTGTAGGGGCACATAATATTATAGACATTTAAACTAGAAACATACTCATTGTCTTTTATGTTTTAGATGATGTAATCAAAGAATTCAATCGCGCAAGAGACAAAGAAGTTATTCGTGTGGTCAAACCAATTTATGTTAAATGTGTGTTCGAAATTATTGTTCGAAACGTTAACAAGTTGCTTGGAACTATTCCTTATGATAATTTGTTTGTCCAATGACATTTGTAGTGTATGTATTACATTGTAACTTTATTGCTTTTATAATAAACAATACATAACGCAATTACGCAATTTTTTTTATTAATTTTAAAGCATATAAGTTATGCTGAACTTTATGTAATTAAATTAAAGAGAAAAAAAGAATGCAATTATTAAAATGAAATCATTAATTGTTACATGAATGTTTGTACTTGAGTCATGAATGTATATATGTATATATCAATATTTATGACATTTTTAGAGATGGTCATCACGCAATATCTGCCTTTTTCATTTTTTGACAGACTTGTGACAGTCAAGAGATTGGAGTGAATTATTTAACAAATTAATAATAATTATACACATAATTAAGTTCTAATTTATTTTATAAACTCATGATAGCCGAATGTTCGGGTGGTCGGAATTTCGTGTCAAGAGACCCGAGTTCGATTACCAAGCCGGCAGGCTAGTACCAATTGGTTTTTCAAAAACTTGTGTTCGAATTACATCGTTGGCTTAGACATAAAGACGGCGACGGGCTCACCACCTGTCACGTTGTCCCGAAAATAGCTTTGGTGGAAGGTGGGTCAAAGGGACTTAATTGTCTAGACTAGACATTTTTCTACCCCTGTCTTGGGAATTGCGTGAAGATATTTATTATATTTGTTTCTGAATATCAATGTTTATACTCAAGTCATGCATGTTTATTTGTAAACATGAACATTTTATAATGAAAGTCAAAAATATCTAGGTAAGTAAATAATACCATTGGCTTAGAAATTAAGATGGCGATAGGCTCACCACCTGTCACAAGCTTCGGTGAAAAGTGACCCAATTAAAAGGACATTAATGTTTTGACCTTACTTACTTACCCATTTTCACGCATAGCCCTTGATGATGTAGACAGAGAGAACGATTCTTACATACCTCTTTCGCTTCTTGGGATACTTACTGCATTTGTATAACCAATTAACTGCCACGAATAACTTAAAAACATTTACTACCATTCCAATCAAGTATCCCGGCTATTTTAACGTTAAAGTAATTTTTTCACTGGCTTATTACATCTCCTTAACTCAAAAAATAAAAAGCATCTTTAAAAAGAACAGAAAAAAGAAAACATTGACTTTTTTAGCTAAGCTTGTTACGCATTAATGTTAATGTAAGCGTGCTTGAAACCGGTGCCAAGAGTTGATATATTTGTATTATTTGACCACCGCCTTCAACCACATCAGGAAGTTATGCTTTTTAGAATATTTCATTTAAATTATTAATAACGGTACTTCATGCAAATAAAATAATACAGAAACAAAAAACAAATTAACAAGTTTAGCTAAGAAACTTATGCTTTGCTTTTTGTGATCATTTTGAAGAATTTAAAAACAAAAATTACCATATTTAATATAGAAAATAATTAAGTAGGAGTACATCGTGTATACTATAAACGGCACAGAGCACAGGAAGGCCGTATTAATGATGATGATAATGAGTAAGATATGTGTAAATTAAATATACTATTTTTTTATAATATACTATTAAACGCAAGAATTGGGCGTACCTATCCTGTAGGTATGAAATGAATTAGGACCTGCCGTGAACGGTCACGTCTCGGTTCCATTAGTCATGATTAGAAATAAGGATTGGTCTTCAGGTAAACTCGGCGAGTAGATGTAGGGTCACGCCATTCCCAATGCGGGAGTAGACAGGGTTGTAGACAATTAAATCCTCTCGACTCGCCCTTCACCGAAAACTTTTTTGGGACAACGTGACAGGTAGTGAGCTTGTCGCCATCTTTATGTCCAAGCCAAAGATTTAATTCGTAAATAAGTTTTTTAAAACCCCTTGGTACGAGCCCGCCACCTGGTGATCGAATTCGGGTCTCTTGAATCGAATTCCCATTACCCAACCACTCGTCTATCGTGACTTTTGACATGAAAACAAAGAACAAATATTATTATCATTTCAGCTTGTCAAAGTCTACTGATTAACACAGAATATTGAAAAAAGATTGTCCCAGAGAACAGTCCTGAGCCACCTTTATCTACTGATCTCCTGCAACAAATTGCATGGTACTTCTGTATGGAAATTTTATGGGGAGTCATCCTGTAGTGCGTTTGTTTGTTGCCACTCGAGAGATTTTGTTCCCCAACTGTTGTTGTCCCATTGCTACCTCAATGCGCCGGTCTTTATGGCTATGTCGGTCACCGCGATTTTGTTATGAATGTCTTCGTTGCTGATTCCCGTGAGCTTTCTCATATAGCGTGCAGGAAAAGAAAACGTGTCAGTTCCATATGACATTACTGGCAACATGTATGGGTTGTACAATTTAGTATTAAGGTTTTGGGGTACACTTGTCGAGAAGAGGTGGCGTATTCATCCCTTCTGTGTAAGAACAATAATTAAAGAGTAACTCGCACACAAATAGGGACGGGTAGATTTTCTGTTCACAAAGTTCGTTATGTTAAATTTTTAGGGAAAATGTGTTTCTTTTATTTGACTTCAGCCAACTTTATACCGTTGAAAGTTTACCTAAGTGACACAGTTCGCTTTTTGATATATTTGATTGTATCCAGTGTACCTAGTACCTATTGTATGTATTTAGTGAATGATCTACCTAGTGTATTAATATATTCTAACTAATATTATAAATACGAAAGTAATATATCTATAATCATCTGTGATATATCTATAAATCTACGTTATCAGGGAGTAAAACAGGCAATACTCTTTTAAAAAATTAGAGATTTCCACGGAACTTACAATAATGTAACTATATCAAATTTCCTATAAAAGTCATTATTTGACACCCGCTTCCATTTCGGTATATGTTAGAAAAATTAGGTTACTTTGAATATCCCTTTGACATTTTAAATAAAACGATTTTCGGATTTTCTCGCGTTTTTAATTAGTTTTTACAAACTATTTTTATTTCCCGATATTTCGGATGCTTTACAGCATCCGTAGTCACGGGTCACTTCTAACTAATAATAAAACTAATTAAAAACGCGATAGAATCCGAAATGCGTTTTATTTAAAAAGTGTAGTATTCGCTTAAATACAAGAAATCATTATATTCCTTTGACACTTAACATTCAACAATGTATAAGTGTAAAAAATTAAGGCGAAACTAACTTTCAATAAGTAAATAACGGCCGTCAGCTCAATATTCAATGAGGTATAGCATCAGCTGTTTTGGATACAATTTTTAAAACAATATATGAGGGCATAAGTTTCAATTCAATCGAGTTCGATTTCCAATCAAACTCAGTTTTGCTGTTATTATTAAATAAGTGTACGGGTTCAGATAGCGGGGGTGCAGTTGGAAAAGCCTTGCTTTTCCCATGGACGTCTATATGTGGCCTGTTCGCGTGTGTGCTCGTCAATACTCGAATGTTCACATATTTAAACTTGAAACATATAATATATACTATAGTATAAAGTAGCATTTAGGAATAATGTTGTGTTTTTAGCTCTTTTAAAGAGTTTAAGATATTGATTTTTGTTGTTAATTACTATAATCAAATTTGTTAAGATAGTATAATAAAATGTGTGTAGGGTATTTTTATCTCAGCTCAAATTTAGAAAATTTTAAATTTAAATAATTTAATGGTTAAGCAAAAAATATATACAATATTCTTTTAGGTATTTACTTTCTAATGACAATGATTATTATTTTATAATCAATTAATAAACATCTATCGTCACGAAATTCCCAATACAGGGGTTGACAAAAGTCTAGTCTAGACAATTAAGTCCCTCTGACCCATCTTCCACCGAAGATATTTTCGAGACAACGTGACAGTTGGTGAGTCGCCGTCTTTATGTCTAAGCCAACGATGTAATTCGTAGATAAGTTTTTGAAAAACCCATTGGTGCGAGCCTGCCACATGGGGATCGAACTCGAGTCACTTGACTCGAAATTCCGACCAGCCACTCGGCTATCATGACTTGTGACTGACTTACTATTATTATTTTGACATTTACTTAAAGGTGTCAATGGCAAACGCTAGTGCGCTATAAAGTGACAGTCACTGAACATGAGGCAGAAACGAACTTCTCGTAACATATAGTTATTCATACATACATACATACAAACGGATAACATAACATACATTGCTTTGATCCCAAAGTAAGTAGCAAAAGCTCTGTGTTATAGAACCGAAACTAACGAAGTTACCACAAGTACCCACACCTGAAAAAAATTAGAAAAAGTGGTTTTCTACTCTGATTAGTCCGGCAATCGAACCCGGGTCCTCAAAGCTGGTGACACCATTAAAACACTTACAACGGATAGACGCCACTCTTCCACAAAAATGTCCATCCCTTATGGAATTCCCTTTGGGAAGGACATATTTGTGCTGTCGTAAGAGGCTACTGATGGAAAAGGATTGAAAATGCAATGGGCCACCGACAGACATCTGGATGTTCTGTTTTATTTTAATGACAATTCCATAAGAAATGTTTTTTTTTCATTATTTAACTATAGGTAATTTTTTCAGCGCATTTTCCAAAGCGGTTCTGATAATTAATTTATTTCGAACCTCCTTTCATCGAAGCTTACTTGGGATAATGTGACAGGTGGTGGTTTTCGCTAGATTCTTACAATTTTGTTAGTTTTGGGAAAAACTATTTATTTTAGGTATAGGTAATGATACAACTAGTATGAAGATAGTTTAGTTTTCCGCTTTACTAGCTTTTGATATCATTTTAGTAGTCAGACGCCTTCCCTAGGCTTAGGCAAGACATTGGTTAGTTTTTTCATCAACAAACCACGCGGACGAATCCACTAACGGTAGCTACTCGTACTTTACTTTAAAATCAACAGTGCATAACTATTTACTTGCATTATATTATATCTAACATTTAATGGATTTTTGTACAAAGCTATTAAGTTCTCAAAGGAGTGTTAAAAAATAATATTGTTCTTACCATGTCTCGAACATAGTTTGAATTAACTTTTTTTCAAGAATAATATTTATGCTTGAAGGAAGAGTAATGTAGTAAATCTTATTTAATTATACTAATATACTAATTGCTGATCAGCGCAACTTCGTCTTCGCCACATTTAGTTTTATGGAGTTACTTGATACTTATCTTAATATTGTGACAAAATTACGCAAATTCTTTATAAATTGTAGGTTTTGTGTTATTCTGTTGTGAAAACGTTATCACTGTAAAGATTCATTAAAATCTATTCCAAGGTTTTTGCGTGAAAGAGTAACAAACATCCATCCATCCTCACAAACTAATATAATATTAGTAGGAGTATAAATACTTTTCGCATGGTTACTGTGTAGGAATATACCATCCTCTTTCTTCTCGTGGATGTTGTAAGAGGTGAGTAAAGGAAAATACTTCAAAATATCATTGGCTACCGATAGATGGCGCTATAAGTATTTTGAAAAATAATTAATTAAAATGCGGTCGATCCGGCCTTCTAAAGACCGGTCACGGGCTGCAGCATCTAAGGTGCGAGGTGTCTGGTACTGCTATCGCCAATCCGCTTGCCAAGCGTGGCGTTTATGGCAAACCCTCCCGTGCGGGAGACGCCTATGTTCGGCAGTGAACTTTTACCGGCCATTATGTATGTAGGTAAACTTTGTAAGTTTGTATATAGGGGGTAATCAATTGTACAGTTTAATATGTCTATTATACTTGTATATTCGAAAATTAACTGTTTAATATAAGAGTAGGCTATTGTTATGAATCGTATATTACTTTGTATTTACTTCAAATTTAAATAAAATAATTACTGATGGATTTCATCGCGTTTAATTTTTTTTCAAAGCCTAAGAGGTGTTGGTTTCCAGGGGATTGCAAAGCAGAGTAAGCTATTTCCACACATATTGACGTCTTACATTATACACAGTCAGGTCATAAGAATTGTCACACAGTAAAAACTTTTCTTTTAGAATGCTGGACACAAAAAAGTTTATTGAATTCGAATTTCGAATTGTTCATGAAAATAAAACTGTAAATCTTTAAGAAATTTACTAATTTTTAAATATGGTGTGGATGCTTAAAGAAGACCGTGTTGCAGTTATTGCGTTGCATCGTTGCGGTTAAGCGCCAATTCAAATTTACTGTAAAATTTGAATATAAATTCAAATTTTACACTATGTCAAAAATTTGTACGATAAACGAATCTTTTGGTTATCTTATCCTTAGTGGGGCTTAACAAAGGTAAATTTTTGTGAGAAAGGTGTAAAAACGAATGCAGTTATGTATCAAAATACAGTCCTGACGAATCTTGTGGAACCTGTTTCTCATACCATGTTCAATAACAGGCACTGGGATTTCCAACAAGATTAGGCGCCAGCTCATAGAGCGAAGAGCACACAAGGCTGGCTGGTGGCGCGTGAAATCGACTTCATCTGGCACATAGACTGGCATATATATATATATATATATATATATATATATATATATATATATATATATATATATATATATATATATATATATATATATATATATATATATATATATATATATATATATATATATATATATATATATATATATATATATATATATATATATATATATATATATATATATGTTTTTGGTATATTTATGTATAGTAGAAAGAGACAATACAATGAATATTACCCAGATTTGAGGCAAATAGGGTATAGATTACTCGTGCTTAATGAGCTTAAGGCGAGAAGGGAACAGAGTGAGCAACAAATTTGAGAAAGGGAGGATAATGAGATAGAAATAATAGAAATAGTAAAACAGCAACTAAAATCTGAAATGTCTCAATTGCATACGGAATATTTATATTTATTAAGAGAAAAGAAAAAAAAGGAGAATGAGGAAACTCTCACGCACAATTGTGTATTGAAATCACAACTAAATGAGGCTAGTTATCAAATAACATATTGTAAGTTATAAATAACTTAATTGTGAAATAAACAACCAGAAGGCCTCCTAAAAAAGGAGAATGAGGAAACTCTCACGCACAATTGTGTATTGAAATCACAACTAAATGAGGCTAGTTATCAAATAACATATTGTAAGTTATAAATAACTTAATTGTGAAATAAACAACCAGAACGCCTCCTAGCCTGTTTGATGAACTGGTTAATTGTGAAGATATCTTGTACCCCAAAACCCACACATCCATAGTAATTGACTTAATTGGTGATGATTCTGTCGCAACAAGAATTGCGTGCAGCAGAAATAAGTTAAAGAATTAATAAGTATATTACTAAAATTCACGAAAGATCACGATAGCCGAGTAGTAGGGTGGTCGGAATTTCGAGTCAAGATACCCGAGTTCGATCCCCAGTTGGCAGGCTCGTACCAATGGGTTTTGCAAAAACTTATGTACGAATTATATCGTTAGCTTGGACATAAAGACGGCGACGGGCTCACCACCTGTCACGTTATCCCGAAAATATCTTTGGTGGAAGGTGGGTCGAAGGGACTTAATTGTCTAGACTAGACCTCTGTCTACCCCTGTATAGGGAATTGCGTGAAGATATTTATTTGTTTTATATTACTAAAGTTAAAAAATTTATAATATGCAAAATTCATGCAAAAATTATGCCAAATTGTGTACAAAAAAAATTACTTGCTACAGTAAAACAGTATTCAACTGAGATGGATAATAGAGAGATATATATTAGGACTGGCTATGAAGCTAGACAGAATGAAGAAGACATAGAGGGTCTAAATTCTGAAATTTCAGGGTTACTCAACTCTCTCAACATTATATCAAATAAATGTAAATCAGAGCTGGTTAGATTATACAAAAATAAAGAGGTGCAAACAGTCCTAATCAAAATACTGTGAGTGTCAATGTCAAAATAATAACATTGACAAATTCCATTTAATTGATATTAACTTTCTAATTAAGAAATCTTTAATAAAATGTAGGTATTTCCTATCCAAATATAACTCAAGACTGATAGCAGATGCGCTATCTTATTTTTTACATTTTACCTTACCTAAGAATTTGGCTATACCGACATCAGCTTTTGACATTGCTTTTATTGAGCAGCTCAATATGACATGTAATTTGGAATCTCTTGCAATAATACCTTTATGAAAGGAATTTTAAAAAGAATAGTATAATTTTACACAATAGTTTATCTAATAATGCATCGACATATTCAAGGATTTTTAGGTAAAGATTTGGAAATTGAATTGTTTTTAAATAGTAATGATGGTGATATTTTATGTTACTAAGCATTGGTTAAAAATGATAACTTTGTGTTTAACTTCAGTAGGCACCCGGTTCTTAGTTCTTTCAAAAGAGAAAAAGCGTTACGTGGTGGCTCTTTTATACTATTGAGTAAGATAGTTAATTGACTCAGGCATTACTTTGCGGAAATTCATTGTAAAGTTGTTATAGAAAAAGTTACCTCGCAACATTCCGCACGCAAATATAAAAAGGTATATGTTACCAGGTACGAAGGGAATAAGAGCACCACCCTCCCTCCCACAGACGCGTGCACTAATTCCACTGTATGCACCACCACCACCACTACACTCAAACTAGGTAACATTTACCACCAACGAAAACGCGACACGTGTTTCGCCGCAAAAGTATTTGTTTTGAGGCGAAACACGTGTCGCGTTTTCGTTAATTAGTAGTAGAGTTACAAATTTAGGTAGAAGCAACTTTGTTTCTTTAGTGTTATTTAATAATAAATTGAATGAATATAAGGTTCTGGTATTTGAAAGGAACGAAGAAAGAACGAAGTGTGAAATATGGGTAAATAAGGAATGTCTAGAACAGCCCGTCGCCGTCTTTATGTCCAAGCCAACGACATGATTCGTACATAAGTTTTTGAAAAATCCATTGGTACGAGTCTGCCACCTGGGGATCGATCTCGGGTCTCTTGACTCGAAATTCCAACCACCCAACCACAAATGATGTATCAAATGATGATATGTCAAAAATAGCTCATTGGTTCAATACTAATAATTTACATTTTAATAGTAAAAAGACTAATTGTATAAAATTTTCAACACTTAATGTTGAACATTTGGGTAATACCAATGTACTAATAAATGAGAAAGAGTTGAGCCTTGTGGATACGGTTGTTTTTATTGGAATGACTGGGGGCTCCCATATATACCAATTTACGAGTAGATTAAGCTCTGCAGCATAAGCTTTACGTAAAATAAGGTTTTAAACTGATGTAAAAACGGATAGACTTGTTTATTCTAGTTACTTCACACAAATTGTTTGTTCATAAATTAATTAATTTTATGCATGAATATTTAGTAGAACAAAAACTACAAAAACTGTGTTTTTTCTGTTTTTTCCTGTGTGGGTAGAAGCAACATAAACACGTAAAAATTTCGTTCATCATATTTATTGGATTTAATTTTTTTTTCAATATATGTATACAATATATAAGTTAATTTAGCTGATAAATCCACCTGAATTCACTGGTAATAACTTCCCCACTTCACAAACTCATAATTTACATTCAAACAATAACATTAAAAATGGATATGCAACTTGTTAACAATATTGATAAACTGGAGAAACTTTTTGCCGCACGTATGTATGAATACGAAGAAAAGCTACAAAAAGTTGCTACCAGTGCTGGTTCCATACACCCTGACATCTCATTACTATCTCGAGAGTTTTCCGATTTCAAATCCTTCGTTTGGCAAACTCTGTCAACTATGAAGATGCAAATTGAATTTCTTACCCATGGTTTAGACAGACATAAGACTGCTATGAGGAGGAAAGTGCTTCTACTTCATGGGATTACTGAGAAAATACATGATGTAGTCCTTAAAGTGATTACTACCCAGTTAAAGTTATCTGAAGTTACACAAGATCATTTACATGTATGTCATGGACTAGAATCTTCTCAAAACAAAACTTGACGTGTTCTTGTAAGATTTTCCACCATGGAGCACAGACATCTCATAATAAAACTGTTTAAAAGGCACTGCTATCACACTTTCCGAGTTCTTAACCAAATCCCGGCACCGAACTTTTACTGCTGCTCGTAGTCACTTCGGTATGGAACAGTGCTGGACAGTTGAGGGTAAAATAACTTATATAAAATATATTACACTGATACTATGAAGGATATACTATGAAGCTCATGTTAGTGAAGTCAGTCGCAAGGTTAATTATTCGTTTCATTCTTTAAAATGCTTTCAAGTTGTATGGCCCTTAAAAACGAAAATCTCTCTGGCTCAGTTTTATATTTGGACTTCGGAAGTATGAACATGTCTCTAATTTTCGCAACGATCTCAAGTGGCTCCCTATACGTTCTCGAAGTAACACTAGGATTTTATGTCTGCTTTTTAATATCTTACATTGCACAACAGCATCATTTTACGCGAGCGATTCACCTTCGCTCGTCCACTTTTAGAAACTCTCCTAAAATTTCCTTCCCACTAAAGTGCCACCTAATCCGACTCCTTCACTGTTCGTGCAGTAAGACTATGGAACTCGCTTCCACTGAATATTCGTGACGCTAAAACTATTTCTGCCTTTAAGAAGAGAGTTAAGGATAATTATCTCTCCTTGCCAGTATAAATATATATATTTCTCATTGTACTTAATTTTGATATTTTTATAGATATGTGTATATATGTATATTGTATTTTTGATCATTGAATATGCATATTTTGTGTACACGCTGATCTACCTATTTTCAAAGCAATTTGTAACCAATTCCTAGTCACAGGTCTGCTGGAAAAAATTCTAAAGAAATAAGCAGGTCCTTTGTACAAATTCACCTTATTAATTTATATTATATATCCACTTTTTTGTGTCTACTGTGTGCATAAAGTATTAAATAAAAAAATAAATAAAAACTAAAGTACAACAAAAATGTTATATTATTTTATGAAACAATAATTTTATATACTTAAATTTACTTACTTTAAACTATTAAGTCTCTATAGCCGTGTGGTGTGGGAATTCATGACAAAAAGAAGGCGAAGAGCCCACCACCTGTCACGTTGCCCCAAAAAATGTCTACGTTGGAAGGTGGGTCGAACAGACTTAATTTCGAGACCTCTGTCTACCCCTGTATTGAGAAATGCTTGTATAGTATAGTAAGACGTATAGTATTGTTGGATGTTGGTGTGTCCCGACGCCACTGAACGTCGACGGTGCCCTGGCTCCCAGCTGGCCTCGGTGCAAAGGGTTATAATGATATGTGAGCGGAGGTCGAGCGTGACTAATGTATATCCTAAAGTAAGGTCTTATGAAAGCAAGGTTTATGAATTAAAATTACAACATGTGAAGGTCTTAAGATTGTTATAATATATAAATATAAAATTAATATAAGAGTTGCTTGATACCTTCCGCGGATTAGAGACCGCGGTAAACGTGGACTCGGAACCGAAGTGTCTTATTGCTAGACATATCATTGAGTTGGTTGTTGGTGGCTGGCCTTCTAGTGTTTAATTACATTATGATTCGACTTTAGGAGTATGTTGAGCGCTCCTAGTGATACGAAAGATTTTTCAAGCAAAGTATTTCAGTAGCATTTCAAGAAAGTATTTTTCAATAAATTTTGCATCGAAAGTTGATCGGGGTCACATCGGTGTGGTGTTAGGGTGAACTGTCTATGTGATAGTCATCTTGATGCTTATAATGATACGTCGTAATGCTTCTAGGAACGGTCATGTATCAGTGTTTATCTGAAATAAGCACATCCTATGGTTCAAGTCGATGGAGGTTTGGGGTTTGAAGTGTAGAAGTCAGTTGTAGATGCGGGGAGGCCTTGTGATGGCGTGTGACCGGCGATAGCCATATTGTGCGTGTTTGCTTCTTAGCGACATAGCGCGTACGGCGGTGGTTTTGAAAATAACGCTTATCACAAGGTGGTGTCCCGCGTCTCGGTTGGATTCACATCTTAGTAGTTTTGTGCAAGGGACCCCCTTGATGACGGGGCTGCAGGCTGTCTGACCTCCATTAATTTTATTTAACAACATATTTGAAACTTTCAGTAAATTTCGCACCATTTGATTATATGAAGGCAACTTGCTGCTGGGTGAGACAGATCGAAATGAATTATACTCAACGTCAGTTACACTGATCCTATCTGATGGCCATTTACACAGATAATACACACCTTCCTGATGTGAAAATATAATTATAAAAACTATGGCTAGATCTGCCTTTGACGATGGTTGGTGGAACATATGTGTTTACCTCATGCGGATGGTAGCTAGAGGGAGGAGACTCTGAAGGCTGCGGCCGAAAGGTGCTAAGCGTGTGAACCATACCCTTGGGGTGAGAAGTACTCACAACACGCTCTGCGGCAAATTTTCGTGGTCATGGTCAGCCATGGTTTTAAGGGCCAGAGTGCCCGACCTTATTCGACCTGTGCCCGAACCGTATGACGTACATTCACTGTAGCTGGATTTGTCGTCGGCTTGTATGATGTTTACACGCATTGACATGCGCGACTTCGGTCGAAGTTTGTGTTTACGCACTTTCAAGGGCGAGGCCCTCTTTTACTGGTTCGCCAGTTTTGCAATGGGTCATCACTACCACTCATATTGGGAGAGGGTCGTATTTCGGACGTATACACGTGATAATCTCGTGTGGGCGGTGAAACATGGGACCGCGATTCTGGTTACGAACTGTGTGTAGTGTACGAACCGTGCATGATTATGTTGCGATTACGGGGACGCGGCCCCGAATCTTTTACTTGACTTTGTAATGACGTCGTCGTCATGAATTAAGACGTGCTTAGGCCAGACTAGTGCTAGGCCATTAAAGACTTGATAGTAAGGGACATTAGGGACGGGCTGTAGTTTCCTAGACCCGCCCCACTAACGAAGTGTTTTCCGATATGATTTAGGTGCGTGCGCGAAGGCGAAACACGCATAGGACATTATCGGCCGAACACATGTCTTGTATAGTAGCATTTTATGTCTTAGCGACATTTTGCTACGATGTTTTGTGAGATTATAAAGTCGACTGGAAACGAAGGCCGCTTTGTATCTTACATATTTTATGTGTTTTTCGAAGGATAACCTACGGTTTAGAATGACACCTAGGTACTGCAGCTTCTTTCGGCGTTCACCTTCTGCAGTTGAACCGGATCTGTTGGCTGGGAGCTGGGAGAGCATTGAAGCTCTAGACTGTCGGCTAAGCAAATCGACCTTTTCCCTATCCTCGAAAGCATTTTTGAGACCGTCGGAGCTGATCAGGGGCGGGATCGACGAGACAGTTTTCAACTTTAGAGCCGCCAATAGGCACTGTGTGTTGGTGAGATATCCTTCATCAGTCTGTCCTATTAGTCACTCCTAAGTTAAACCAAACGCTCCTTGACCCCCTCTGGAGGCGGCGCATCCTGACTCGATTATCGTCAGACCTGTGTCAGTCGTATGCTCTCGTAGCAGTATTCTTTTCTCTCAGCAGTCGTCTAACACCCTCTGGCAGCTCATAGTGGCGATCGTTCGCTGCCTTGACTTGCCTTGAGGACGCTTTTTCGGCCTTCAAGTGAGAGGTGAGGTGTTCTACAGCAGCAAAGGCCATTTCCTTTGAGGAGATGACATCTGGGATGCTGTCTAATTCTGGGACGTTCATATTCTTGAGATAACTCACGAGCTTACGCCAATTCTTCAGGGTTTTGGTCAGAGGGACCTTCGTCTGAGGCTGTCCCAGCACTATGATCACCGAACGATGACCCGAGTTTAACTCGTGATGCACTTCTATAGATTGGAACTTACATTTAGAATTGCAATCTCTAATATGTCCGGGATGTTATTTCGTATGTTATATCGGGATGTTGTTTCGATGTTGTATCGGGTCTATCCTTGTACGTTAGCAGCTTAAGCTTAAGCAGTGCGCGACCATTAATGTTAGTGTTAGAGCTATTCCGAGCAGAGTACTTGGAATTCGAATCGTCCGCAATCATCTCCGAGTCGCTCATTTTAAGCAGTGCCCCGATGTCGTATTAATAATCTTAACTGCGGTCGTAGATAAGCAGATATAACTGTAACAGACTGATAGCCTGTCAGAGCGATTCTGCAAGCCGAAGCTTCGATATTGACTAGAGTAGGTACGTCGATCGCCACGCAGTGCAATGATGCCTTATAGTAGATTAACGTACCTCCTTCGCGAGCGTGGCGGTCGTTACGCACTAATCGGTAATTCGCTATTTTTGGATCGCGCATTTTAGTGCTTAGTAAAGTCTACTGTATACGGAGGATATGTAATTGATGGACGATGAGAAATTCTCTCACTTCGTGCAGTTGTCTTTTTAGGCCTCTTACGTTGAAGAAGCCGACAGCCAGAAACCTAGGATTAACTTTACTTGGTGTGTTATCCATTTGGATTACATACAACAAGAAGGAAAGGGGGACTTAGGAGGTTTGCCTCCAGGTAATTGTTTTACAACTAAAACAATTAAATATTGTGTACTATTTTCAAGTTTTCTATTTGCACGATTTGATGAGGTCCTGAATATGCAGGCTGTAAAGACCCGCGAGCTTCATCTCTCAAAAAGACGTGAGTGATATTTGCCATATCTTTAAATATGATGGACGGGGATTTACTAAAATATCTTGACGCTGGTGATAGACGCAGATTACGGGTGAATATGCGTAAGAGTGTCAAGTATTCTGCTATGTCTACCTATCAACTTTAGGAAGAAAGAATTTGCCTGGTAGTCTAGGGGTTTCTCAATACATCAATTCAGCTGAAAGGCTTTAAGGTCTTCTTTAAGGGAACTACGAATTTCAAGTAACACTATCGAAAAAGCTTCTACCCAGTTTTCATTCACGTGGCAGGTGATAGCGTCCTTTAACTGTCTGAGGGGTCGCTGTACCAGTCCATTGCATGCTGGGTGGTATGCTGTTGTCTTTAAATGTTGGTACATCCAACTATTTTTCACAATTTTTTAATAAAGGCGATTCAAATTGTCTTCCTCTATCCGATACAATGTCTATGGGATAGCCGAAACGTGCTATTCAACTGTAGGCTAAGGCTTTGCTACCGTCTCAGCTGTGATATCACATAATGGTATTGCTTCAGGCCATCGCGTAAATCTGTCAACAGCTGTGAGACAATACCGGAAACTTTGTGGTAGTGGCAATGGGCCTATTATAACTATAGGTAGGTGCATAAATCTCGCTCGCGGACATTGAAATTCCTTACAGCATAATTTATATGCCTTGTCACTTTTGGACGTTGTCATACAAAACAGTTTCTAGGCCATTCTCGTCTTTTTATACGCCAGGCCAAACAAATCTTTCAGATAGTTAATTGACTCAGGCGTTACTTTGCGGAAATTCATTGTAAACTTGTTATTGAAAAAATTACTTCGCAACACTCCGCATGCAAATATAAAATGGTATATGTTACCTGGTCCGAAGAGAAGAAGAGCACCACCCTCCCTCCCACAGATGCGTGCACTAATTCCACTGTATGCACCACCGTACGAATAATGCCTGGTTTTGAGGCGAAACACGTGTCGCGTTTTCGTTTGTGGTATATGTTACCTGGTTTGAGTGTAGTGGTGGTGGTGCATACAGTGGAATTAGTGCACGCATCTGTGGGAGGGAGGGTGGTGCTCTTCTTCTCTTCGTACCAGGTAACATATACCTTTTTATATTTGCATGCGGAGTGTTGCGAAGTAATTTTTCCAATAACAAATCTTTCAGATACCAGCTTGGCTGTGGCGTTTGATCACGGATGACTCAGGGAATGAAGACTCTTAAAAAAATTGTCTCCATAGTTCCTTTGCTACATTTGGTCTCGGTAGATTGATTCTCTCATCGCAGTACAGTTCAGTGAGTGTTCCAGAAATATTGAATTTTTAAGGCATAGTAAGATTTCGCTACTCAACATTCGTTGCAGCTCGCAGTCTGCAGTTTGAGACTTCGCAAATATTGTCAGGTCAATAGGTTGTCTGATTTCTTCGACTCGTGACAAGTTATCAGCGGCAAAAATTGTCCTTTCCGAAATAAAATACAGGTGTCTGGACTGTCTTGGTGAGCAATTTTGTTTTCTTGTATGAAATACGTAACGTTTATGGTCTCTATATATTGTAAAATCCTTGGTCTCTAACATGTGTCTGAAGTACAAGTGTGTGGCGGACACTTTTTAGTATTCGCCAACTGCAGAACTTAGTTTCTGCGAAAAGAAAGCAAGTGCCAGGAGTTTTCGTTTATTTGCTGGAGAGCGGCACCAATAGCCGAATCCGAAACATCAGTTACGAAAGCAAATTTAGGTAGTCGGGATGCGCCAAAAATGTGGCTTGACACAAAATATAACAAAAATGTTTTTGTTGTTCTCCAGTTTTTGTTTTTTTTTGTTCTACTTAATATTCATGTATAAAATTAATTAATTTGTGAAACAATAAATTTATATAAAACTTTAAATGTGACGTTCGCCACACTATTTTCGGGCGTTTTTGAAGTGCTGGACATCAATTGCTGGGGTAACGATGGCCATGTTGATATTTTCCAAAAAGCTATGTAAATTTTCAGAACCAATATGGCGGACATGAAATTTTGGAAAATATCTACGAGGGCTTCCTGGTTACTCAATGGGCTAATGACGAAATCAAAGTAAACTTTAATTTCCGTGGATCCGTAAGTCGATGGCGGACGTAGATTCGGACGTTAGATTTTCGGATTTTATCGCGTTAAAAAACGCGATAAAATCCGAAAATCGTTTTATTAAAAATGTGTACCTAGTATTCGCGTAAATACAAGAAATCATTAAATTATTAATATTCGATAACTGTAAAATTATTTCATGTACCAACGAACCAATGGAGTTACCGTTTTTTTATCAAAACGCGGTATGAAAATGATATAAATTCTGAAGAGCGGTGGAGAGGAAACATTCGAGGTGTTCATTATGTTTCGAACGTATTATATACTAGTGTCATTGCTGTGTGCGGTTGGTGGCGGGTACTCCAAATCGAGTAAGTATTGAATAAGTAGAATAAAAAAGAATTTTAATATTTAACTTTTTACTTTGATCTCATCCCTTAATTTAAATATTGAATAGAAATCTCTTCAAATGTTTTGTTTGTTTCAATTTCATAAATTATTCAACTGACGACTCATTTGTCGATATTTTTCTCGTCACGCCTTTTCCAATACTGGGGTTGTCAGTAGTGGGACCGGGTCATATCTGCCACACTGTCACTGTTGCCGTACATTACTTAGTTACATTTCTTAGATTCATATATTTTTTTTAATATCTGAATATTTATATAGATAGGGACAACATTTCAAACATTACTCCGGTCGCAAAGTAAGTAGCTAAAGCAAAACAGGGAGTTAATTAATTTGAATGTTATAATAAAAATAAATAAATAACTTCACGCAATACAGGGGTAGACAGAGGTCTAATCTAGAAAATTAAGTCCCTTCGACCCACCTTCCACCGAAGATATTTTTGGGGCATCGTGACAGCTGGTGAGCCCGTCGCTGTCGATTTATATTTTTATGTTAGGAATGAATTAACTACATATGTCGTGTTTTTTATCTTCACGCAATTTCCCATATTGGGGTAAGAAGAAGTGTAGACAATGCAGTCCTTTTGACCCACTTTTCAGCGAAGCTTATGTGCCAGCCTTTAAAAGCCGGTATGAACGCAGCCGTTTTTTAATTTCTGTAGTATGAAATTTATGACAGAGCAGCATCGTGATCACACCGATATTATGGCTTATTTATAAAATCATCTATTTATAAGACGACCCGACAGCCTAGTTGCTAATGACCCTGCCTGGAGGCTAAGGTTTGCGGGTTTAAATCCCGCAATGGGTCAAATTTTATATGATATTGGTGATGCTTCTTTAATTATGTTGTTTGCGATATTCTTACTAAAATTATATCTTCTTATGGCAATCAAGCAAACTAAATAGGTATTTACTTAAAAAAATAGAAAGATCAACAACCAAGCTACGAGATATATTATGTTCATTAATTTTAATTATTAATTTGTGAAACAATAAATTTATATAAAACTTTAAATGTGACGTTCGCCACACTATTTCCGGCGTTTTTGAAGTGCTGGACATCAATTTTATAATTAGCACCCCGTGAAACCGGGGTAACGATGGCCATGTTGATATTTTCCAAAAAGCTATGTAAATTTTCAGAACCAATATGGCGGACATGAAATTTTGGAAAATATCTACGAGGGCTTCCTGGTTACTCAATGGGCTAATGACGAAATCAAAGTAAACTTTAGTTTCCGTGGATCCGTAAGTCGATGGCGGACGTAGAATCGGACGTTAGATTTTCGGATTTTATCGCGTTAAAAAACGCGATAAAATCCGAAAATCGTTTTATTTAAAATGTGTACCTAGTATTCGCGTAAATACACGAAATCATTAAATTATTAATATTCGATAACTGTAAAATTATTTAATGTACCAACGAACCAATGGAGTTACCGTTTTTTTATCAAAACGCGGTATGAAAATGATATAAATTCTGAAGAGCGGTGGAGAGGAAACATCCGAGGTGTTCATTATGTTTCGAACGTATTATATACTAGTGTCATTGTTGTGTGCGGTTGGTGGCGGTACTCCAAATCGAGTAAGTATTGAATAAGTAGAATAAAAAGAATTTTAATATTTAACTTTTACTTTGATCTCATCCCTTAATTTAAATATTGAATAGAAATCTCTTCAAATGTTTTTGTTTGTTTCAATTTCATAAATTATTCAACTGACGACTCATTTGTCGATATTTTCTCGTCACGCCTTTTCCAATACTGGGGTTGTCAGTAGTGGGACCGGGTCATATCTGCCACACTATTTTCGGGCGTTTTGAAGTGCTGGACATCAATTTTATAATTAGCACCCCGTGAAACTGGGGTAACGATGGCCATGTTGATATTTTCCAAAAAGCTATGTAAATTTTCAGAACCAATATGGCGGACATGAAATTTTGGAAAATATCTACGAGGGCTTCCTGGTTACTCAATGGGCTAATGACGAAATCAAAGTAAACTTTAGTTTCCGTGGATCCGTAAGTCGATGGCGGACGTAGAATCGGACGTTAGATTTTCCGGATTTTATCGCGTTAAAAACGCGATAAATTCCGAAAATCGTTTTATTAAAATGTGTACCTAGTATTCGCGTAAATACAAGAAATCATTAAATTATTAATATTCGATAACTGTAAAATTATTTCATGTACCAACGAACTAATGGAGTTACCGTTTTTTATCAAAACGCGGTATGAAAATGATATAAATTCTGAAGAGCGGTGGAGAGGAAACATCCGAGGTGTTCATTATGTTTCGAACGTATTATATACTAGTGTCATTGTTGTGTGCGGTTGGTGGCGGTACTCCAAATCGAGTAAGTATTGAATAAGTAGAATAAAAAGAATTTTAATATTTAACTTTTACTTTGATCTCATCCCTTAATTTAAATATTGAATAGAAATCTCTTCAAATGTTTTTGTTTGTTTCAATTTCATAAATTATTCAACTGACGACTCATTTGTCGATATTTTCTCGTCACGCCTTTTCCAATACTGGGGTTGTCAGTAGTGGGACCGGGTCATATCTGCCACACTGTCACTGTTGCCGTACATTACTTAGTTACATTTAGATTCATATATTTTTTTAATATCTGAATATTTATATAGATAGGGACAACATTTCAAACATTACTCCGGTCGCAAAGTAAGTAGCTAAAGCAAAACAGGGAGTTAATTCATTTGAATGTTATAATAAAAATAAATAAATAACTTCACGCAATACAGGGGTAGACAGAGGTCTAATCTAGAAAATTAAGTCCCTTCGACCCACCTTCCACCGAAGATATTTTCGGGACAACGTGACAGATGGTGAGCCCGTCGCAGTCTTTATGTCCAAGCCAACGATATAATTTGTATATAGGTTTTTAGAAAAATCCACCGACTCCGGTACCATCTCCGGTACTGTCTTCATATTGAATGGAGTGTCGTAGACCAGTTTGAATATTATAGATATTATAAATGGAAGATAAAATAAAATTTCGTACAACTGCAAAGGCTTTCTTATGAACTTCCACTTTTAAATTTTAATCGTATCTAATTGAAACTAATAACATTAATATGTGGTATTTTTTGAGGATTTTACAAGGTTTGCAGGAAATGCGTATGTATCCGAGTTTTTTATGTGAAAAAAACAAAACTGAACGTAAAAATTATCAACACTCATCGAGTCGACAATCGTCACAACGCTTAATAAATTAATCGGAGGCATGTTTAATAATCATTATAGTAATTATTTATTCACACAAACATGCTACACTAATGTAGACGACTAATCAAGGCTGTATATTATAGATCGAACATGTTTACAGATTAATGCATGCAACTTAAATCGAAGACATATTTCTAACGCATTAATAGTAATTGAATTCATATTAATAAATTGTTAAAAGGAAATTATTTACTTTAGTCTAAAATATTACACGGAGCGATTTTTTAAATGAAGTGTTGTTTGTTTTGACATTTTATTGTTAAAATACTAAAATGTAACAAACAAATAAATAAATAACTTCACGCAATACAGGGTAGACAGAGGTCTAGTCTAGACATTTAAGTCCCTTCGACCCACCTTCCACCGAAGATATTTTCGGGACAACGTGACAGATGGTGAGCCCGTCGCTGTCGATTTATATTTTTATGTTAGGAATGAATTAACTACATATGTCGTGTTTTTATCTTCACGCAATTTCCCATATTGGGGTAAGAAGAAGTGTAGACAATGCAGTCCTTTTGACCCACTTTTCAGCGAAGCTTATGTGCCAGCCTTTAAAAGCCGGTATGAACGCCGCCGTTTTAATTTCTGTAGTATGAAATTTATGACAGAGCAGCATCGTGATCACACCGATATTATGGCTTATTTATAAAATCATCTATTTATAAGACGACCCGACAGCCTAGTTGCTAATGACCCTGCCTGAGGCTAAGGTTTGCGGGTTTAAATCCCGCAATGGGTCAAATTTTATATGATATTGGTGATGCTTCTTTAATTATGTTGTTTGCGATATTCTTACTAAAATTATATCTTCTTATGGCAATCAAGCAAACTAAATAGGTATTTACTTAAAAAAATAGAAAGATCAACAACCAAGCTACGAGATATATTATGTTCATTAATTTTAATTATTATATTTTTATGAGCATTTCGTTTATAATTTTAGAAAAAAAAAACAGTGCGTTAATTATCCTGATTACCAAAAAACCAATTACAAGTATTCGCATAAGTGGGGCTAATATTCTATGAATTCTGAAAAAAACAAATATTATGCGTTGAAAATGGAAAAGTTGTAATTAAAAGAATTTCTGTCGCAAAGAAGAGCTTTCTTTAGTATGAGTTATCATACCACAAAAAGGTCACGTTAAAATATAATCTACTGAAGAAATTATACTTGGTCTCCAATGTTTGAAATCTCATCATTTAGGTCACAAAATTGTTCTTTATGTCATCCCGTAAAGATTATAGGTTCCTGTGTCCCACATGTAGTGAAATATCTGGGTCGGATTCCGATCAATTTTGATTTATTACGTACTGTTGTCATAGCTTACAAACTTCGATACGTCTTATGCCGCCTAGTTTGCCATAATCGACAAGTTTATCAAGCGGATTGGTGACTGTAGTACCATATACTGCTCCTGCGATGCTGCTTCCCATTGCTGTTATTCAATGCAATTCCCAATACAGGGGTAGACAGAGGTCTAGTCTAGACATTTAAGTCCCTTCGACCCACCTTCCACCGAAGATATTTTCGGGACAACGTGACAGATGGTGAGCCCGTCGCAGTCTTTATGTCCAAGCCAACGATATAATTTGTATATAGGTTTTTAGAAAAATCCACCGACTCCGGTACCATCTCCGGTACTGTCTTCATATTGAATGGAGTGTCGTAGACCAGTTTGAATATTATAGATATTATAAATGGAAGATAAAATAAAATTTCGTACAACTGCAAAGGCTTTCTTATGAACTTCCACTTTTAAATTTTAATCGTATCTAATTGAAACTAATAACATTAATATGTGGTATTTTTTGAGGATTTTACAAGGTTTGCAGGAAATGCGTATGTATCCGAGTTTTTTATGTGAAAAAAACAAAACTGAACGTAAAAATTATCAACACTCATCGAGTCGACAATCGTCACAACGCTTAATAAATTAATCGGAGGCATGTTTAATAATCATTATAGTAATTATTTATTCACACAAACATGCTACACTAATGTAGACGACTAATCAAGGCTGTATATTATAGATCGAACATGTTTACAGATTAATGCATGCAACTTAAATCGAAGACATATTTCTAACGCATTAATAGTAATTGAATTCATATTAATAAATTGTTAAAAGGAAATTATTTACTTTAGTCTAAAATATTACACGGAGCGATTTTTTAAATGAAGTGTTGTTTGTTTTGACATTTTATTGCTAAAATACTAAAATGTAACAAACAAATAAATAAATATCAACGATGAAAAACATCGTTTACATTTCGTCCGTATTTGAAAAAAAATTCTATTTGGATAAAACGTTTTTGCGTCAAATTTTTTTACGTCACAAGACGCCTCTACCTCAGTATTGTATCGTTAGAGTTGGCTCATTTATAAACAAATAAATAAATAAATGAATACATAGATATGTACAACATCACATACATTGCTCTGATCCCAGAGTAAGCACTTGTGTTATGGAATCGGAAACAACGAAGGTACTTCAAAGACCTAGACCCGAGAAAATGTATAAAAAGTGTTTTCTAAATTAACCCGACCGGGAATCGAACCCGGGACCTCAGAGCTGGCGATACCATGAAAATCAGTGTGTAAGTCACTTGTCCACGGAGGACTTCATTTATTCAGCCAACAAAAATTATGCTCGGTTCTACTAAAGAGGTTTTTATTGATTTGTTTTTATTTTTCAGGTACATTTATAGTTCCATGCAAAAAGAACGACGATAATTGTATGATAAAGTCAGCCAATAGTGTTATTCCACTAATTACGGCTGGTATTCCATCCTTGAATACTGATGTTTTGGACCCTTTAAGACACGGAGATTTGGAAATCAATGATCCCAAGTTTGTGTTCAAATTCACAAATAATACGGCGAAGGGATTTGGTTCGTGTAAAATCATCAGTGTCAAGTAGGTTTTTTTTTATCTAACTATATATGTAAGGAACTCCATGTTTTTTGCGCAGAAGATGGTTGAACATGTGGATTTCATAATGTTGTCACATTTGAGGCCCCGAGTCCGGTGAGGTTCGATTCCCGGATTGATCAATATAGAAAACCACTTTTTCTAAATTATTTCGTCTTGGTGTTTATAGTTTCATCGTTGTTTCCGATGCAAAGTGCTACTTAATCACTTTCGGATCAGAACAATGTCACATACACTGTTCTGAATCCCCTATTGTGTCGCTATTTACTTTTGTATTTACTAGCTGCCCCACGCGGCTTCGCACCCGGTATAACACTTAACACGGAATCCTAATTATTTTTCTTAATTTACTTATAGCATCAGCAAATATTCTTGACATTTTTGTGTAAAAAATATTTTTTAATAAAAAGTATGTTACTTCTAACACCACCAAGATTATTTGTACAAAGTTTCATGATGATCGGTTAAGTAGTTTTCGCGTGAAAGCGTAACAAACAAACTTACATTTACATTTATTATATTAGAAGGGACATATAAAGGCCGTATAAATAACGGATTTTAAATTTTTTTATCTTTCCGGAGCAGGTTTATTTTAAAAACCCAATCAATCGTCTTAGGTTATTTGGTAAAATGAAAGACAGATTTTGATTAAATTTTACATTTTTTTGGAAACATCAGTGTAAAATATGTATGTTGTAATAAGGTAGGTTGTAATGTCTAACCCCCTGAACAAGTTCTCGCCTCGTGGCGCAGGTGAGGCTTGGTAATCGAGGCTTGTATCTTTTACTCTTTTTTGGGATATAAAAAAATTCGCCATTCCCTGTAATAATACTGGGGTAGACAGAGGTCTAGACAAGTCCTTGAGATCCACCTTACAATGAAGATATATTTTTTTGAGACTACGTGACAGGTGGTGAGTCTGTCGCCCTCTTTATATCCGAGTAACGATATAAGTACGTAACTCATTGTGTACCACATATGGGAATCGCAGATTAAACTTGGTTCTATTGACTACAATGCCGATTATCCAACTAAAAAGTACATAAATTACTACTAGTATTTAGTAGTTGTATCAAATACGCTTCGGCGAAAGGTGGGTAAATAAATCTAAATCACCTTATTGTCTAGACCTCTGCCTAATCCAGTATTGGGAACATATGTGACGATATATCTATTTAATATCAAACTCATAAAACAACAATAGTTTTAAAATGAAATAGCAAAAACAACCATAAAACATAAAATATGAATATAAGTCGCCTTTTGTTATCCAATTTTTGTTATTTATGTTTTGTATTTTTTTTTGTTCTTTTCTAATTTGGTGTACAATAAAGAATATTATTATTATGATTTAGAGTTGGACCAACTCAGCATGACGCCTAAAGTAAAAAATGCATAAAATTTTAACATTATGAGAACTTTATGAGAATAAAAATCTTACATAACAAATGTTGATATTGCAGATTAAATTTGGACGTAACTAGTTTACATTTTACTTTAAAATGTCCTTCATTAATATTGGATGGGAATTATGAAATTATTGGTGAAGTTCTACAGGTTCCCCTAGACTTAAGCGGCTACTACAGAGTTACTACGGGTATGTATGACCTTTATAATCAATATTCCATATACATATATATATATATATATATATATACATATATATATATATATATATATATATATATATATATATATATATATATATATATATATATATATATATATATATATATATATATATATATATATATATATATATATATATATATATATATATATATATATATATATATATATATTATGGGCCATTTATGGTCAATTTGGGTGAGGATGCTATTTTTATGCATGTAAATGTCCGGCCTCATACAGGTTTCATTGTTAATGAGTACGTACAAGAGATGAACATTACTCGCATAGAATGGCCAGCGCACAGCCCGGATATGAACCCGATCGAGAATGCATGGGACGAGCTAGGGAGATTCGTAAAACAACGAAACCCTCCCGAAATCACGGTTCGTGAGCTCAAAATTGCTCTCACAGAGGAATGGAGGAATATTTACTATTTTTAATAAATAAAATGTAGTGAGTTATAAATTTTATTACTTTCATTTCAGAGGTATTATATTGTCTATAAACCAAGGTTTACTTTATTAAGCATTTTTAGTTCCCAAGATTTTCTTTAGATGACTCGCGTTCATTTCTCTCGAGTGTATATATGCCTATATATACACATATTATGTATTAATAAATCTTTATTTTTAATATGCTTTAAGGTACAATTTTTTATGAATTCGATGGTGATATTGACAAAGTGAAAGGAAGCGATGGCGAAATGCATTTGACTGTTAAAAACTTCGATGTAGTTGGAACTACGGAACATCGCGAACTACTCTACTTTGAGAACTCATCGGCTCCTAAAAAAGAACTGAGTAAGTAAAACAACTTCTAAATATATAAATATAGGTTTCGATGTCGTCATAAAGTTGGATCGTCATTAAGTCACTAACGCTCATAAGAAAAATAAAATAGAGACTGTCAATTGATGTTGGTGAGACACGGTAGCTCAGTAAACAGTGGTAAGAGTAATCTAAAGGTGTGACTGCAGTCATGTGTTCAACTCCGTCGTAAATAAGGTTAATTTGTTAATCTCTAACAACTTAATTACTAAACATGAGTTAAACCATGTTAAGCACTCGGATAAAATGTTTAAAAATTCACAAAATATGTATCAAGTAAAGCACAAAAAAGAAGTGAAAAGGAGGCAAACAAAAACCTTATATGCATATATATATATATATATATATATATATATATATATATATATATATATATATATATATATATATATATATATATATATATATATATATATATATATATATATATATATATATATATATATATATATATATATATATATATATATATATATATATATATATATATATATATATATATATATATATATATATATATATATATATATATATATATATATATATATATATATATATATATATATATATATATATATATATATATATATATATTTAAAAAGATGGAAGACGCGTGCAGCTCATATTTTTTATATTTTATCAGAGTCGGCGAGTGTACTTCAAACATAGGAAATACACAAAGAAAGCCACTAATTGTACTTTTGTGTTTCAGCCAATGTAATCAATTATTTCAATATCGAAAGAGACAAGGCAGTCGTGCGTGTTGTCAAACCAGTTTACATCAAACATATGTTTGAAGTTCTCATTAGAAACATTAACAAGTTGCTTGGAGCTGTACCTCATGACGATTTGTTTATCCAATGAGATTTATTGTGTAAGTGGCATGTAGTAACTTAATTTATATTTTACAAATAAATCATTATAAACATTAATATGTACTTTTTCATTTACTCGTATTTTTCATTTACTCTTAATTTATTTAATTAAAATCCTGTAAAAGTTCACTGCAGGTATAGGCCGATTTTTCTATACTATACTAGTAGCTTCATAAAGTGAACAATTAACTTCGACGCGCACGTGACGTAATAATTTTAACAGTGGTAGAGTCACGCATCACCTTTTGTTGTTGCATGAATGGGCCGGCTCCGCCGGGGAAGTACCACGACCTCACAGAATACCGGCATGAAGCAGACGTCTAACAAACTTCTGCGTTTCGTCTGGTGAGTGCAGGTAACTGGAGGCCCATCACGTGAGTCACCCGTTCGCAATCGGGTCGGGTAATCTTCTTTTTCTTTAATGTAAGAGCTAGGCTCGTGTCGGTACAGCATCCATGTCAGTTTATTTGTGGAACTCTCTCCATCTTTCTCTATTCAGGATGTTCTTTATCTTCCTTATCCGATTTAACTTTTTTTTTCTAAATTTGTGCCAGATAGCTTGTCTCTATTATGCTATTAATTAGTCTGTTCTGTCTCATTAGAAGTCCTATCATTTTTCCTGTGTGGTATTCTAATAGATTCATCAGATTCTCATTTATTCTTTGCTAAACTATCTCATTTGTCACCATATCCCTCCTACTTATTCTTTCCATACATCTCCAGCACCACATTTTAAATGATTCCAAATAACATTTCTTCTTCATATTAAGTGTCCTTCCATACAATGCTATGCTCCACATATATAGGTTTAAAGATAATTTATTACTCAAAAAGCACATAGGTTCACTTACAATGAGATTACAGAAATTTATAATATGATATGGTTTAACTAGCTGGATTCGAACAGATGCTTAATAAATATCTTTGAATATATACATTTTAAGTTTCTCTTTGAAAACATTGATAGACACACAATCCTTAATCTCATTAGGCAAATTATTGAAGAGATGCGCTCCCTCAGACGGTATACTCTTTTTACCATAACCAGTTCTGTATTTTTGGACTTCAATTTTTATCCTATTTCTTAGGTTATAATGAAATATTCTTTTACTGAGTATTATTGCGAATGTATTTCATTAGTTAGATTTTTTTTTATTAAGATGCATGTTGTATATACATAAAGTTGTCTAAGGTTATAAATGTTTGTATTCTTGTAAAGTGCACGTGTGTTCGTTCTTGTATTACATTTTAATAAGTTTTAGATTACTTTGTTTTGTGATATTTGCAAGATTTTTAAATTAGAAGGTGCCGCATTTCCCCAAACTTCGATTAAATACTGTAAGTGGGGTCTGACTAACGCATTATAAATATTCAAGCGTGTTCTAGGTAGGATGCATCGTGTTATTCTTTTCAATGCCCCTGATAATGTCAGTAGTTTTGTTCTAATATGTTCGATATGATTTTTCCAAGTTAGTTTATCGTCTAACCATAAACCAAGATATTTTTCTTTATTAGAGCGACGCAAAACATCATTATTTATTTTTAATTGTGGATGCTGGACTATTTTTTTGAAAATACCATAAAATATGTTTTTTTGGTATTGATGGTAAGTAAATTACATTGACACCAAATATTAAATTTTTGTAAATCATTCTGTGCTTCGTTTATTAGATCCGTAATATTATGACCAAAATAAAAGAGACAAGTATCATCTGCGTATAAAGTAAGATGCCCCTATAAATCAATTTTGCAAATATTGTTCACATAGATCAGAAAAAGCAATGAGCCTAAAATCGAGCCTTGCGGGATGCCGTAACTGACTTTTTCTAAGCCACTTGATTGTTTTCGATTTTTACAATTTGATGCCTGTTTGTTAAGTAAGATTGAAACATTTTTAGTGCCATACCCGTAATACCCAAGTCAAAAAGTTTTTCTAACAGAATATCATGACTTACAGTGTCAAAAGCTTTTTTGAGATCAATAAAGATAAGATAGCATAACTTTTTTTCAGCAATATTTATTTTATTTTTTGTTACTAGATCAATTACTGCCGACAAGGTATAAGAGTTAGACCTAAACCCATATTGTTGATTAGATAAGTAGTTTATATTTTTCAAATGTTCATTAAGCCGCTAATAAATAATTTTTTCGAAAGCTTTAGATAATACGGGTAAGACATAGATAGGTCAATAGTTACTTGGGTCAGTTTTAGAGCCTGTTTTAAATATTGGAGTCACTTTAGCTATTTTAAGGCTATCGGGGTACATGCCAGTGCAAAGACATGTATTGATGCAGATTTTAGGTCTGAAGCAATGATGTTAGAAATACATTTTAAAGATTTAGTATTAATTCCGTCTATACCTGTACTTGTGTTTGAATCTAGACTATTTATAATTTTAAGTATTTCTTTTGCAGTACATGCTCTGAGTTCACTCAAATGAAGTTAAGGTATAAAATGATTTGTTAGTTAATTTTTTTTGGAATTAGACTTGCTAAATGTTTACCAACTGAAGAGAAATACAAATTAAATACTTCGCAAACAGCTATTGCAGTTTCTACGTTTTTGGAGTCTACTATAAGTCTACAAGGAGCACAACGATCTTTTAAATTATTTCTTACCAATGAGTTTATAAGATTCCATGTATTTTTTGGATTATTATCACATTATTTAAATTTAAAATTAAAGTAATCTTCTTAAGTTTTTTTTTATTGAAGCACTGATTTTATTTCGTTCCTTTGAAAAAGCTTGTATAATTCATGGTTCTTACTGTCCGATTTCCACTGTTTCCATAATATATTTCGTTTGTAAATACCGTTCAAAATAGTTTTATTAATCCAGTCATCTTTGGGGCTATTTAATACTTTTATTTTAGAAATTTTGCTATTTCTTATTTGGCTTTTGATAAATGATTCTAACGTTGCATAACAATTATTGTGATTCTTAAACGATGCGTTTTTAACATTTTTGTATAGACTTGAATAATTAATTGCATTACTGTATTTTCTTTTTTTGTATTTTTTGTGTTGAATTAATTATAGAAATAATTGCTTGTGGTCCGATAAAGGCGTATCAATCTAAGTCACATTAAACGAATTGTCGTAAACATTTGTACATATGTGGTCTAATATTGATTTAGTATTATTTGTTTGACGTGTACATTAGTCTTGGTGAATTTTGTTAATAATTTTGAAGCCAGTTTCTTCTAACATTGTTATATAATTTGATGATTAATTTTTTAACAGATCTATGTTAAAATCACCAAATATGATTCCTCGTTTGTACTTTTCTAATTGCTCTGAGTAAGTGTTCAAAAATGATTTAATGTTTCTTTTATCCGGTTTATATACGGCGCCCACATACAGTGCAAATCTATGTAAATATATCCATAGGTAGTGCACTCCATCCTCATACAAAGCCATGTTTAAATCATAAGAAATACTATTGTGAACATAAATGGATACTCCGCCACCGCGTTTTTCTCTTCTGTAATTGTAAATATGTGAATATCCCTGCAGGCAAAAGACATTTGCTTCGGAATCGGACATGATCCATATTTCCGTGAGTATAATGAAATGTGCTATGCCATTGATAGACCTAAGAATACATTTCAACTCATATAAATTTACCTGCTTTTCTTATACATCGAATATTTGCATAGAAAAATTTAAGAGATGTAGGGTACATAGAAATATTCTCGTACGTATACTTAACGTAGTGATTGGTATCAAAAGACAATTCATTTTTAGATATTAAATCTTTCTCTCGGAGTTTTCTGATGTTTTTTAAAAATTTTTGGAATACCTTTAATGTATTTTATCATTAAATCAGCCTTTTCTTCTTGTTCACGGTGCGTCAACTCATCTCCTAGATATTTCAAATAGCTCTTTTGTGAGGGTGTTTGATCAGCAAATATCCGCAAATTGTTGTTTAGTTTGGCCTTATTTCTTAATATATACCTAGCAGTATCAGCTGATTCAAAGAAAATTTTGAGCGGCCGATTTTTATTTGGTACAAACTTGCCAAGTCTTTGCGAACTTATTGGCAGTCAGGATAAATTTTAGTTAGTATGTTTAGAGCTTCATTTATGTCATACAGTTGTCGTTTCGTAATGTTTTGTCTATTAATTCTGATATACCCACAATGTCTTTATGAACTTCTTTTTGATTTTTCTTGGCATTATAGATTTAAAAATATGTTTTTTTATTCACGATGCCTTCTTTTGCTAAGGCTATTCTTCTTTCTGGGATGTACCTTGCATCTTATGTAATAAAACTTTCGAGGTATTTAGTAATCTACTTGTAAATAGTCACGGTTGATAGCGATTTCCACATATACTTCAGATTTTACTGCTACTAGTGCTTTTGTTTTTTTTTGATATTTGTTTTGAGTGAGAATTCCTTGAAAATGTTATTCATTACGCTTAGAAGAGTTTCCAGATCATGTTTGTTGCTATTGCGGCTAAATCGTTTGAAAACCGTATGAATGACCTTCACCACTACCTTCACTTGAACTTTTCTTCATTAAACTTTCTACGACGACTTTAAACTTTTTACGAATGACATATGAGTATTTATTACCATATCCAGCTTTGTGTTTAATATGTAGCTGTATCAGTAATGTATTTTAAAAATTAATTCTATATTAAATTATATTTCCTTTCTAACCCTGATTTATAAAGTATTAAGTAGAACTTTTGAAGCTTGTAAGATAAGACCTAAAGTCTTATGTTCTTCGCATTTCATGGTATTAACCTTTTTTGGCATGGTTATTGTTTTGATTATTCTAAAGTAAGTTGGTATTTTGCCTGTATCAAATTAAAATTATCATTTATTTATTGTGGATGTATGGTAGTGATATAGTGATACAATATTTAATTAGTAACATAACAGCCGCGTACGGCGTGCATTCACAATGAAATTAATAATAAAATGTTTTTCTTTTTTTATATTTTAAATTATTTCTATCTAAAGAAATCCTTCCATGATTCTATTCAATCAAATATTAAATATGTTTCATATTTTCTTTTTAATAAAAGTATATTTTCTTTGTTACATCATGCATATGAAAAAGTGGCTGTCGAAAAGCATTAAATTAGGGTGTAGCTGCCGTAGCAAGTGCAAATGAGTCTAGGTTATATTTACCAAAATTATTTTGAATTGACATTGACGATGCTTTGGTTATATTGCTTAGGTTCACTACTCTAATAACTAAAAATTATTAAATATTTCCACTTAGCATATTTTACTTCGTTCACAATAGTTAAGTTTTAATCATTCACTGCATCTACTTTGTCTAGATTCTACATCACTTTTGGAATATAATTGCAATGCATTTGTCTGAATATTTTTTCAGTTCAATCCCCGCTTTGGATGGTCCTCCTTATTTCTACACACCATATTTGTCGCTTAGTTTAGGGGTATCAACTACAACCTACATCCAAATGGCCTCAATAAAAATAACTTTACAAGGAAAACACATGTAATGAATGTAGTGCTTACAAAACGCATCTGTGATATACAGTCTAATAAACTTTGATTTGAGATTGTGTTATGTATGAAGCTTAAAATCTGTTTATAACTTGAACATTATCAGTTCTCGATGTGTCTGTTTGTCATTAAAATAGGTTGTCATCAAAATTAGATAATATAGCAACGGAAATAATATAATTTATCAGGCAACAATAATGGGTTACCATGGCAACCTAAGAAATTATTTCCCGTTCTCGTGGAAACTAGTGATAATGATGGCGATGGTTACAAAATTTTGTAATTGATCCTATTAACAACGTTTAAAATGTATTTAATTGTAAAAATTGTAAATTAAAAAACTTGTTAGTGTTAAAAAAAGTTTTATTTGATAAAAATTTCATTTAGTTTACTGTAAAGTTTATCACACATACACAAAATATCTCATTGGATAAAAAAATGATCATATGAAACAGCTGCAAGCAACTTGTTAGCGCTTCCGACAATAGATTTAAACACAGTTTTGACTAAAACTGGTTTGACTACACGGTGGATTTCATTATCTCTTGCATTATTGAAATCGTTGATTACATTGGCTGAAACACAAAAAGGAATTAGTAATTATCTTTGTGATTTTTTGGATTTTGCGATACCCCTGCGGACTGAGATCAAATGTTTAAAATTCTTAGCTTCGTGGTCTTTTTTGCAAAGAAGTTAAAAAGAAGCTAACGGTGTTCCTCTTATTGTATGTTATCACAATTCTAAACGAAGAAGAATTCTTACCACTACACTACTGCTGTACAGTGATATCAGGTTCTACCAATCTAAGATCCTCATAAATAGATTTTACACGAGTTCAATTACTTATTACTTAATATAAAGTATTAAAATAATAAACGTAGAAAAAAATATCTTCATGCAATTCGCAATACAGGGGTAGACAGAGGTCGAGTATAGACAATTAAGTCCCTTCGACCCACCTTCTACCGAAGATATTTTCGGGACAACGTGACAGGTGGTGAGCCTGTCGCCGTCTTTATGTCCAAGCAAACGGTATTCGTACATACGTTTTTTTGACAAACCCAACGGTACGAGCCTGCCAACTGGGGATCGAACTCGGATCTAATGACTGGAAATTTCGACCACCCAACCACTCGACTATCGTGACAATAATATATATTTATATATTATTGTCACGATAGCCGAGTGGTATGTATATAATTTTGTGTGTATGTGTATATATTTATATACACATACACACAAAATTATATACATACATACATGTATACATAATATATGCATTTACTAGACCCCAAACAATGTAATCATTTAAATTTGTATTTGTAAATATTTTTTTATTTATTTATCTTCACGCACAATCCCTGACGGGGTAGCCAGAGAGAACAGATCGCCAAGTGTCACGATCCCTACATACCTCTTTAGCTTCTTTCAGATTCATCATCTTCTTCTTACATGCACGTCTAGGTATCCGAGTACTCTTGACACTCCCCTCTTCGAGCAATTTGCTCACATGGTCTTCGAGTTAGTCTCGGTCTACCTCGACTTACTACAACTTTCGCGCTATATATTTTCTTCACTATTCGGTCTTCACTCATTCGCTCAACGTGCCTAAACCATCGAAGCACGCCCTTATCCATTTTTGATACAAGGTCATCTTTCAAACCTGCCATATTGCGAATCTCTTCGTTTCGCTTTCGGTCGGCCATGGTAAGGCCGCACATTTTACGAAAAGATGGCATCTCTACTGCATTCAATCTGCTTTTATGCTTCTTCTGGCATACCCAGGTTTCGCTGCCATATAACAAAGTCGGTACCAACACTGCGTTATGTATTGCAAGGCGTGCACTTTTCATAACGCCTTGCCTTTTGATTAACGCAGTCAGGGCACCATTGACTTTGTTCCCGGTAGCGACACGCCTGTCCACATCTAAATCACATCTTCCATCCCGGCTAAACGCACTCCCCAAGTATACAATTTCATTCACCTGTTCTAGACATTCCTGATTTACCCAAATTTCGCACTTCGTTCTTTCTTCGTCCCTTTCAAATACCAGAACCTTAGTTTTATTAGCATTCAAACGGAGACCATTAATTTCACATTTTTCTTTCATACACGTGACTAATGCCTGCAGTTCTACCTCTGATGGTGCAATAAGCACTGCATCATCAGCATATAACAGACAATTTACTTTTATGTCACCCAATTTCACACCCAAAGAGCTATCTTTCAGCTTCTGTAAACAGCTGTCGAGATACAGTATGAACAGCCAGGAAGACATGACACAACCCCGTTTTACGCCCGTATGGACGCTAAACATGGGTGACAGGTCATGCCCTACCCGCACACAGGCTTTACAGTCACAGTAAAGTGACTGCACAGCCCTTAGCAATCGACACCATACCCCGGCAACAGTTCCCACATTTTCTTCCTTACAACCTTATCAAATGCTTTCTCAAGATCCACAAAAGCACAGAAAATCTTCTGGTTAGCAGCCAGAAGCTTCTCCGTGATCATGCGGAGAGAAAACATTTGATCCGTGCATCCTCTTCCAGGTCTAAATCCGCATTGTGCCTCCCATAGAAATCTTTCCGATTTATCTTGCATCCTACGTGTCAAAACCTTCGAGTAAACTTTACTTGCTAACTGGTCAAGCTGATCGCCCATATCACCCGCAGTCATAATGTGAACCTTTACCTTTATATAAAGGCACAATGACCGCGGATCGCCAATCATCCGGAACAGCCCCCGTTCGCCAGCACAAATTGCACAGCAGATGAAAGCTGTCCCAGACGCGTAGCCCACCATACTTGACCATTTCAGCAGTAACTCTGTCTAGTCCCGCAGCCTTACCACATTTCAAACTTCTAATCGCACATTCAATCACTTTCATACTGATGACCTCAGTGTCATCGAGGTCCGAGTCTGGCGTACCAGTCACGGCGTCACCCCCGGATCCCTCACTAAGATCATCACACGCATACATCTCTCTATAAAATTCGCTCCATCGCTGCATGACTTCCGACTTTTCTGAGAGGACGTCATTGGTTCCCGAAAGCACTTTATTCATTCTTAAGGCTGTCGCACCACTCCGGGTCCTTCCAACCTCTTTCCAGAAGAGTTTGGAGTTCTCCTTGAAGTTGTGCGACAACCTTTCGTCCGCTTTCATTCTACTCCTTTCACGTACTTCCTCAATCAATGCCGTCGTGTGAACTTTCTGGAGCTTATATCTTTCTTTCCTCTTCTCTCTCATATCCTTATCATAACTAGAGGCCAAGTAAACTAACCATGCTTTCTTCTTCTTATTTACAGCTTCTTTCACTTCGTCATTCCACCATGCATCACCCTTTTTACTACTACCTCTTTTCACAGTTCCACACACGTCTTCCGCTGCACTAACCATTCCATCTCTAAGGCTCTGCCATATTTCTTCCACACATTCTTTCCTGACATCGATGCTGTCCAGCTTTTCGGCTACCCTCGCTTGATATTTATCCCTAGTGTCAGCTTCCTGAAGCTTCCAGCTTCGGATGCTACCGACCGACTGTGGTTCTGGTATCGTTGTCCGGTGGCGCCAACCCACGAACAGACCCCTAAATCTAGTAATCACTAGATAGTGATCCGTTCCCAGGTTAGCACCCCGGAACACTCGCGTATCCATCACCTGTTTTCGCAGTCGGTCATCCACCAGGAATAAATCGATCATACTTCTCTCATTCTCTCTTGTTCTAGTATACATATGGATTTTCTTGTGACTAAACATAGTGTTTGCCCCGCCAGGGAGCTCTTCAGTACCGCTGCCCTTCCGCTTGGTCTCCGACAAACACACGACATCTAATTCTCTTTCTTTCATTATTTCAATCAACTCATTCGTCTTATCTCTCATGCCTCCTCTAACATTCCACGTGCCAACTCTGCACTCCGTACTCCACATTTGTAAATACATTATAAATATCAGTAATGCAATATTATATCCTAATGGTATTCAAGTGATTGAAACAGATAATGCTCTCGTACAATTTTTTTTAAAAGTGCTAATAGATTGCGCCTCAAGAATTGCTAATGGCAGAGAATTCCACAATTTGATAGCCTGTATTGTAAAAGATTTTTCAAAGAATATCGTTTTGTGATTTGGCACCTTTAAAATGAGCTTCCTGGAAGAGCGTAAATCTTCCCGTGGAATCCCCATAAGGCTCAACTTTCCTTTAAATAAGGTGGAGTAGAGACATGAAACAAGACACAGTATAAAATAAAAAGAATATGCAAATCCCGGCGAAGTCGGATTGGTAACCACTTGAGACGTGTACGAAATTGAGAAACATGGTCATATTTACGCAACCCACATATGAACCGAATGCTAGTATTTTGAAGTATCTCAAGCTTATTTAATTGGTCCTCAGTTATATCGATATACTTGGCGTCAGCATATTCGAGAATTGGAAGGAGAAGAGTCTGTGCGAGAATAATTTTTGTAGGAATGGGGTGAAATGATCGTAGGTGTCGCATTGAACTAAGAGCTACAAAAGTTCTCCGACTAACTTAATTTAAATGGTGTGTTCAACTTAAGGTAAGGTCAAGGTAAATGCCTAAGTCCTTAACATAATCACAAAATGGGATTACAACTCCATTGAGTTTAGTTGGAGGCAAGGACGACCAGTGAATTCTCGAGATGAATTTCCGGCTTTAACGCAATCCAGATTGAAAGAGATTAAACAAATTATAAGTATTTAACTGTTGGTAAATTAGCTTTTTACGAACTTTGGATAAGAAAGGTAAAATCGAAATTGTTCCACAGTCCGAAAAATGTATATTTTTTATATACATTACGTTTTAAAATATACATATTTTATGTGTCCCATGAGCATCAGTTGAAATTTGAAATATTTTTGTCTACGTCTATAATACGTATATTTACAATTTGGTCTCCGAAAACGAATTAAAAATCTATAGCTTTAGTTACAACATATGTTGCAATGTCACAACCTTTACGTAAGTTTATTACGTTTTCTTTAAAGTTTGTATATTTTTTGGCAGTTTTATACTTACCAGGTTTGTTTTTAGGAGTGAATGCTGTATCAAAATCAAGGAGAGGGCGAGGCGCTGTTTACATGTAAACATTGTCTCCGTATTTATCTTTAAAAAAATAGTAATAGTGTATATTTCTATAAACTTATGTTTGTTTTGTGTATAGTACCACAGTTTACTAGTGTGAAAGTTATTCTCAAGAATCTATCGGGCGTTATAAAATAAAACAACAATTTCAATAGTGACAATTATGACCAAAAGTGAAACTACCTACTGAAATATTAAAACTATAGTGAATTATTCGATAAACCTTAACTCCATTAATATAAAACAAAATATATCCTAGTGTGCATAATTCACCAATAGATGGAGGTATTATATAAGTAATTAGAACATTACACATTAAATCAATAAAGATTTCCTACTACACGCGTTAATCAAAAGAGGGCGCTGATTAATAGTTTCTGTTGACAACAAGCTTTAATAGTTATTACAAATACGCAAGTATAATTACCTACGTTAATAACAGAGGGCAGTAGCGGTATATTAAGGCAAATAATCTTAATTAATAGAAATGGATGAAGCGCACATAAACGTTAAGTCCTTCGACCCACCTTCCACCGAAGATATTTTCGGGACAACGTGACAGGTGGTGAGCCTGTCGCCGTCTTTATGTCCAAGCAAACGGTATTCGTACATACGTTTTTGACAAACCCAACGGTACGAGCCTGCCAACTGGGGATCGAACTCGGGTCTAATGACTGGAAATTTCGACCACCCAACCACTCGGCTATCGTGACAATAATATATATTTATATATTATTGTCACGATAACTCAATGTTAATAATACGTGTGTATGTGTATATATTTATATACACATACACACAAAATTATATACATACATACATGTATACATAATATATGCATTTACTAGACCCCAAACAATGTAATCATTTAAATTTGTATTTGTAAATATTTTTTATTTATTTATCTTCACGCACAATCCCTGACGGGTAGCTAGAGAGAACAGATCGCCAAGTGTCACGATCCCTACATATCTCTTTAGCTTCTTTCAGATTCATCATCTTCTTCTTACATGCACGTCTAGGTATCCGAGTACTCTTGACACCCCTCTTCGAGCAATTTGCTCACATGGTCTTCGAAAGTTAGTCTCGGTCTACCTCGACTTACTACAACTTTCGCGCTATATATTTTCTTCACTATTCGGTCTTCACCATTCGCTCAACGTGCCCAAACCATCGAAGCACGCCCTTATCCATTTTGATACAAGGTCATCTTTCAAACCTGCCATATTGCGAATCTCTTCGTTTCGCTTTCGGTCGGCCATGGTAAGGCCGCACATTTTACGAAAAGATCGCATCTCTACTGCATTCAACCTGCTTTTATGCTTCTTCTGGCATACCCAGGTTTCGCTGCCATATAACAAAGTCGGTACCAACACTGCGTTATGTATTGCAAGGCGTGCACTTTTCATAACGCCTTGCCTTTGATTAACGCAGTCAGGGCACCATTGACTTTGTTCCCGGTAGCGACACGCCCGTCCACATCTAAATCACATCTTCCATCCCGGCTAAACGCACTCCCCAAGTATACAATTTCATTCACCTGTTCTAGACATTCCTGATTTACCCAAATTTCGCACTTCGTTCTTCTTCGTCCCTTTCAAATACCAGAACCTTAGTTTTATTAGCATTCAAACGGAGACCATTAATTTCACATTCTTCTTTCATACACGTGACTAATGCCTGCAGTTCTGCTCTGATGGTGCAATAAGCACTGCATCATCAGCATATAACAGACAATTTACTTTTATGTCACCCAATTTCACACCCAAAGAGCTATCTTTCAGCTTCTGTAAACAGCTGTCGAGATACAGTATGAACAGCCAGGAAGACATGACACAACCCTGTTTTACGCCCGTATGGACGCTAAACATGGGTGACAGGTCATGCCCTACCCGCACACAGGCTTTACAGTCACAGTAAAGTGACTGCACAGCCCTTAGCAATCGACACCATACCCCGGCAACAGTTCCCACATTTTCTTCCTTACAACCTTATCAAATGCTTTCTCAAGATCCACAAAAGCACAGAAAATCTTCTGGTTAGCAGCCAGAAGCTTCTCCGTGATCATGTGGAGAAAACATTTGATCCGTGCATCCTCTTCCAGGTCTAAATCCGCATTGTGCCTCCCATAGAAATCTTTCCGATTTATCTTGCATCCTACGTGTCAAAACCTTCGAGTAAACTTTACTTGCTAACTGGTCAAGCTGATCGCCCATATCACCCGCAGTCATAATGTGAACCTTTACCTTTATATAAAGGCACAATGACCGCGGATCGCCAATCATCCGGAACAGCCCCGTTCGCCAGCACAAATTGCACAGCAGATGAAAGCTGTCCCAGACGCGTAGCCCACCATACTTGACTATTTCAGCAGTAACTCTGTCTAGTCCCGCAGCCTTACCACATTTCATACTTCTAATCGCACATTCAATCACTTTCATACTGATGACCTCAGTGTCATCGAGGTCCGAGTCTGGCCTACCAGTCACGGCGTCACCCCGGATCCCTCACTAAGATCATCACACGCATACATCTCTCTATAAAATTCGCTCCATCGCTGCATGACTTCCGACTTTTCTGAGAGGACGTCATTGGTTCCCAAGCACTTTATTCATTCTATATTGTCGCACCACTCGGGTCCTTCCAACCTCTTCCAAAAGAGTTTGGAGTTCTCCTTGAAGTTGTGCGATAACCTTTCGTCCGCTTCCATTCTACTTCTTTCACGTACTTCCTCAATCAATGCCGTCGTGAACTTTCTGGAGCTTATATCTTTCTTTCCTCTTCTCTCTCATATCCTTATCATAACTAGAGGCCAAGTAAACTAACCATGCTTTCTTCTTCTTATTTACAGCTTCTTTCACTTCGTCATTCCACCATGCATCACCCTTTTTACTACTACCTCTTTTCACAGTTCCACACACGTCTTCCGCTGCACTAACCATTCCATCTCTAAGGCTCTGCCATATTTCTTCCACACATTCTTTCCTGACATCGATGCTGTCCAGCTTTTCGGCTACCCTCGCTTGATATTTATCCCTAGTGTCAGCTTCCTGAAGCTTCCAGCTTCGGATGCTACCGACCGACTGTGGTTCTGGTATCGCCGTCCGGTGGCGCCAACCCACGAACAGACCCCTAAATCTAGTAATCACTAGATAGTGATCCGTTCCCAGGTTAGCACCCCGGAACACTCGCGTATCCATCACCTGTTTTCGCAGTCGGTCATCCACCAGGAATAAATCGATCATACTTCTCTCATTCTCTCTTGTTCTAGTATACATATGGATTTTCTTGTGACTAAACATAGTGTTTGCCCCGCCAAACTCTTCAGTACCGCTGCCCTTCCGCTTGGTCTCCGACAAACACACGACATCTAATTCTCTTTCTTTCATTATTTCAATCAACTCATTCGTCTTATCTCTCATGCCTCCTCTAACATTCCACGTGCCAACTCTGCACTCCGTCCTCCACATTTGTAAATACATTATAAATATCAGTAATGCAATATTATATCCTAATGGTATTCAAGTGATTGAAACAGATAATGCTCTCGTACAAATTTTTTTAAAAGTGCTAATAGATTGCGCCTCAAGAATTGCTAATGGCAGAGAATTCCACAATTTGATAGCCTGTATTGTAAAAGATTTTTCAAAGAATATCGTTTTGTGATTTGGCACCTTTAAAATGAGCTTCCTGGAAGAGCGTAAATCTTCCCGTGGAATCCCCATAAGGCTCAACTTTCCTTTAAATAAGGTGGAGTAGAGACATGAAACAAGACACAGTATAAAATAAAAAAGAATATGCAAATCCCGGCGAAGTCGGATTGGTAACCACTTGAGACGTGTACGAAATTGAGAAACATGGTCATATTTACGCAACCCACATATGAACCGAATGCTAGTATTTTGAAGTATCTCAAGCTTATTTAATTGGTCCTCAGTTATATCGATATACTTGGCGTCAGCATATTCGAGAATTGGAAGGAGAAGAGTCTGTGCGAGAATAATTTTTGTAGGAATGGGGTGAAATGATCGTAGGTGTCGCGGTGAACTAAGAGCTACAAAAGTTCTCCGACTAACTTAATTTAAATGGTGTGTTCAACTTAAGGTAAGGTCAAGGTAAATGCCTAAGTCCTTAACATAATCACAAAATGGGATTACAACTCCATTGAGTTTAGTTGGAGGCAAGGACGACCAGTGAATTCTCGAGATGAATTTCCGGCTTTAACGCAATCCGGATTGAAAGAGATTAAACAAATTATAAGTGTTAAGGAAAAGGTTTAACTGTTGGTAAATTAGCTTTTTACGAACTTTGGATAAGAAAGGTAAAATCGAAATTGTTCCACAGTCCGAAAAATGTATATTTTTTATATACATTACGTTTTAAAATATACATATTTTATGTGTATGGGACACATGTTTTGAGCATCAGTTGAAATTTGAAATATTTTTGTCTACGTCTATAATACGTATATTTACAATTTGGTCTCCGAAAACGAATTAAAAATCTATAGCTTTAGTTACAACATATGTTGCAATGTCACAACCTTTACGTAAGTTTATTACGTTTTCTTTAAAGTTTGTATATTTTTTGGCAGTTTTATACTTACCAGGTTTGTTTTTAGGAGTGAATGCTGTATCAAAATCAAGGAGAGGGCGAGGGCGCTGTTTTACATGTAAACATTGTCTCCGTATTTATCTTTAAAAAAAAAATAGTAATAGTGTATATTTCTCTATAAACTTATGTTTGTTTTGTGTATAGTACCACAGTTTACTAGTGTGAATGTTATTCTCAAGAATCTATCGGGCGTTATAAAATAAAACAACAATTTCAATAGTGACAATTAAGTGACCAAAAGTGAAACTACCTACTGAAATATTAAAACTATAGTGAATTATTCGATAAACCTTAACTCCATTAATATAAAACAAAATATATCCTAGTGTGCATAATTCACCAATAGATGGAGGTATTATATAAGTAATTAGAACATTACACATTAAATCAATAAAGATTTCCCTACTACACGCGTTAATCAAAAGAGGGCGCTGATTAATAGTTTCTGTTGACAAGCTTTAATAGTTATTACAAATACGCAAGTATAATTACCTACGTTAATAACAGAGGGCAGTAGCGGTATATTAAGGCAAATAATCTTAATTAATAGAAATGGATGAAGCGCACATAAACGTTACAATTCGCCCAAGACAATTATTTAGATCACATTCTTGCGAATCACTAGAAAAAGAGTGTTTCAATATAACCTCCAACAGCGTAGAATCAGAAAAATTACAAAAGAGTTTTGACTTATCTACTCTTTATAGTAACAATGAGGATCAAAGTACAGAATTAAAAGAAAAAATAAATAATCTTACTATTCAATTGGAAAGTACACAAAATGAACTTGAGAACTTAATTTTAGAAAATATACAACTTAAAAAAGAAATAAATCATTTAAACGAACAGAATAATTCATTAAAAATTATATGTAAAAGCCCATTGTCTCTAAGAAAAAAATCAGTTACATCAAGCAGTAAAACACGACGAAAAAGTCTGAAAACGGACTAGCATAATTCACCAACACAAAAAAATGCATAAACAACCAAACACTTTCAACAAAACAGATGAGTGTATAAAGTCGAAGGACTCCATATACCCAAATAACACTCCCAAGCATTTGATAAATAGACAGATTTCATCGCCATTCAGCAACCTAATATGCTGTTCAGATAAAAAAAGAACCAAATCTGTATCAACTCCAAACACAAAAGAAATACTGCTAAAATTACCACTTCAAGACAAAAAAACTATTTATATAACCGGTGGGCGTCAATGTATTGGGTTATCACATAAATTAATAAAGTCTAGAACAAACACTACGTACGAAAAATACCAAATTATGTCTTTTATTAAGCCGGAAGCTGACACGGAAGAAATCCTAAAGACGTGTAATGGAAACAATTTTACCTCGAGAGACTGTTTGATACTAAGTGCCGGAGAACATGATAAAAATCCATATAAAATTATGACTGAATTAAACCAAGCACTTAAAATTCTAACTCAGCAGTGCATTGTACTAGTACTAGGAATTAAAAAAGATAACTTCCTAAGAGAAAGTAAATTAAATAATATGTTGAAATATATATGTAAGCAATACTCTAGCAATTGTTACTTTATAGATAATTATAACTCATTTGAACCAATGTCTGGACTATGTCAAAAAATTAATTTAATTTTAGATCAACTTTACTATGATTCAAAGTTCTTACGATTTATGAAACGTGGAGCAATTCAAGGAGATATATACAGGAAAAAATATAATACTGAAACTGACGTTATAAATAATAAAACCGGTAATAAAAATTCTAAGATTATACAAAATAAAATAACTCACTATTTTTCAACAGTTCAAAAAAAACCTTCTTTTTCACCAGAAAGAAAAAATTCAAACCAAGCTAACTACTTTCTTTCCAAAATACCTAAAACTAATTTTTTTCGTGTTAAATAAAATTGATAGTCCATTTTTACACTTATGCACCAAAATATTGCAAGCTTACTTCATAAAAATGTATTTTAGAAGAAGTACTGGAACAATACAAACCTGATGTTATATGTATATCTGAAACTTTATTCGCACAGGCTGTGAAAAATGTAAAGATACACAATTATAATTTAGCGGCGATATACCGTAGAAAAAAATCCAAAATAGAGGTGGCGTTTGTATCCCAACAAAAAAGAATTACATTATATAACTCTTGATACTATTCTAAAATTAAGTTCTGATGAGGTTTTTGAGTGTTGTGGTATTGAATTATCGTACCATAATTTAATTATAATCTGTATATATAGGACCCCAAAATCTAATATTAATAGTTTTTCCATAAATTAGAAAATTTACTGTATATATTAACAAAAATGAGAAATACAAAATAATCTTAGCGGGAGACCTCAATATTAACACGAATAACAATTGTCCTAACACAACTAAATTGCTTGACTTAGTAATTAGTTATAACTTTATAATGCACATTAATAAATCCACTCGTTTTAACTCATGCATAGATCATATAATAAGTAACATTCCTAATGCATATGGTGAACTACTAAATTTGGCACTCTCCGATCATAACACGGCTCAGTTTCTAAAACTACCCATAGAAACAACTCGCACTCCTTTAACACATTATTTTGTGTTCAGAAGAGATTACTGCAAAGAGAATATCTTAAAATTTCGCCATTGCTTACAAAGCCTAAAATTCTTGGACGTCTATAAAGAAAGCAATATTAATAAAGCCTTTAATCATTTCTATGACTTGTTTTTACTATTCTATAACTTATGCTTTCCGGCTTACTGTATAAAAGTTACAAACATTACTCGACAACCTAAATGGCTTTACGAAAGGTATAAAGACAAGTTGCAAAACAAAACGTTATTTACAAATTAAATATTATAAGAATAAATCAGAAGCAAACAAATTGAAATACAAAAATATAACTTCAGAAAAAAATGTTAATAGCTGTCATAAAAATCGCTCTAAAAATAAGTCTAAAGCAGCGTGGAATATTATTAAAAGTGAATAAAATGATCTAAAAACAAAAGAATTCATTACAAAGTTGAAAGTTAATGGAACTGAAACGAATTGTCCAACAAAAATAGCAAACGCTTAGCGAATATTTTATAAACATTAATAATAAAAAAAGACGAACAAATGCTGCAATACTAACAAAAATACGATAGTGGATAGCATTTTCCTGAAACCATACGGACAAAATGAAATTAAGGAAATGAGAAAGTCACTTAATGACACAAATTCTGTCAGATACGATGGAATTTCAACTAAAGTGTTAAAACATTGTAGTAGAGACATTATATCGACTTTGACATATTTAATCAACCTTTCTTTTGACAATGGACATTTCCCTGATCGCCTTAAATTTACAATCGTTAAGCCTCTATATAAAAAAGACAATAAACAACTAGTAAGTAATTATCGACCAATAACATTAGTGTCGATTTTCTCTAAGCTGTTCGAAAAAGCTATGCATAAAAGAATAAATGAGTTTTCTTCAAGGTTTAGTATATTGAAGAAGGAGCAATATGGTTTTCGTTGCAATAAATCTACGACACATGCTTTATTTAATCTTATTTGTATGATAATTGATAGTTTAGATTAAAAAAAATTAACTACTGTGACATTCTGTGATATGACTAAAGCTTTTGACTATGTGTCACATCAGATACTACTGCAAAAACTAGAGGATTTAGGAATTAGAGGCCAAGCATTGCGCTGGATTCAATCATATTTAAGTGACCGAAAGCAAAGCGTAATAGTTGAAAATCTTAATGCATACAATGAAATCGTAAATTATGAATCAAAATGCATGTATAACAGATTTGGTGTACCACAAGGTAGCATACTTGGGCCACTTCTATTTCTATTTTATATTAATGATCTTCCTGACGTAACAAAAAAATATGACATTATATGCTGATGATATTTCAGTTTTGGTAAATTCTAATAATAATTGTGACACTAATTTATTACAAAATGACATGAACAATACTATAAAATTGATAATAAATTGGCTAGAACTTAATAATCTTGACATTAACATTAGCAAAACTAAATTCATTCATTTTATTAATAGAAATAAACATGGACACGAAAAATAATGAATATCCAGTACAATGCACAAACAATACACATGGTTGAAGAAACATCTTTTCTCGGAATTCAAATCGATAGAAATTGTACCTGGAAATCACATGTAGATAAAATTTGTAAAAAAATTAATCGATTTGTATACGTCCTGCGCAGGCTAGCTAAAGTATCTTCTATGGATACTGCGCTCAAAGCATACTATGGATATATTTATTCAATACTTAACTACGGAATTTTAATTTGGGGAAACTCTTCACACATAAATAGGGCTTTCCTTGCACAAAAAACGGCATCATAGCATATACGTGATTTAATAATTCAAGCCAGCGTATAAGTTGTGTTTATTACTATTCAAAGACCTACCCACAGAAGGCTTTATTGTCAAGTTTTTCCGCGATTTATTATACCGTATAACATGTTTCACAGTTTTGTATCTCGCCTGGAAGCATTACTCATTGTTTGTCATTTTTATTGCTTATAGAATTCTTTTTCCTGTGACTTGACTTTATCTTCTCTAGGAGAATAACGTAATTTTAGATGATTCTTTGTTAAATAATCTATTGTAAAATTACAACTTCACACGTTGTCACACGCTGCAGAAACAGGGTAGCTGCACGCCAAGTCAGGTGTTCGTGAGACGTCGTCCCCAGGTGAGAGGACGTCTTTTCCGCCAGTGCGCTATCTGTATACGTATATATGTATGTAATTGTAAGAACTACGATAACGCGATGTAGGATGTTGATGTGTTTTCAGAATTGTCCGCTAGCGAGTTTCTTATTATAAATTAGTATTACTATATTATAAATTAGTCTTACTAATTTAGTATATTATATAGTATAGTATAATTTACTATCGACTTTCATTTCACCGGAGCTCATTTGGAACAACGTGACTGGTGGGGAGCCTGTCGCCATCTTAGTGTCAAAGTCGTTCATTATACGTATATAGATATACTTTGAAAATTTTGATAAAACACTAAATAGCTTATGATATTCATAAGAACACAGGACACATTCGATCTTGTCTATGATATAAAGGAAAAAAAATAAGTATCGGATCCCAAATAAAGATGTACGATGCTCAGATAGATACACAGATAGTCATGTTTAACTTAAAACACCGCCTCTCCCCCGCCCCTGTTAGCTTCGAGGAATAAAAATATACCAATGGGTTTTTCAAATTTTTACGAAATTAAGTCTATGAACCAAATAATTTTGCCTCTGAAAATTCGAATTAAAAAAAACTCATACAGTTGAAAGTATTGCTTGTGTATTTAATTCAAATTCTATTACGCCATTATTTCGGTTAATCCAAGACGTATGAATTTAAAATTGGAATGGTAAAATCACGTGGGCGGCTCAAACGATTTCTTTTTTCCACAAAGCAAAAATTATAAATATTTTTTTAAAGTATTGCTTTACGAAAAATTTTGTTAATAATTTGTCGTGAAATATTGGCGTGGGGTATTAGCGTATCGTATTGGCGATTATGCTATAAGGTTTGAAAATCATATTAACTACCGATATGTAGCGGGTTAAACATCTCGATAAGCGGACCGGTGATGGACAGCTGCGTCTACAGAGTGACAGAGAGAGAGAGAGAGAGTCCTGTTGTTTTACAGGCCGTTAAATTAACGTAAGTATTAGTAATATTTATAAATACACGTTAAAAATTAATTCTTCAATAGTAAGCTAAATGTTCCGAGAAATTTCTGCGGTAAGCCAGAATTAATCCTGTTAAATGGTTTACGCTACTGTATATGGTCCTGACCGCTACCAACTTTCATTCATCATGATTAATGAATACTAATATTGTATATATGAATACATAGAATTATCTGTAGGTATGGAGGAAGCTTGAACCCCACCTCGGGGGTAGGACAAAGAATGCTTTTGATACCGGAAATAAATCTGTTATGCGCGATAGCTAGTATACAGTAATAAATAATAAATACATACAGATAGGAACAATATCACATCCATTGCTCTCATCCCAAAGTAAGTAGATAAAGTTATGGAACCGGAAAGAACGTAGGTATGGTACTTACGTTCTTTCCAATTCTTACTCTCTACACATACATAACTCAGACCCGCGACAATGTAGAAAAAGGTTTGAACCCAGGTTCAATAACTCGGAACGCGAAGCTGGTGACACCATAAAAACCGATGTGTATGTCTCGGCGACAGGCTCACCACCTCTCACGTTGTCCCGAAAATATCTTCGGTGGAAGGTGGGTCGAAGGGACTTAATTGTCAAGACTAGACCTCTGTCTACTCCTGTATTGGGAATTGCATGAAGTATTCGTAGGTATATTCCTATGATAAAATAATTTATGAAATCTTTTACCGATCGACATGAATTGAAAACTCTGTTAAAATTTAATCCATGTTTTTTTAAAAGAACAGGCACTAACAATACTGTCGTACATTTTATTCTTTTATTTTAAGCATTGAAAGCTTGTTTGTTTTATGTGCAAAATTATGATGATTCGCGAACTGTCAGCTAAACCAACGGCTATTTACTCTTTCAACAAATGAAATTCATTTTGTATTTATGAAACAATATCCAACTTTGCTAACGATATGGCCCCAACATGTCATTAGAGTTTGCCCCTCTTTTTATGGTTCTTTGCTATAGCGATATTCTTTTTTTAATGGCGTAAAAACCAAAATGTATTACAATGGTTCGGACCTATAAGTTTATTGAACCTTATGTACAATTTGTTTGATTGGCTTCGACACTAAGTCAGCTACTGGCTCACAATCATATTGTCCCAAATATGCATTGGTAAAATGTTTTATATGCATAGTCACGAAGGGACTGAAGTGGTTGGGTGATGGATATTCGAGTGGTGAGATCCCGAGGTTTAAATTTTAAAGGCAATACCAAATTCAAATTAGAAAAATGTGTCATTTTTATTTATTTTTCGTACTGTTAAGATGAGTGAATCTAATAAAGAAATTCGATACATTTTAAACTTTTACTACAAAAAGGTAAAAATGCAACACAATCCGCGAAAAAAATTTGCGATGTTTATGGACCAAGTGCAGTGTCTGTGAGAGTAGCACAAATTTGGTTTAAGCGTTTTCAATCCAGTAATTCTGATGTCAAAGATGCACGTCGCTCTGGTCGCCCTATAACGGATAAAATAGATGCCATTTTTGAAAAAGAGGAGCAAGATCGGCATATCAATAGTTAAAATGTAGCTGAAGAACTGGGAATTAACCACAAAACAGTTTTGGCGTAATTGAAAAAAACAGGGTACACCAAAAAAAGGTCGATATTTCTCACGAACTCACTGAAAGAATCACAAATGAGTACACGGTTGTACTTATTTGTGATTCTTTATTACGACGTAATGAAACCGACCCATTGTTGAAGAAGCCGTTAAATGGCGATGAAAAGATCACGTAAGTCAAGAACGTGCGAAAAAGGTCGTGGACAAAGGCCGGTCAGGCTTCACAGACTGTGGTGAACCACTAATAAGATTAAAGCAATAAGTTGAGAGAAAGCGGCCGAAATTAATCATCAGAAGGGGTTTGGTTTTTGATCTTGATAACACTAGACCTCACACATATCAGAAAATATGAAGATAGTTGGGCTGGAAGGTGTTAATGCATCAGCCGGATAGTCCTGACCTTGCACCTTCAGATTTGCACCTGTTTCGGTCTCTTCAGAATTCTTTAGGCAGTGTCAGGTTAACATCACGTGAGGACTGCCAAAACCAATTGTCGCGGTATTTTCATCAGAAGCCCCAAAATTTCTATAGCAATAGGATCAAATTCCTGGTACCTACATACTTTCGTTAAATGTAAATAAACGATATTTAAAAGTGTAGTGAATTTTCTTAAAAAATGCGAAGAAATTTTTTCTCCGATATATTAAAAATATATTTGGAAAAATGATTCTAGAAACGTAAAGAAATGTAACCTAGTAAAAATAACCAGGAAATCCCTCGCCCACTCGGCATTACACATGACGTCTTGAGTACTGTGTAGTATGCATTCGCTACCTTACTCTAATTAAACATCGCAGATGAACTGACTTACGTGACGTCATTGCTACGAGTTTTTGTCGCAAAAGTTGCCAGGAATTTTATGTAAAGTTTAATAAAACATCTATACATATAATAAAACAATAGAATCCGGTGTGTCTATACGTTGAAGATAATAACTAAACAAGGGTTTTAGAGCATAAATCTGCATTTTAGATTTTTCCCTTGTGTTTCTCTGTCTGTTTGTTTACCAGAACTACTGAACGGATTTAGATTTAATACACATAGATTAATTTGGGACAAAATCTAAGCTTTAAAATAAATATCTTCACGCATAGTCCCAGAGAGACCAGGTCGCCAAGTGTCGCGATCCTTATACCTCTTTCGTTTCTTTCAAATTCATCATTTTCTTCATACACGCACGTCTAGGATAGAGTATACTTGGATAGTGTGCCCATGACCCTACAAACGTTTTCTCATATCTCGCTTCCTTATATCAAATATAAGTTTTGTTTCAACAATGTTGGATGCTGCGAAAATGTCTATTATATTTATGCCATTGAAATATATTCGTTTAGACTCGAAATTTCATAGCAGTAATATGTAACACGGTGTTATAATGGTAACACAATATAACATAGGTGATGTAAAACATAGACGCTCTATGGAAGAAGGAAGACGAAGCAGTCTGTGATCATATTTTAGCCAACCATATCACATTTGACAAGCCATATATCCTCCCAAAAGAATACTAATTCCTACCTTTGGATGATCCATGAGATTATTGAAATTAAAAAAAAACATTCAGATTTCAATAGAGAAGATGTTTGGGTTGATGAAGATGGTCAGTTATAAATAAAATTAAGTCCAAGACTAAGCATATCACTGCAAGACCTCAAGATACAGCGAGCGCGTTCTGCGTAAATCGGATCTAAATTAATAAATAAAAGTTTATAGTAGAGTTGAGGCTAACAATGACAGCAGGACATTCAAAACCTCAGTCCGTATTCAAAACGTAGGGGAGTTAAAAAAGTTTTTAAAAAATCAATAAAAACGCGATAAATAAATTCGTAGTTCGATCCCCAAGGCTCGTACCAATGGGTTTTTTCAAAACCTTATATACGATTTATGGTGGTGGTGTGTTTGGGTGGTTATGGTTGGGTGGTCAAAATTACGAGCCATGCGACCCGAGTTCGATCCCCAGGTGGCTGGCTCGTACCAATGGGTTTTTTAAAAACTTATGTGCAAAATATATCAAATATACCACGTCACGTTTTCCTGAAAATATCTTCGGTGGAAGGTGAGTCGAAGGGACTTTGGAAATTGTCTAGACTAGACCTTTGTCTACCCCTGTATTGAGCATAACGAGAAGATATTTATTTACTTATTATGAATAGTAATATTAGATTTTACACCACATATCGTCTGAAAATTTCCACAGTATGCTGTTGTCCCGGAGGCCTTTACAATTTCATCTACTAGTGAGACCAAAGCTCCGGAAGTTAAGAATCCTGAACGGAAATAGCTGCGCCTTTCTCGGTCCATAACTTTGTCAGTTGGTTCTTTATAACAAACGGATTTTTCTTGAAGAATTTGGAGTCTTGGTTCGGTCCTTCTTTAATATCCCTTCTTTAATCCCTTCTTTAATACGGGCCGTATTGAATTTGCATATAGGCATTCCGGTCTTATCATTCAGCGATCACTACCAGCTTTTACTCTTTTGTGGCTTTTGAAGCAATGTATGGCTCTTGAGATACATTATACATTATCTGCACTTTACACATAAAATGAATACTGTAAGACAAATAGGCATTTTAAATATTGGCAATTTCCAATTATATTGTAATTTGTATACAGAATTAAGACCTTAACCTTGAGCATGTTTTCAATCAATTTGCAAATCAAAGTATCAATTTCTACAATAGCTTAAGCTGCAGTCGGATTTTGAATCTTATCATCGTCCATTAATCTCAATAGGATTTGCATAAGCAGTTTTGAGAGCCGATCCAGGATGGATCTATTTCTAGTCGAATAATAAATGGAAGAGTCATCACTTGTAGCGTAGCTTGTAGCTTGTAACCTTTAGATAATATCTATATCTTATTTACATTCACGCCTGTAAAAGCGAATTGTATTTTCAAGGCTTATCTCTTATTCGCCTTTTTTTATAGGGAAGGGAGACAAACGAACTGGTGGCTCACGTGATGGTAAGTGATTACCGTCGCCCATGAACATCCGCAATACCAGAGGCCTAGCAGAAGCGTTGCCGCCCTTTGAGAAAGGTATAGGCTCTTTTTTGAACGTCCCTAAGTCGTATCGGTCCGGAAAAACCGCTGACGGCAGCACATTTCAAAAAGTGCAAGTGAGTGGCAGAAAATTCCGCGAAATACGCACTGTGGTGGAATGCCAAGCATCAAGATGATGTTGATGGAATTTTTGACTATGCCGTAAGGTACGATGGTGACATTCAGCGGCTGGGATTAATCCGAACAATTTCTCGAAGCAGTCCCCGAAGTAAATCTTGTAAAAAATGCAAAGAGATGCAACGTATCTTTGCAATGCCATGGGATCTAGCCTATCAGATAGAACATGGTCGTCGACGATTCGAGCCGCTCTTCGTCGGATACGATCAAATGGAAGGAGCTGACACTGAGGTGCCCCCGCCCATAAATACGAATTATAAAGTTGTAAGCGGTGGGCCGTCATGAAGTACTGTCGTGCTCTACTGAGCACGCCAAGCTTTTTAGAGGCCAATTTGGTCTTCCCTTCTGAGTGAAACTGAACGTTCCTTGATATGTTGACGTCAAGGATTCCGATACTGGCAGAGGTGACTAGAGGAATGCTCTCAAAATGAGTTAATACGACGAAAGGTTTCTTTTTTGCGGTAAACGCGCAAACTTGTGTCTTTTTAGGGTTGAACTGAACTAAATTTAGTCGGCCCCAGTCCCAAATTTTGTATAACAAAATCTCGACTTCAGACACAAGTTTGTTCCAGTACTCACGACACACACGCTTACTCACGACACTCACAGTACACTTGACGTGATCTCGAAAAATATTGGCACGGCCGTTGTATAAGGCACTACCAGTGCTGTCGTCTGCATAGTTGAATTGATGAATAAATGTTATTAATTTGTAACATATCATTGATATGCAGAAGAAACAGGATTGGCAATAGCGCACAGCCTTGTGGGGCACTAGCGTTTACAGACTTGGAGTCCGAGCATCAACCATCAACCACGAACTTGATTCTCCGGTATGTAAGAAAGGTAGTGATTCAATCCATACAAAATTTCTGAGGAAACCCATATGACGGAAGTTTTGAGAGAAGCGCTTAGTGCCATACCTGATCAAAGGCTATTGCTGCCCGGGCCTCCCCCTCCTCTCTATCTCCTCACCAGCCGAGCGACCCCGACGAGAGCCGTACTGGCGGTCACTAATCAACTGGTGCTCCTCTAAGTACCTCAAGTGCTGCCAATTTATAATGGATTTTTCATTATTTTTGAGAACAAGGAGGTGATGGCGATTGGTCTGTAGTTGTCCGGATCTTTTTGGGGATCGAGTGCACTAAAGCTATCTTCCATGTCTTCGGGACGACGCCTAGTGAGTAGGAGTACCGGAAAAGATGCGTTAGAACCAGTGCTAAATCTGGAGCATACATCTTCAACACAATAGGAGGGATTCCATCGGGCTCACTCAAGTTGTGTCCAGGGAGTTGCTTTGCGCACTGAGCTCTGTAAAAACCGAATGCCCAGCATAGAGCAGTATTTAGTTATGCATAAACTGAAGAATTTTGAAACAACACTATTTATCAAAATTTATTTAACTACCCGCCATTTAAATTATGCCTATGTGATTTATAAAACAACTTCATTATTTAAGTATTGTGTACGGTTCATCGTGTACCGTATATCTTAACAATCTTGAAACTAAACTTTGTGACACATTAAAATGCCATCAGAGAGGTGCAGTAGATGCCGTAAGTTTATCTCACGTACAAAAAATTACATTTACTACATCTGATACCCTCAGATGTAGTAAATGTAATTTTCTGCATCATTATCACATCATTAAGTCACGATAGCCGAGTTGTTGGGTGGTCGGAATTTCGAGTCGAGAGACCCGAGTTCGTTTCCCAGGTGGCAATGAGTTTTTCAAAAACTTATGTACGAATTTCATCGTTGGCTTGGACATAAAGGCGGCGATGGGCTCACCACCTGTCACGTTGTCCCGAAAATATCTTCGGTGGAAGGTGGGTCAAAGGGACTTAATTGTCTAGACTTAACCTCTGTCTACCCCTGTATAGGGAATTGCGTGAAGAAATTTTATTTTATTTTTTTATTTTATCATAGATTGGGTGTTGTTTTACCATCTTTGGGTAGCGTGGTTTCATTCTGGCGATGCCCAGAGTACAAGAAGAGTGATTATAGAGATAACAGAGATGACACTCCAATTCGAGGCAGATCAACTTACGTTATTCTCCAAGACAACGTCGAGAACGCTAATGCCAGTCCTTTTTTCCTCCAGGGGAAGAACCAGGAATTCATTAACAATGATATAATGGAGAATATACGGGTAATGTGTCTTGTTTTCCATAATTTTCGTAAGGAAATTTTTGAGTTGAAGTCTAGGGTGCATTCATGTTATGCTCGAATAGATGGACTGGAAGTTCAGATAAAAACTTTGGAACATCGGGTCTTGCAGAATGTAGTATTTACTATATTCTGCAAGACCCGACCCGTGGAGATAAACGAGGTGGTAACACAACTAAGAGCCGATTTGAACTCTTTGCAAATGATATAGAACAAAGAAATGCTCCTGAAGATATTCCTGTGCATCTGGTAGGTTTGATTGCAGCAAAGCTGGGTATCAATTTGGAAGAGAGGCATATTGTGAGTGCAGATCGTTTCGGTGGCCGTTACCTTAATCTGGCAAACGGTGAAGGAGCGACAGAGCCAGGTCCTGAAGCCGTGATGGCTTCAGGACGTGGCTTTGTCGCTCCTTCATCTCCTTTCGTGAAGATATTTATTTATGTATTTAAGCTATTAGTACGCACTTCATCACAACACTATGAGTATTGAACAGCTAGCCTATGAAAAATGGCAGTGAAAAAGGTATTTACCACCCATGTCAAAATGGGCGTCAAATACGGATGGATTTTTTTGTGGTTACAAAATTAGCAACGATTTTAATCTGAACTATTCTATAAGTTTATACCGCCTCCTCCCGATACGTATTGCAATTTACGAAGTTTCATCCTTAGTCACCTCTTAAAAGATCCACGTAGTTTCTATATTTCATTCAAACTAAACAACTATAACTTGTTTGAATAGATATATTTAAATTACTTAAAAAATTTCCTTACGCCATTCCCAATACAGGGGTAGACAGAAGTCTAGATAATTAATTTCGAGTTAGACATTCAATTCGGATATACGATAAATTAAAATACACGAGTACGATCCCCAGGGGGTAGGCTAATACCAAAGAGTTTTTTTCAAAACTTATGTACGATTTATATCGTTGGCATTGACATAAATACGGCGACAGGCTCACCACCTGTGACGTTGTCCCAAAATGTCTTAGGCGAAAGGTGGGCAAGAGGACATAATATTCTGGATCTACCTCCCGGACCCTTAACTAAGTATTGGGAAGATATTTTATTTATTGTCTAAGAAATAATAATTTAAGAGAAAAAAGTATTTCTGCGAGGCGGACGATCCGCTGGGCTTATTTCTAAATTAATAAAATAAATTAATATGTTCACGCATTTCCCAACACAGGGGTAAATGGATGTTTAGACAATTAAGTCCTTTCGATGCTCTTATTTCTCTCAAAGAATATTTGATTGAGATCTTTTTAAGAGAGAATTGGGTAAAACCCTGCAGTGAGCAAGTACAACTTTATACCTCAATTGATAAGTAGGTTACACACATATATAATAGCATGTAAATCCAACAGCAGGTCGTAAGCCTTTCCTGAAAGTAAGAATAACCATAATCACTACGCTTGACAAGCGGATTGAAAATTGTAGTACCAAACACCTTGCACCATAGACGTGCGATCTACGTGGATTAGTGATGTACACTCCGATTCCCGGACGGGCCAGTGCAGAAAACCACTTTCTGTACATTGTAATGGGTCTGGGTTTTCATGATACCTCCATGATTTCCAATTCCATAACACAAATGCTTTAGATAATTACTTCGGGATCAGAGGAATATATGTGATTTTGGCACTCTCTATGTCTGTATGTATGCATGCACACTGGTGTCTGTTACCGGAACATTTAACGTATGTATGGTATTTTCCGTGATAGTTATTCCGCCACTTGTCGGCTGCCAATGGCATTTTCAAAGCTTTTCCCTTAGTCACCTCTTACGAATACAGAAAAAGAAAGGATGGTATATGTTTACGCCGTATATTATCCACTTTATACTTTCCCTCAAGTCTAAAAAGTATGGTTATTGGTTATTTTATGTTGGCACACAACCAAACAAAACTTTGATTGTCTGAAAACTTATCTTCTAAAAGCAATCTAATGTTAATATACTAAACTAATGTATATGCAAAATAATTTTGTTTGCTTCGTACGCTCAATGAAGAAAAGTTTATTTAACCTTATTCCTCATAAGTGAGAAAAACTTTTTTAAAACTTCGTCATCGTCATTATAACGGCCTGTAAAAGACCACTGCGAGACATAGAAGTCTCCCACACGTGAGGGTTTGCCATAATCGCCATACTTGGCAAACGGATTGGCGATTACAGTACCATGCACCTAGTACCTTAGATGCTGCTTCCCGTACCAGTCTAATTTGACCCCGCCATCTATTGGTAGCCAATTGCATTGTCAACGCTGTACTCGTGGTCCACTTACGATATCAACGGGAACGGAGGTAGACATAAATATATAAGAAAATCCAAAATTGCACACCGTCATAATATTTTGAATAAACAATTTACTTATTAATTTTTAGGTCACGTATATGTTTTTCTAATTGAAAAAAAACTCGTAATTTATTGTGTAATTTATATAAAAAATATTTAATGTGTATGATTTTTGTAAATATTAATTATACACTTAGCTGTAACCTTGGATTATATTAAATTAGACGGGCTGGTTTCCACGACTCCGCGAAAAAGTGCGTATTTTGCGTGTGGGCCGGAATGTCTGAGATTATTCGAGCCAACCCTACTCCTCAAGGAAACCCAGCAAGCAGCCCCTGAAAGTTACCGGTGAGAGAACTCGGCTCACCTAGATGCAGTATTTTAGTTACTCGATTATTAACTGTCGGTAATGCTTCTTTAGCCTGCCTATATTCAGGGTGGCTCACCCAAAGCCATGGATGTTGTTGCATAGTGCCGTATGTATCTGTAACTGTAACTGTAACTGTAATTATTATTATATGTTATAAAAGTGTTAAAAAATATAAAGGTCTTAAGACGCACCGGATGCGGCTGTATTCTGCTAAGTCAGTCTGTCCTTTAAAGAGTTTTTTTAATTAAAACAAAAAAGGAATACAAGGTTCAAACCATGATCTAAAGTCATGATAGCCAAATGGCTGAGTAATCGGAATTCAAATCAGGATACTCGAGTTCGATCTCCAAGATGAAGGATCGTACCAATGAGTCATTTCAAAACTCATATACTCTCCTTTATCTTCACACATTTCCCGGTTCAGACAGAGGTCTAGACAATTAAGTCCTTTCGACCCACCTTCTATTGGAACAACGTGACATGTGGTGAGCCTGTCGCCGTATTAGTGTCCAAGCTAGCGGTACAATATACTTACATAGAAATATATTTACATAGATAAATACTGATTTATACGTATGATTCAACTGATGAACATGAACATCCATGCTTCGAGTAAACCATTCATATATTAATCACACAAATATTTTTCCCCTAACGAGACTCATACCCGCAACCTTTTCTTAGAGGGCAGGGAGAGAATTACGATTACTATCGTTGGCATGGACACTGAAATAGTGATAAGCTAACCACCCGTCAAGTTGTCCCAAATAATCTCCGGTGAAATCAGGGCTTGTGGGTCTATATGTCTAAGTCTAACTACTCCAGTATTTTGGTATGCATAAAAGTATTGAAAAAAATTAGGACCCAGTCCACATATACTTCACTAGTGAAACAGTTCCACTTTACATCGATGACATTGGTCCGGAGACTTTGAAGACCAGCTTAATTTGAAGAGACCTGTGAGGGCGAAGACCCGCAGTTAGAACGAAGGCTCAGAGATATAAATAACTAGACACAAAGGAGTGTCTAGTTTTTTTTTTATCTGACATGACATTTGCAAATATAATCGAGCCCTAGCAATAAAGTCAACTTTTGAAAGTATGTGAACCGGAAATATGACTATTATTAAATTTCCTGGGTGTCTTCCGGTCAGAGGATGCATTTTAATTAGTACGCGATATTTATATTTGTAGTAAATCATGTAATAAATGTATATCTGTAGCAAAGGGAAGTTTTTTATTGGTTATACCACTCACATTGTGCACGATTAATATCGTTAGCTTGGACGTAAAGACGGCGACAGGCTCTTCACCTATCACGTTGTCCCAAAAAAATTTCATCGGTGAAAGGTGGGTCGAAAGAAATTAAATGTCCTCTGTCTACCGTAGTATTGAAAAAGATATTTTTTTAAAAGATGCTTTTTGGTCTAAGTCCTACACTAATGTAAATACTTGAATAATTTTGAGCACGTTTTATATTTTGTGGGCTCCTTTACTGCTGGCTCCTAGAAGTCGCCTGAGTCTGTACCCCACTTTACCCACCTCTGTTGCCAAACAGCAGTATGACTGTTATGTTCCAGTTGGAAGGGTATAGAGAGCTATGTATATGTGTAATCACAGGCCATAGCCTGTTTCATCAATACGTCATAACGTATTCCATCCTTGTCCCCAGGGGTAAAAAAGTATCTATAACCTCCTTTAAACTGATATAGACGACCTCCGTGGACCAAGTTTTTTGTCCGTGCATTGACAGCCTACCATGTTTAGCATGTATTGCATCGAAATTAAGACATGCAATATTTCTCTGCTGATATTTCAAAATCTTTTATAGTACAAAAGAAATGTATAAGGACAATATATGGATTAAGTCCTATAGCTCCTTGTCGGCCTTTATTAAAAAAAAAGAGTTTGACATTACCGTCAATGTATCTTTATGAAAGTACATTGTTCGCGAAAAAGAACCCGGAATTTTTTACAACGTTTAATGATTTTCATGGTTTTAACACTCGTCATAATTGTAAACTTAAAACGCCAAAAACAACCAGTGGTCTGTATTCAAAAAAATCTTATCCAATAAACCACATAAGGAACCTCAATAATCTAAGTTTAAAAATGTTGTTTGGTTACGAATGTGGAGAGTTTTTACAAAATAAATGAATTTTTGACATAAATTGGCAATAAAAAATTGGAATAGAATAGAACAGAATAAAATAACTTTATTTGCGCATATACAACAGCATTTTACTAAAAAAAACAGTACAACTTACTTAAACAATGCATTACACAGATTATTTCACAAATAAAAATAAAAAAAAAATATTTTGACAAGCCGTAAATTTTATACTGCAGCATATACACAACAAGGCCCTCACACAGCATAAGCTGCAAATACAGCACTGATTTTCAGTAAGTCCTTGGAGTGTACTTCGGACACTAATGAACACTGACACTTCGGACATGAAATACACGATCAAACATAAAAATATAACACAACCAATGAATAGTCACACTTCGTCAAATTGTGACTTCAATTGTGTGTGACAAAGCATTCGTGGAATAAGTTTCAGTTAAAAAAAACTTATACAAGTACATAGGTTTTATTTATTTATTTATTTGTTTATTATTATACACAAAACAGACTAAGACAATTACATGATAAGATTAAAACTCTAAGGTATTGAACAGTCCTTGTCCAAACTATGTGTATACAGATTTAAAACAAGGACACGGTGTTTTCTTTCTTACACTTAAATATAAGTAATGAAAAAAAAAATTAGAAAATTTACACAAATATTTAATAAAACAAAAATCACAAATACAGAAATCACTAAGCATTTACAAGAGGGCTTTCCAAACACTTGACTTATATGTGTTCAAATTCGAAATAAATACATCTATATTTGTGTTGCTAATAGCAATTTCGTTATATTTCCTACACATTTGAACCAATGGATTATAATATGAGGTGTTGTTATTATAAACATTTAATAGAAATGTCTTGGAACTTCTACCTCGATGCATGGTACTTATATCTATCTGAGAGAGTAGGAATGGACAATCCACGATTGAATGTAGTAATTTGTATAAATATACCAGCCATGCAAACTCTCGCCTCATTTTTAGTGACGTAACTTGAAAGTATGTGCACCTATCAGAGTATTCTGCTAATGTACGTGTTAAATAAAAGCGCCAACATAGAACTTTAAAAAACCGCTTTTGAACTCCCTCTATCCTATTAGAATGAACAGCGTAATAAGGTGACCAAACAATAGATGCATATTCAAGAATATTTCTTACGAAACTGGAATATAGAATGACTGTACTGTTAGGTTTCTTAAAGTTTTTTGTATTTCTTAAGATGAATCCTAATTTTTGATTAGATTTTTTTGTTATATGCTCATAATGACTCTTGAAAAATAATTTTTCATCGAAAAACACACCTAAATCCTTCACTTTACCAACTCTTAAAAGCGTGTGATCTTTTAATTTGTAATCAACTAGTATTTTTTGTTTTTTCTTTGTGAAGGATATTGTTAAACATTTTTTTATATTTAATTTCATACAATTATCAGTACACCAGTCGGCCACTGATTGTAAATCTTTCTGTAACATATAACAATTGCCAATATTATCAATTGTTTTAAATATTTTCAATTGTCATAAATCATCTGCATACATCAACGTATTGCAGCCTAATTTTTTGACTAAGTCGTTTATAAATATTATAAATAAAAGCGGGCCTAAATGTGATCCCTGCGGAACTCCCGAAGGAACTTTAATAGCATTTGATCTGTATCCCTTAAGTGCCACAATTTGAGTTCGGTTAGAAAGGTAACAATAAGTTATGAAATTGATTTATGACATTTAATTTGTTATTTGACATAATATTATTTTTATTATTACGCTGTAATAAGGTGACCAAACAATAGATGCATATTCAAGAATATTTCTTACTAAACTGGAATATAGAATGACTGTACTGTTAGGTTTCTTAAAGTTTTTGTATTTCTTAAGATGAATCCTAATTTTTGATTAGATTTTTTTGTTATATGCTCATAATGACTCTTGAAAAATAATTTTTCATCGAAAACACACCTAAATCCTTCACTTTACTAACTCTTAAAAGCGTGTGATCTTTTAATTTGTAATCAACTAGTATTTTTTGTTTTTTCTTTGTGAAGGATATTGTTAAACATTTTTTTATATTTAATTTCATACAATTATCAGTACACCAGTCGGCCACTGATTGTAAATCTTTCTGTAACATATAACAATTGCCAATATTATCAATTGTTTTAAATATTTTCAAATCATCTGCATACATCAACGTATTGCAGCCTAATTTTTTGACTAAGTCGTTTATAAATATTATAAACAAAAGCGGGCCTAAATGTGATCCCTGCGGAACTCCCGAAGGAACTTTAATAGCATTTGATCTGTATCCCTTAAGTGCCACAATTTGAGTTCGGTTAGAAAGGTAACAATAAGTAATGAAATTGATTTATGACATTTAATTTGTTATTTGACATAATATTATTGAAAAATTGACATAATTATATTAACTATGTTATATTATAATATTTTATTTACTAAGTTATATTCGATGCATTTCTTATTATATTTTGCATGCTAATTAATTATAATAGCTGAATAGAGGATAATTGTTATAATGATCAACTTGAAAATCTATTCAAAGTAAATGAATACTTTGACTTTACTTTGACTTAACTTTGACTTGACTTTGACATGACTTTGGCTTTGACTTGACTTGACTTTGACTTCACTTGTTTATGCAAATTAATTGAAATAATAATTTAAGAAGAAAAACATGTGCATAAAACTTTGTATTAAATCAGTAGTGAATAAATAAAATAAATAAATATCTTCACGCAATTCCCAATACAGGGGTAGACAGAGGTCAAGTCTAGACAATTAAGTCTCTTTGACCCACCTTCCACCGAAGATATTTTCGAAAAAAATTTGTGGTAAAAATTGTGGTACCTCCGTTGTTTCTGATTGCATAATACGAATGCTTAAGCTGCTTTCTTTGCGATCAGAACAATGTATGTGATGTTGTATTTATCCTTATCTGTCTATGTAAAAAATATCTTCACGCTATTCTCAATATTGGGGTAGACAGAGGTCTAGACAATCAAGTCCTTTCGACCCACCTTCCACCGAAAACATTTTTTGGGACAACAAGTAGCTTGGACACTTGTGTTAGGGAATCAGAAACAACGAAGGTATGTATGTATTTATAATATCTCTTACAGCTCTTACAGCTGTATTATTAAATTCCCTTAAAGAAGGCACCTTTTTGAATAGGTAATATCTTCATCCCACGTAGAACGGGTCTCTGGAGGAAATTCTTATCAAAATTTTATTTTGTGCTCTTGACAGACACTAAATTACTGTATAATGTTCCTGCAACAATAAATAAGGCAGTATTATTAACAATTTATTGAAAACTACTACTACTACTACTTATCTTCACGCATAATCCCAGACGGGGTAGCCTGAGAGAACAGATCGCCAAGTGTCTCGATACTTACATACCTTTTTCGCTTCTTTCAGATTCATTATCGACTTCATACATGCACGTCTAGGTATTCGAGTACTCTTGACCCTCCTCTCTTCGAGAAATTTACTCACATGGTCATCGAAAGTTAGTCTCGGTCTACCTCGACACCTTTTAATATTAACTTTCGCGCTATATATTTTCTTCACCATTCGGACTTCACTCATTCGCTCAATGTGCCCAAATCATCGAAGAACGCCCTTATCAATTTTAGTGATAAGGTAATCTTTCAAACCTTTATTGAAAACAGTATAGAAATAATACGGTTTATTTTATTCCTTCTTACTATATAAATACTCAGACATATCTGCTTCAGATGGAATGTAAAAGGATCCAGAATCATACAAACTCTCTGTTTAGAAATTCATTACATTGTTCGTTTTGGTAATAATTAAGAACACGCTAACAACATGTATGAACATGATTCGATGCTATTCGGCAAGGTTATCGTACTCCAAATAAAGTAAAAATTTATTTACGAGAGTTGCCTCTAAAGCAAATGCACAAAAGTAACACCTTTAAGAGCATTAGAAATTTAACACTTTGAAAAATAAGGAACACCCTAATAAATATTTAATGAAACATATAGTTAGCTGCATTCGAAGCCCCAACCCTTAACTTTGAAGACAGGGTCACTACCACCAGCTAGAATATCGGGTTTATAATAGGTTGGGGAAAAAGTCTTTTCGCATTATAGTATGTATAAACTTGTAATAAAATCTCTTTGTATCTGGCTGAATTGATATCATTAAAAGTTAAAATTTTAAAGAAGATAATTCCATTAGGAATCTGTGATTTTTATTTATTTTTCGTACTGTCAAGATGAGTGAAACTACATTTTAAAATTTTACTACAAAAAACGAAAAATAACAACGCAAGCCGCAAAAAAAAAAATAAATGCTTATGGACCTAGTGCAGAGCCTGTCAGAGTAGCACAAATTTGGTTTAAACGTTTTCAATCCGGAAATTTTGATGTGATGATGAAGCAAGATCGGCGAAGATATCAGTAGTTACAACGTAGCTGAAGAACTGGCAATTGAATTTTAATCACGAGAGGACTGCCAAAACTAATTGTTTTTTTTTATAGAAGAGGGAGGCAAACGAGCAGGTGGCTCACGTGATGGTAAGTGATTACCGCCGCCCATGAACATCTGCAATACCGGAGGAATAGCGGATGCGTTGCCGGCCTTTGAGAAAGGTATAGGCTCTTTTCTTGAAGGTCCCTAAATCCTATCGGTCCGGAAAAACCGCTGACGGCAGCTCATTCCACAAAGTGCAAGTGCGTGGTAGAAAATTCCGCGAAAAACGCACTGTGATGGAATGCCAAGCATCAAGATGGTGTTGATGAAATATTTGGTTATGCATTATGTAAGGTGCGATGGTGAAATTCATCGGCTGGGATTAATCCAAACAATTCCTCGGAGCACTACCCATAGTAGATCTTATAGAAAATGCTAAGAGATGCAACATCTCTTCGCAAAGCCAGGGAATCTAGCTGATCGGATAGAGTATGGTCGTCGACAATTCGAAGCGCTCTTCTTTGGATACGGTCAAATGGAAGGAGCTGATACTGGGGTGCCCCCGCTCAGAGATGAGAACAGTACTCCATGTGCGGCCGAACCTGCGCCTTATAAAGTTGGTTAACGTTTAAAGACGTAGTACATGCACAGCACTTGTAGATGTTGTGGATAATATCCTGTCATCAAGAGATCAGGGTATGGGTACAATATTGGTTCTCCTTGATTAATCCAGAGCATTCGATTGCATTAACATTAGTTTTTTTTATAGAAAAGGGAGGCAATCGAGCAGGTGGCACACGTGATGGTAGAAAGAAGCGCTTTGTGCCATACCCGATGAAAGGCATTCGCTATGTCCAAACTAACTGCCCGGGCCTCACACTTGCTCTCTTCTGCCTCCGTCCATCGATGAGTGAGGTACACAAGAAGATCACCAGCTGAGCGACCCCAACGGAAGCCGTACTGGCGGTCACTGATCAACCGGTGCTCCTCTAAGTTCCTCAAGAGCTGGCAGTTTATAATGGACTCCATTATTTTGGAGAACAAGGAAGTGATGACGATCGGTCTGTAGTTACCTGGATCTGAGCGGTCGCCTTTCTTAGGGATCGGGGGCACCAAAGCTGTCTTCAATGTCATCGGGACGACGCCTTCAGAGTAGGAGTACCGAAAAAGACGCGTTAGAACCGGTGCCAACTCTGGAGCACACTTCTTCAGCACCATAGGGGAACACCATCGGACCCACTCGACTTCTGGATGTCCAGGGAGATAAGTGCTTTTCGCACTAAGCTCTGAAAGAACCGGATGTCCGGCATAGAGTACTCACTGCACGGGATGGTCGACGGTGAGTTCCCCTTGTCATCGAAAGTCGAGTTGGACGCAAAAAGAAAACCTAAAAGATCGGCTTTCTCTTTTGCGACATGGGCCAGCGAGTTGTCCTCCCTGTCCAGAGATGGTAGTGATGGCTGACTGAAATTCCCTTGGACAACCTTGGCAAAGGACCAAAACGCACGAGTTCCGGAAGGAAGACGAACTAGTTTCTCGCCAATTCTGCCAATGTGCTCGGACTTTGCCGCAGAAAGTACTCTTTTGAAGAAACTGGCGGCAGAGTTATACTCCTTCTTATAAATGCTAGTTTTTGAATTCCGAGACGCCAATGCTTTAACCCAAGCCCGGTAGCACTGCTGCTTTTGGCGAGATGCCATTCTGCAGGTGCCACCAAACCAAGGCTTTGATCTACCACCGATGGGCACCACAGAGGAACGAACGAAGAGTTCCATTCCTTGGAGCACCACATCGGCGACGGAATTAGCAACGGCGTCGGGATTATCTAGCGAGAAGCAAGCCTGCCCCCATGGATAGGATGCAAAGAAAGACCGCATCCCTTCCCAATCCGCCGACCTGTAGTGCCACACACAGCGGTGGCCTGCATATCGCGACCGCGATGGGCACATGATGGGCACTTTACTCCGGATCAGGCAGTGGTCCGAAAAACCCAAAGGGGCATCAACGGAGACCACATAGCCGTCCGGATGAGAGGTCAGCAGAAGATCCAGCAGGGAAGATGTATGATCCTCCACATCCGGAACCCGCGTTGGCGAAGTAACCAATTGTGTCAGATCATATGCTAGAGCAAAGTCAAAAACAGATCTCTCCGCATGATCAGTGGTTCGAGATCATAGCCATTCGGCGTGGTGGGCGTTGAAGTCGCCGAGTACCACGATCTCTGCGGATGGGATCTGCTGTAGCAGGGAATCTGGAGCCATTTAGATGTGTTCGATGAGTCGGTCAGGTTCGGCATTACCGCTTTGGGACCTATAAAGGCACCCATAGACGCGAGGGTGGTCGTCGCTGTCTTTGCGTAGCCAAAGGTTGGACAGATCCCTACTTTCAAGACTGCCGAGGCATTAAGAACATATATCCTCTCTGACGTACACAGAAACTCCGGCCCGAGGCACAAAAGAATGTTCTAGCTTGTACCCCGGGTAGGAAAGATAAGAGGTATCCGCCGGAGAGGATATCTGCGTCTCGGTAAGAAAGAGCAAGGCCGGCTTTGCCGTCTCCAGATGGTAGTGGACGGCATCAAGATTGGAATGGAGTCCCCTGATATTGCAGAAATCCGAAGTTTTTTTGCTTCGTTTGCCTCGAACAGTATAGGAACAGATCGGAACTTTACTTTCGGAGCATCCACACTCGGGCAGCGATTGGTTGCCCGAGGTGCCCAGAGGGGGATTTTTCAGCACCGTTGGTGCTGATACCCCTTGGGGTAGATTTTATTCTTCCACTACCACGTTTTGGGGGAGGGGGGTATGTGGGCCTCCGGTTACCTGCAATCACCAGCCGAAATGCAGAAGTTTGTTAAACTTCTACTTTACGTCGGTATTCTGTGAGGTCGTGGTACTTCCTCGGTCGAGCCGGCCCATTCATGCAACAGCAAAAGCTGATGCGTGGCTCTACCACTGAAAAAATTGTCACGGTATTTTGATCAGAAGCCCCGAAATTTCTATAGCAATGAGTTCATGTCCTTACCTACAAGATGGTAAAAAATTTATCGACCAAAATGTACCTACATACTTTAGTTAAAAGTAAATAAACAATATTAAAAATGTTGTGAATTCTCTTAAAAATGCGAAGAAACTTTTTCCCTAACCTATTATAAATAAATATCTACACGCACATTCCCAATACGGGGGTAGACAGAGGTCAGCCAATTAAGTCCTGACGACTCACTTTCACCGAAACCTGTTTGGTACAAGGTAATAAATGGTGAGCCTATCGACATCTCTACTACGCCTCTAAGTCTTATATTAAAACATAATTTTTATTTCTTCTTTGTTAGATTATTCAACATAATAATTACGCTCAACATTAATTTGACGATAAATTTAGTGGTTTAATAAGAATTCCTGAATATCTAATTGTTCAATTAAATTATATTAATTTGAATGGTTATAAAATATATATTAGAGAACATTCGGAATTTCTGTTTTTGTCAGTCAAAAAAATTTGGAAACCGTATAAATAGCTGCGTAGAGGAGGAAGAGCGCATTCTAAGTATTCATAATGTTTCGATCATGTTTAGTACTAGTTTCATTGCTCTGTGCAGTAGCAGGCGAGTTTTCTAATCCGAGTAAGTATCGAATGAGTCGAATTTAAATATTAAATTTTTTATTCGATGCCATCCCTTAATTTGACTATCCACTAAAAATATTTCTCTTTTTCATGTAGTTATGGCATAAGATTATACCTTTTTCTAAGGGTAGGCGTTAGATAATACCAATTATCTAACGCCTACCCTTAGAAAAACATTAAAAATTAGAGCAAAACCTAAATTTATTACATTTTACTGTGTATTATGTTTATGTGAGTGATACCACCTACCAGCAAAAGTTTTCCTCGACATATTCACTTTATACTATTCTTAACTACTGGTGATAACTAATACAAAATGGACTCACTGAAGTAATCTTTTCTTAAATAAATTCCAGCAGGACTTGCAAAGAAACTTCTCTAGAAAAGCCTCTGCTACCACTTCATCTTTAGCTACCGACTTTGAGTCTTTCAAAACTTTCATTGTGACAGCACTTAACTTTATGCAGCAGTATATTGAGTCTCTTAGGCTGGAGATAGATCACCGAGATAAGAAGAGAAGGCGCCAGATGCTGCTCTTTCATGGCGTGACTGAAGCGAAATCGGAAGACCCTACAGCTCCACAACTTTCGCTGAGCATTTGGATCTGCCAAATTTTTCTAGCTCCAGCATTAGACAAGTTATGGGCTTGGCCGTCATACAGAAATGAATCCCACGCCTGTTGTCGTAAAGTTTGCCGAAGTCACAGTGCGTAACAAAGTTTGGTACGCAAAAACTAAATTCAAAGGCACTGGCATCACTCAATCGGAGTTTTTAACAAGGTGGCCTTGTTAAAATGTGCATAACATTCATCCTCGAAACACAGAAGCGTTTTGGAATTACCAAGTGTTGGACACGCGACGGGTACATATTTATCATGGAATCGGATGGGACCCGCCATCAAATCGAAATTTCGCGCGATATTAATAACATTTATATTGGCCCGACGTCGGTTCATGCTCATACAGCTAAACTGAATGATTATTATTATTATCTTCACGCACAATCCCTGACGGGGTAGCCAGAGAGAACAGATCGCCAAACTTTCGCTGTATTTATTTTATTCACCATTCGGTCTTCGCTCATTCGCTCAACGTGCCCAAACCAAAATAAATGCTAAATTGAATGATAAACTTAAATGCCCCATCGTAGCTTCAAAAAGCCTTGAAACTGGATTGGCTGTCTCCCGTTCTAAGCGTGTGGCAAACAAATAATAAATTAATAACTTTCGTACTTAATTTATATCATACTATTTTAATTTAACTACTCGATTTGTTATTAATTGTGTTAGTGTCAGATTTTCAACAAAATACATATACTAAATACTAATTATATACGAAAAGGTATCGATAACCATAAACTAACTACTACTTTTTTTGTTTCCGTATTTGCTTTGAGTTCAGAGATATTAATCTTAGTTTTGATACAATTCTGTCGACTTTTATATTTCGTTTTTATTTATTATTTATTTATAACGGTTTTTTTATCTCATATGTTACAGAATGTTCAATAGTTTTATTTAATAATCACGTTTGCGTTGGTCAAAAAGCAAGGCCTACTGAAAAGTGCACGCCTAGCGATACATATCGCAGCGCTGGTACCGACATTGTTATATGGTAGCGAAACCTGGGTCTGCTAGAAGAAGCATAGAAGAAAGTTGAATGCAGAGGAAATGCGATTTCTTCGTAAAATATGCGGCGTTACCTCGGCGGACTGAAAACGAAGAGATTCGCAATATGGCAGGTTTGAAAGATGACCTTATCACTAAAATTGATAAGAGCGTGCTTCGCTGGTTAACATTAAAAGGTTTCGATATAAGCCGAGACTAACTTACAAATACCACATGGTTTTTTACTCACATGAGTAAATTGCAAAAAAGGTAAGAGTACTCGGATACCTAGAAATGCATGCATGAAGAAAATTATGAATTTGAAAGAAGCGAAAGAGGTATGTAAAGAGAGTGACACTTGGCGATTTGTTCTCTCTGGCTACCCCGTTAGAGATTATGCGTGAAGATAAATAAATAAATATATAGTTAATTTAAATCTATAAATATATCTATGTAAGTGTACATTGTACAATTCGCTTGAGCTTTAAGATAGACTCACCCCCTGTCACGTTGTCCCACATAGGCTTTCGACACAAAAGCAGTTAATTGTCTAGACTAGAAAAATGCGTGGAGATAAAAAAAGTATTTCATTTTCTTTCTAAATATTTTATAGGGTATGAAAATAGTAAGAAAGGGTATGAATTCACCTTTAAAATACAAAATTTTAATTTTAAAAAAATTCAAAAAGTTCGCAGTTTTAGTTTCCAATACAACAGTACAATATACTTCGATAGGTACATATTGAAATAACTTAATATTCATATATACACACAAACATCCATGACTCGAGTACAAACATACATATTCATCAGACAAATGCTTGCCCCCAGCGGCATTTCAACCTGTAACCCTTAGCTTAGAAGTCTGGGTCACTAGCAACTAAAGTGTTGGACGTCTTAAAAAAATTAAAGGATTCCTAGAGATTTTCTAAATTTATAATACGTGCAACAGGTAAAAGCAATCTATGTTTAAAATAAAAGTACATAACAAACCTTAAATAAATTACCCTTAAAACAGATTTTTTCTCTGAGGATTTTACAAGTATGACATTGATATTAATGGGCAAAAAGGGGGAAACAAGTGTTCGGTTTACCTGAAGGTAAAAAATTATCGACGTTCATGAATCATTAACAAAGGAAGAGCTGCTAAAAAGGAATACGAGATAAGAGGAGGTAGGGGGATAAGGATGTATATGATTCTGGTAATCTCAGTTCCGAATGAAATGAAACATATGGTGGTACTGCAGCGATACACCCAATCGTGCAGATTAAAATTTTTCACTTGTTTCTTTTATTTAATATCTTCACACAATTTCCCAAACTGGGTAGGCAGAGGTTTAGGTCCTTTGAGCCCTCTTTTCATCGAAGCTTACTTTGATACAACGTAACAGGTGGTGAACCTATCGCCGTCCTACTATCCAAGCTGACGGTACAATATACATAATTACATAGACAAATATTCATATAAACATCCCTCACTCGAGTACAAACATTTATATTCATTAGAAATCTTAAATTATCGAGTCGTCGCCATTCTGCCGCCTGATATTGTATTGATTTGAAGATTTGATATTGTTTCAGGTACTCTTATGGTTCCATGCAATAAGAACGAGGAGAATTGTAGGATAAAGTCCGCCAATAGTGTTATTTCACTCATTACACCTGGCATTTTGGCAAGCAATTTTTTTATTAAGGAAAAATTTAAATTTGAAAATAAGAAAAAAAACATATTTGATTTGTAGTAATTTAGCTAATAAGTTACGCAACATTTATTAATTCCAAAGCAGTATATTATATATAAGTTCACCTAGTCAGCTAGTACTAGTATAGTTAGTACTTTTCCGAATATCGTCCAATTTCCATTCTTCCATTCCTTTCGTGACTGCCCAGCGTGGTGAGTATGGCAAATCCCCCCTAAATAAATGTAATAAATACACCAAGGCCCCCAGTCCCCGGCAGCTCCGCTATTCCTGGCTCCGGTGGCGGAGCAGGGGGTTCGAAGAATCTCCAAAAGAGATCCGGCTACCACTCCCAACGGAAACTGGCCCTGGTGGCACACAACATCCGCACTTGGAGGCTTGACGAGAGGATCGAGGAAGTGGAAGAGGAAATGAGTAGGTTACAATGGGACATTGTAGGGTTGTCTGTATATATATATATATATATATATATATATATATATATATATATATATATATATATATATATATATATATATATATATATATATATATATATATATATATATATATATATATATATATATATATATATATATATATATATATATATATATATATATATATATATATATATATATATATATATATATATATATATATATATATATATATATATATATATATATATATATATATATATATATATATATATATATATATATATATATATATATATATATATATATATATATATATGACGTGGCACACGTGATGGTAAGTAATTAACGCCGCCCAGGAACATCTACAATACCGGAGGAATAGCAGATGCGTTGCCAGCCGGCTAGCTTTTCTTGAAGGTCCCTAAATCGTATCGTTCCGGAAAAACCACTGACGAGTACATTCCATAAAGTGCAAGTGCGTGGCAGAAAATTCCGCAAAAACGCACTGTGGTGGAATTCCAAGCATCAAGGTAGTGTTGATGAAATTTTTGACTATGCCGTAAGGTACGATAGTGAAATTCAGCGGCTGGGATTAATCTGAACAATTCCTCGGAGCACTCTCCGTTGTACATCTTGTAGAAAATGCAAAGAGATGCAACATCTCTTCGCAAAGCCAGAGAACCTAGCCGATCGGATAGAGTATGGTCGTCGACAATTCGAGCCGCTCTTCGTTGGAAATGTTCAAATGGAAGGAGCTGACACTGGGGTGCCCCCCACCAGAGATGACAACAGTACTATATGTGCGGCCTAACCTGCTTCGTTTAAAGTTGCATGCGGTGGGCCGGCATGAAGTACTGTCGTACTCTACTGAGCACGCCAAGGTTTTTAGAGGCCAATTTGGCCTTTCCTTCCAAATGACCGCGAAAATGAACGTTGCTCGACATGTCGACGCCAAGGATTCCGATGCTGGCTGAGGCAACTAGAGGAGTGCTCTCAAAACGAGGTGATACGACAAAGGGTTTCTTTTTAGCGGTAAACGCGCAAACTTGTGTCTTTTAAGGTTGAACTGAACTAAATTTAGTCGGTCCCAGTCCCAGATTTCGTCTAACAAAATCTCGACTTCAGACACAATTACTCGTCGACGTGTTCCCGAAAAATATTGGCACGGCCGGTATATAGGGCATCACCAGTGCGTGCTGTCATCTGCATAGCAGTGGATGTTATTAATTTGTAAAAAAATCATTGCATATGCATATGCAGAAGAAACAGGGTTGGCGATAGCACATAGCCTTGTGGAACACCAGAGATCACAGACTTGGAGTCCGAGCATGCACCGTCAACTTCGACCTTGATGCTCCAGTGAAAAAATTTGTGACCCAATTACAAAATTTCTCGGGAAGCCCATATTACGGAAGCTTCGAGAGAAACGCTTTGTGCCATACCCGATCAAAGACTTTCGCTATGTCTAAACTAACTGCCAGGGCTGCACCCTTGCTCTCTACTGCCCCCGTCCATCGATGAGTGTGGTACATAAGATAATCACCGGCCGAGCGACCCCGACGGAAGCTGTACTGGCCGTTATAGATCAACTGGTGCTCCTCTAAGTAGCAAAAGAGGTTACAGTTTATAATGGACTCCATTATTTTGGAGAACAAGGAAGTGATATCGATCGGTCTGTAGTTCCCCGGATCTGAGTGGACGCCTTCTTAGGGATCAGGTGCACCAAAGCTGTCTTCCATATCATCGGGAATACGCCTTCAGAGTAGGAGTACCGAACAAGACGCGTTAGAACCCGTGCCAACTCTAGAGCACACATCCTCAACACAATAGGGGGATACCATCGAGCCCACTCGACTTCTGGATGTCCAGGGAGAGGAGGGCTGTTCGCACTGAAAAAAACTGAGCTCTGTAAAAACCGGATGTCCGGCATAGAGCACTCACTGCACGGGATGGTCGGCGGTGAGTTCCCCCTTTCATCGAGAGTCGAGTTGGAAGCAAAAAGATAACCTAGGAGATCGGCTTTCTCTTTTGCGTCAGGCCATGAGCCAGCGAGATGTCATCCCTGTGCAGAGATGGTAGTGATGGCTGACTGAAATTCCTTGGACAGCCTTGGCGAGGGACCAGAACGCACGAGTTCCCGAAAGAAGACGAACCAGTTTCTCGCCAATTCTGCCAATGTGCTCGGACTTTGTCGCAGTAATTACTCTTTTGAAGGACCTGGCTGCAGAGTTATACTCCTTCTTAAAAACGCTAGTTTTGGAATCCCGAGACGCCGATGCTTTAACTCAGTCCCAGTAGCACTGCTGCTTTTGGCGAGATGCCATTCCGCAGGTGCCACCAAACCAAGGCTTCGATCTACCACCGATGGGCACCACAGAGGAAGGAACGAATAGTTCTATTCCTTGGAACACCATCGGTGACGGAATTTGCAACGGGAAAGGAATTTGCAACGGGACGAGGATATCTGCGTATCAGTAAGAAAGAGCAAGGGCGGCTTTGCCGTTTCCAGATGGTATTTAACGACATCAAGATTGGAGTGGAGTCCCCTGATATTGCCGAAGGTTTTTTGCTTCGTTTGCCTCAAACAGTATGGGAACAGAGCGGAACTTTGCCTCCCCCCCCCCCCCCCAAATAGGAGGGGCAGCCTGAGCATGCCCGAGCGCGGGTGCCTGGTAGGGGATTCTCTAGCACTGGTGGTGCTGGTACCCCCCCTGCGGTACATTATTTTCTTCCGCTACCATATACCAGACGTAACGTAGAAGTTTGTTAAACTTCTACTTCACGCCGGTATTCTGTGAGGTCATGGTACTTCCGCGGTCGAGCCAGCCCATTTATGCAAAAACAGAAGCTGATGCGTGGCTCTAACATTGTAAAAGATCTAGTGTCAGCAACTGCTAACCATGAAGGAAGAACTAGCTGCTAAACAACCGAGATTGGTCAATCGCTCTAGGCCATCGCTGCTTCACGACAACGCAAAACCACACACTGCACAACAAACACCCTCTAAGTTAGGAGAGCTCCAATTGGAATTTCTGCTACATCCTCCGTACTCCTCGGACCTGGGTCCAACATGGTCCTTATGGTTTTTTAGTAAAGGGATCAATAAACTACATATCACATGGCAAAAGTGCATAGAAAACAACGGTGTATAATTTTTATATTTTTATTGCAATAAATATTAATTAAATATTTTTTCCAAAAAAATGTGACTTTATATTCCTCCCGTATAGAGCGCCAATTTCATATGTAAGGACGTAATATGTTCCACCATCCCTGCTGCAACTCTTACTTTATGAGCAGTCCCAGAAACATGTGAAGGCGCTAATGTATCAACACAAGGCTCATCACAGACAAAGATATGTCTATTTTTCCATGGAACAAGTCTCATTCCGTCAGGCCTCTTTCGACCGTTTCGTAATATACAATTTCGCTCCAAAATTTCACATGTTTCAGCACTTGTTAAGTCCCGTTGGATGATGATAACGTCATTGAAAGCGGCATGGCGAGGAAATTTCCTTGAAATTCAATCTCATTTTAAAATTCAAATTTACAAAGCTATGCCGTATATTTTGATGAAAATTTTACAATACCTTTCGTACGGAAGAGGTCAACACCTTTCAGAGCACAAGAACGACAGTTTACACGCTTTTTCCGTAAAGTTTACTTTTACTGTAAAATTAACTAGGCTATCTATGATTTCATTAACTTAACACAACACAAGTATAAAAACATAACACAAGTACAAAACTTGGGTTTGTCTGTCATTCCAACGTTGATGACTTGAATATGACCCGTGGGGAGGCAAAGTTTATCGTTCTTACTTTGTGAGTTACCCACATTTCGTGAAATTTAGAGTCTTACGTATGTATATTTACATCTAATGTTCCCCGAGGGAGGCATAGCTCGTTTCGGATCATATTATTATTCATAAATCAAGATGCCGCTTGATATGATTTGCTCTAAAAGAAAAAAATATTTGCTGTGTTGATTACCAATGATGCGTAGGTATTTTTATATGTATATGGTATTCTAAGAAATTATTGAAATATCATTATGCCATTCAAAATATAGGGGTAGACAGAGGTAACTAGACAATCAAGTCCTTTAGACCCACCTTCAACCGAAGTTTTTTGGGTCAACGTGACCAGGTGACTGTTAGCTAGCTTTTCGTCCGACTCATATATAAAACGGCACAGAAACATACAATGTCCGTACATAAACTGAAATATTTTATATGTGATTTAATCTTTGTTATTTAAAAAGCAGAGTCATGATAGCCGAGTAGTTGGGTGATCAGAATTCGGAGTCAAGAGACATGAGTTCGATCTCCAAGGCTCGTACCAATGGGTTTTTTCAAAAATCTTACGTACGATTTGTATCGTTGGCTTGGACGCCGACGCGCACACCGCCTGTCACGTTGTCCCAAAAAAATGTCTTCGGTGAAAGATGGTTTTAAAGGACTTAATTGCCTGAACCTCTGTTTGCCCCAGTATTGGGAATGGCGTGAAGATATTTATTAGTTATTTATTTCACAAAGATATTTATTTTTGTAAGAAAAAAAAAACAAATATTTTTCACTACATTTTTTGTTGTATTAAATAAATGTTATAATTTTTCTATATTATTTTCTAATTCATTTTGATTAAATGCACCCCTTGAAAATGTATTATGTTATCTAACTCTTATATTTATATTTTCATTTAATCAAAGGATTAATCTGAGATGTTCAACCCATTCGGAAGACTCTGACGTCATCTCATTTGTAACTATGTTTAAGCTGAATGTTTAGCTTTCTTTCTTTCTCCTATTTATACCAAGAAACTGGCTATTTATGATTAAACGTACGGAAAGTTGTTATTTGAAACAAAAAATTAAAAAGCAACTCAGTGCGATCAAAGAACTTATATTGTCTCAAGCTAATTAATTTATTTACTATTTAGCTCGTTAAAAGCTTAAGCGAGCTCAGAATTGCACCTCCGTGATATAGTGGGGTGAGCTTAAATGCATTTTCATGCTATGAATAACCTCGCTTTTGTAGTTTCTGATTGAAAGTTTATTTTTTGTTCAACTGCTCGTATTCCATTCTATTCTCATTAATATTGAATATACCTTGCATCATATACATAACTCTATCTCTCTGCCTTCACTAACTTATATCTCCCTCTCAACTTCCGTTCGCATTGCCCGATCAAATTTTCGTAACGCCCACGTCACGCTTTCACCAGTTTATTCCCCAAGTCAAGCGTGCCTTAAAAAGTGTTACTTCAATAATAAATACTATTCAAACTTAGGCAGGGACCACATCACAAACATTGCTTTGTTCCCAAAGTAAATAGCTCAAGCACTTGTGTTATGGAATCAGAAACAACGAAAGTACCACAAACACTCAAACTCGAGAAAATGTAGAAAAAGTGTTTTCTACATTGGCCCGTCCAGGAATAGATCCCGGGACCTTTGAGCTGGCGACGCCATGAAGACAATGTGTACGTCACTCGTCCACGAAGGTAATTAGGTAGAAATTAATAACACATGACCAACTTGTGTATTTAGTGAAATATTTTTAATTTCATGTTTAAAAATTTTAAAAACTTGTATATTCATTTCATTGTATACTCATCTCAAATACATTTCCCGGAAATATGTGATATTTTAAAATAATCCTATGTTTTGGCCAAATTTCATTCAATTCCGAAAAACCGTTTTTGAGAAACCAACATACAAACGCACAAACTTTCACATATACAATATTCCAAACTATTCCCGCGGCTTCGCTCGCGTTAATGTCTTTAAATTTATGTCAAAATCATAGTCATTTTTATTAGAAAAAAAATGAATAAAATTATTTTCAAACAAAATATCATCTACTGGGGTATACAGAATTCTACACAATTAAGTCCGTTTGACCTTCCACCAAAGACAGAACTCGAGTCTCTTGGCTCGAACATCGGTCGACCCAAACACACGGCTGTCGTGACTTCTATTTTTTATTATCATTAGAAAGTAAATAAAATTATTATTTGATTATTTCCCGAACAAACGGCAACAGCTATACTTAATTGAATAGTGAGCAAACCGCCGAAAGTTTTGTTATTGGAACTTCATCTAGTCATAATTTTCTATACTTATAAATAGTTGAAAGTTACCTGTCAAAGAGATATTCATAGCAATTTTCTAGAAACTGACAAAATGGCAGCGCACGTCAAATATGACTTTTATTGGCAAGTTTTTTATTCATTATTGTAATTTTCGTAGGGATCGCTAATTAACAAAAATACAGCCAGTTTATAAATAATACTGTTACTGGCTGATAATGCACCTTTGTATTGGTGACAGAATTTTTAAAATCGGTTTAGTGGTTTAGGTTAGACTTTCTTTCGCATTTATAATATTAGTCAGGATATACATAAATCCAATGTATGTGTATGTATCCAATGTATGTAACGTAATAAACAAATATCTTCACGCAATTCCCAATACAGGGGTAGACAGAGGTCTAGTCTAGACATTTGAGTCCCTTTGACCCACCTTCCACCGAAGATATTTTCGGGACAACGTGACAGGTGGTAAGCCCGTCGACGTCTTCATGTCCAAGCCAACGATGTAATTCGTACATAAGTCTTTTTTTTTGAAAAAACTCATTGGTACGAGTCTACCACCTGGGGATCGAACTCGAGTCTCTTGATTCGTAATTCCGATCACCCAACCACTCGGCTATCGTGTCTTTTTATGAATAATATAGATATTAAAATATCAATTTTCTGATATATGTCAGTATTGTATAATGTCAAAGGTATTAGATTACGTAAATAAATAAAAATAAAACAAATAAATATCTTCACGCAATTCCCAATACAGGGGTAGACAGCGGTCTAGTCAAGACAATTAAGTACGTCTTATGTTAATTAAGCCAACGATATAATTCGTACATAAGTCTTTTTTTTGAAAAACTCATTGGTACGAGTCTGCCACCTGGGGATCGAACTCGAGTCTCTTGGCTCGAACATCGATCCACCCAAACACACGGCTGTCGTGACTTCTATTTTTTATTATCATTAGAAAGTAAATAAAATTATTATTTGATTATTTCCCGAACAAACGGAAACAGCTATACTTAATTGAATAGTGAGCAAACCGCCGAAAGTTTTGTTATTGGAACTTCATCTAGTCATAATTTTCTATACTTATAAATAGTTGAAAGTTACCTGTCAAAGAGATATTCATAGCAATTTTCTAGAAACTGACAAATGGCAGCGCACGTCAAATATGACTTTTATTGGCAAGTTCTTTATTCATTATTGTAATTTTCGTAGGGATCGCTAATTAACAAAAATACAGCCAGTTTATAAATAATACTGTTACTCGCTGATAATGCACCTTTGTATTGGTGACAGAATTTTTAAAATCGGTTTAGTGGTTTAGGTTAGGTTAGAAGCGTAATAAGCAAACAGACTTTCTTTCGCATTTATAATATTAGTCAGGATGTACATAAATCCAATGTATGTGTATGTATCCAATGTATGTAACGTAATAAACAAATATCTTCACGCAATTCCCAATACAGGGGTAGACAGAGGTCTAGTCTAGACATTTGAGTCCCTTTGACCCACCTTCCACCGAAGATATTTTCGGGACAACGTGACAGGTGGTGAGCCCGTCGCCGTCTTCATGTCCAAGCCAACGATGTAATTCGTACATAAGTCTTTTTTTTTGAAAAAACTCATTGGTACGAGTCTGCCACCTGGGGATCGAAGTCGAGTCTCTTGATTACGAATCAATTCCGATCACCCAACCACTCGGCTATCGTGACTTTTTATGAATAATATAGATATTAAAATATCAATTTTCTGATATATGTCAGTATTGTATAATGTCAAAGGTATTAGATTACGTAAATAAATAAAAATAAAACAAATAAATATCTTCACGCAATTCCCAATACAGGGGTAGACAGCGGTCTAGTCAAGACAATTAAGTCCGTCTTTATGTTAATTAAGCCAACGATATAATTCGTACATAAGTTTTTGAAAAACCGATTGGTACGAGCCTGCCAACTGGGGATGAAAATCTTGTATTTTATCCTGGCATCTGTCGGTAGCCAGTAGAATTTTAAAGGCATTTTCACAGTAACCGACCGCAGAATTTAATCAAAATATAGAAGATTGAAATTTTTAATCAACCTAATAATATTACCTTTTTCAAATGATGGGTGTAAAGAAACAGAAAACGCCAGTTGAGTTTTTAATAGGTCCTACCTATTAGACCTACCCACTGACCTATTCTATTACCTTAAAACTCCTAATGTAAAATGTTATGGTAAATTTTCCGAAAACTCGTTTGATTTATTTTAGCAACTCGGTATAAGTTTTCAGAGAACGCAATTTGATTAGATTGAGCTAGCAATAACTTTTTATCCTTTCTTTGCACAAAATAACAAATTTCAATCTACAAGCGGATTTTCCTTTACCAATAAATAAGAAAGTTGCCGATTGGTTTGAAGGCCACATGACACATACCCAATGTCAATCAAATTATGTTTGCATGTGTACAAACTCTAGCTATTGCATTTAAGCTACTGTTTAAATATTTAGACGTTTTCGATGTTTTGAGTAACTATAGATTTCATTAGGAGTAGGAACCTAGGATTCTTGCATAACAGACTTCATTGTCTACATCTTTGCCTATCCCAGTATTAGTAATATGCGTGAAAATAAAATAAGGCAATGCAACAACTATACAAATATGGACCAATTTATATATTTTGATATATATTCCAGGTATTTGATTATCCAGGTATAAATAAGTTCTGTAAAATATTAATTAAAGTCACGATAGCCGAGTGGTTGGGTGGTCGGAATTTCGAGTCAATAGACCCGAGTTCGATCCCCAGTTGGTAGGCTCGTACCAATGGGTTTTTCAAAAACTTATGTACGAATATCGTTGGCTTGGACATAAAGGCGGCGACGGGCTCACAACCTGTCACGTTGTCCCGAAAATATCTTCGGTGAAAGGTGGGTCGAAGGGACTTAATTGTCTAGACTCGACCTCTGTCTACCCCTGTATTGGGAATTGCGTAAAATATTAAGCAATTAAAAAGGCCTTAATAGGCCGTTCTTAATTAAATTGAAACTGACTGAAACGACCACGAAAATCTCCGGTCCCTGAGATTTTAGGATACACAGTAGCTTTCGCTATCGGGCATTTAATAGGGATTTTTAAAACCAGTTCGTGATGTTTTCTATCTTTACCTACCTTTTTTAAAATGCATTTGCATAAATATTATATCAATTCACAATTACCGAATGATTGGGTGGTCGGAATTCGTTTTAGAGACTCATGTACGATCCACTCATATATCGTTGGCTTGGATATAAAGATGGCGACGGGATCACCACCTGTCACGTTGGCCCGAAAATATCTTCGGTGTAAGGTGGGTCGAAGGGACTTGATTGTCTAGACTAGACCTATGTCTACCCAGGAGACCTCCTCTGTCTATCCAGGAGACGTAGTCGAGTCGAGTCCAGGAGACAGGTTCCTCTAATAAAAAACCGGTCCAGCCGTTACAGAGGTTAACGGCTCATCACCTGTCACGTTGTCTCAAATAGTCTTCGGTGAAAGGTGGGCTGAAAGGACTTAATCGTCTAAACCTCTGTTTATCCTAGAAGCAGGATTGTGCGAGAAGATTTTTGTTTATAGTTAAATTAAATTGAAAAGAGCGTTTCTATATAAAGCAAATTTATAAGTTTTTAGTTTTGAACTTTCAAAAGTCTTGCTTTATTAAATTAATAGGCTCGTTCAAAGAACATATATGCGAACGCTATCCTAATTGAATAATTTTGCTTCTCGGAACTTCAACACGACCAAGGGCTCGTTAGTGTTCAAAGGAGCACTATCTACGAAACTTTATACGAGATTTTAATTAACAAGTACAAAGTTACAAGTCATTTTAATAGTCACGGTCGAGCCAATCGTATATTTTAAATGTGAGTAGTATGAAGAATGCGCTGAGAGTTCACCTGATGGTAAATGACTTCTGTAGTACAACCAGCTAACCATTTATAAAAGAAAATAAAACTTGAGAGAAGTTCTCTGCTGCACCCCTGAGACAAAGTTAGAAGGCCTCATAGCCTGTGATTATGCCGGCTCTCTACACATTTCAAGCCGGGATACAACAGTAGTTACATTGCTTTTTGGCGACAGAAAATGTGGTACTGGCCCGAGAAAGACCACATTTAAATAATCTACATTTTAATTTTACTACGTTTTTTGCCGCAAGACATACGCCTCACGCATAAACAGTGGTACAGTTACAGTGGTAGAGTCACACATCAGCTTTTGTTGTTACATAAATGGGCCGGCTCGACCAGGGAAGTACCACGACCTCACAGAATACCGGCGTGAAGTAGAAGTCTAACAAACTTCTGCGTTTCATCTGGTGAGTGCAGGTAACCGGTGGCCCACACACCCCCCTTCCACCAATTCGGGGGAGAGCACTCTAAGGGAGGCAACACATCTGCTATGAGTCTGGTATTGTGCGTGTTCATGGGCGGCAGTAATCACTTACCATCACGTGAGCCACCTGCTCATTTGCCTCCCTTTTCTATAAAAAAAAAACGTCACTTTTTTCAAACGATCGCAAAACCAGACAATCGCACTTTAGACGCTGCTGCTCGTCACCGGTCTGCTTAAGTTTGGTTCATGTAGTACACACCGCTGCTATGTTGCCAGGTTCCTCGATCTTGGCCTGTCACGCTACTGTATCTAAATTGTGTGAAAATCCAAATTCATATTCAAGAGTATAAATTCATATACATGAAACTATTCGCTTCGAAGGCAAAGTCGCCATCAAGTAGGCTATAGGGCTACTTATTCTTTAAAACCATAATTGCATAAAACATACACTTTCTACTACTACTTCTACTACACGGCCAGTCAAAGTTTACTACAGGACAGGTTTTCCCTAACTTGCATCTTGTAAAACCCACGGTAAGAAATGGGGTTGTACATTGTTACGCCCTAACCACAAGTTAGGCTAAGTTCCCATGGCTGTCCCACGGCTTCGACTAAGAAAATAACATTGACTGGCAATCAATGTTATTGACAGCCAATCTGCTTGGCTAGCATGGCGATTATGGCACTGCCCTAAAGGAGAGGTTTATTTTATGCAGAGGATTTTTACTGGCCGTATGTATCTTAAACCTTGGGAAAGGGCATCGGACACTCTTTGTTTCAGGAAAAATTAAATTTTAGGCAATATTTCCACATAGACGAAGTTGCCGACAACAGCTTGTAAAGATTAAATGGACAACATATATTCGCTAAGCTTTAGCATAGCAATGAAGACTTTAACATTTCTGTCACGTACGACTCGATAAGTTAAGGAAAAACTTCTTCGCGGACCCCATTTTATATTATATGGACCCTATTTTAGTAAGCCGAATTAAAGTCCCTTCATACTCGTAGATGTCGTTGTCATTGTTTCGGTTAAAATCTCTTTGTAAGAATCAAAGTTGCAGTTAAGCTTGATCGATATATACTGATTTGTTACCTAACGACCTCCGTAGACCAGTTTTCATGGTGTTGCCAGCTCGTCAAGGTTCTGGGTTCGATTCCCGGACAGGTCAATGTAGAAAACCACTTTTTCATATTATCTCTGTTCTTGGTGTTTGTTGATTGTTTCCGATTTTATAACACAATTGCTTTAGCTACTTAATTTGGAATCAGTGATGTTGTCCCTACCTCCGTATTTTTATTGCACTATTATATTTTAACAGGCGCTTTGACATGCTCGGGGGTTAAAACATCGCCTTTCAACAAAAATCTACAGGGTCAGGAAGCGGACAAGTTTTGCTAAATGATCGAGATACTAATCCATAAAGTGTTGATATACCTAGTTTTGGATATATAGTATATGTATACCTAGTTTTGGATGGCATCCGAGATGCCATCCAAAACTAGGTATACAGCAAGAAACCATTTCATGTGCCTCCTCAAATTTTATTTAATAATAAAAGTAGTAATTAATACGTAATAATAATTATAATAAATTAAATTAAATTTATTTTATATGTAAATACAGGACATTAATTATAATAATTATAAAGTTCATTTCGTTAAATTATTGTTTACATTTCAAATTCAGTATTAGAAGTCACATAGTAAGCGTAAAAGGCCTGTCACTTCACTTCCATAGGTTAAATATAATTTTAAACTAAGCTTGCTACGTAAATGAAAAGGATAAAAAACGTAATATATTTAAGTTCAAAATTATGGAAATAAAATAAATTAAATAAATATCTTCACGCAATTCCCAATACAGGGATAGACAGAGGGATAGTCTAGACAATTAAGTCCCTTTGACCCACTTTCCGTCGCCGTCTTTATTTCCAAGCCAACTATATAATTCGTGCATAAGTTTTTGAAAAACCCATTGATACGAGCTTGCCACCTGGGGATCGAGCACGGGTCTCTTGACTCGAAATTCCGACCACCCAACCACTTGGCTATCGTGACTTTTTATTGTAATGTATTATTAAAATTTATTGTATTATTTATTATTTCGACCCGCATTTAATTTGATTTTTGTTAGAATACATAGGCAATGAAAATCGGTAGGTGCGTTCGTTTGTCGACATTGACATTGAACTGTAGAATTTTTAATGATAATATCGCATGCTTTCATTGAGTTCGATTGTTGATTGGGAAAGTGTGCAAGGGTGTTGTGTTTGGGACGATACATTTTACACTTTGACTTTTTGCAGTAATTAGCATGATATCCTGCAATAAAACAATTAAAGTAATCCTTATAACGATGCTTAACGCTGTATTTTATACAGATTTTATCCCGGAAAAATGCACGCATCCAGTAGAAGAGACGTATTTACTTAACGGATAACATATATAACGGATAGATGAATACAGAACTTTTTTGGGGATAAAAGGAGAGGGAAATAGGTTTGAGAGGGAATTATTCTTACTCGGAGAATTTAAGGATTCTACGGGAATTTCCGTTTGACATAAAAGTACAACATATTTTGAAAAGATTAGTACTTAATGTTTATTTACAAACTTACATATACGATAAATAATTTCACAAAACAAAGAAAGATTACGAGGTATTGGTTGCACAAGGATCGAAAAATATAACTCGTAAACAAAAGTTTTACGCACTCAATATAATTTGATTGTAACTTCTCTTTGTCGTTATGAACATTTCAACATTCACACCGCCTGAAAAAAAATTATGAGTAAATTTCATTGTTTAAACAGTATGAAAATTGGGATATAGTTTACGACGGCTATAAACCATCGTAAACTATATTTCTAAACTATATACATCGGTTTATAACCGTAGTAAACTATATCTGTCTAAAAAATCCTCGCAACCACCTTAGAATCTCTGGCTTTTTATGGGTACGTCTGGTCTGGTTGAAATAGATGCCATTCGCGGGCAACGACGTAGAATTATAAGAGTTTTTCCTAAATCGCCTCTAATGAGACGCACGCATGTACACAAGGTGTTTGTTTGTAAAATAAATAAATTGTAAAATATTTTTTCATCCGGAGTGTGCAACGACCAGAATCGAATTGTTCTCTGTCCATGATTAAAAATGTAAGGGACATTTACTTTGTCCAGTTCCGTTGAACCGATCCCGGTTTGTCGACCGTGGGTATCACGGTAAAAGGGGCGCTCAGAGCTATCTAATTTAATATTATAGATTTCAAAGAAATTATTATTGCTGTGATTACGGCGTAAGAATATAGGGGGTAGGAAGAAAGAAGAAGAAGAAGAAAGTAGGGAGAAGAAAGGGGGTAGTTTCTTCTCGCAGGTATCGTACGTGACAACTATGAAAAAGCCTTGGAAATGAAATAGGTTGTTGGAAATGCAATCTCTCATCATCAATTGAAAAATGGACTTACCAGTATTTAAAAACGCATAAGCCTTTTAACAGAATATAATTTTCTCGACACTGCGGTTCATAAATACTACGTTAAGTAATCCTTAACTTAATTTCACAAAGCGGGGCATTTTCAAGTTCTGTGTGTTTCAAATGTTCTAGTGACTTCTGATATAGTGGCCATTGTTTGTCCTCTAGTACATACCCAGCCAAATACTCTGCCACTATCAAAGAAGCAAACACGACGATTGCTAGCTTATACATTGCACTACGTCCGCTGTTCACACTACTGACTGACTGGCGGAGGTCACTGTGGTATGCTTAAATACGCATCTTTGTAAAAATAGTTGCGCTTATAAATATACTTGTGTTTGATTTGCCTTTGTCCGCAACCTCTTACGTGTGAAAGAAGGTACATATCTATTATTTCCTTTTCCAAGTGCAAATGCAATTGTTAGTACCTATTATTTGATTTTCTTACTGAGTATCGATGCGAAACGTGAAAGAGGGATTTTGGTAAATTCCCACGAAATACATTACGTGGTTAAAGCGTCTGCTTTTCTGTTGCATGAATAGGCCGGTTCGTTCGAGGCAGGATCACGACCTTGCAAAATACCGTTACATACATCAACCCGAGACATACATCTTCCCCCTTCTTTTCCTCTATCCTTCTGCTTGTCCAATTCCTTACTTAAAGTACCATACCATAGCCCCCGATGTTAGGAGTGTAAATGAACTCATTAGCGAGTTACCGTTAGGTGAACCGATTGGTTGTTTGTCGCCTAGTTTTAAAATAGCTGACGATGTACCTATATGTAGTGACAACAACGCGTAAATAGCTGTGTTCCAATTACAGCGTAATATTCTGTTTCATAACTATTCAGGATCAGAACACAGCAGATATATTGGATTTAAAAATAACTTAGAATTGATAAATGACGAGAAGCAAAAATTCGTCGACTGGCAAACGCAGTGTAAGACGACTTTCCACAAGATGGAGTGACGACCTGCATAATGTTGCGGAAGGTCGTAGCAGTTGGCTCTTTATCTGTAGCTTTGACAACAACGGTAAACCAAAAGGAACGTAGATGGCCTTCTAACTTTGCGGGGAATGGCCGGCCCGGCTTTGCCGCTCCAATTAGGCTTGGTCAGTTCACTTCGGATGCGCGTTGCTGGGCTGTGGAAAGAAGTCGTTCACTTTATACCACTTTTCTTGACCTCCACAGTCGAGGTGGAGCCACAGTAGAAGACAAATTCCGGTATTGCAGTTTGCCATACTTTCTATCCACAGATGCGGCCGTTGTCCGAAGCGACAGGAGTGAGTATTACGAGATGACGCTATTCCTGCCCTCAGCGGTCGAAATGTAGTCCGCAGTGGAGCCCAGTCCCGGAGGAGTGGGGTTTGGGCTGGTGTTCAGTCCAACACCCGCCTCTCTGAACCCCATGGCTTCCGGGTGGCGAATTTGGGGGAGTGTACTGCCCACATGGGTTTGTCATTCTCTCCTGAATATGGGCTATCTAGGGCAGCCAGCGTGGGTGGAGTCGGTGATGTGTGCGAAAGCGTTCTCGTGGCCTTGCTAACATATGGCTATGGAAGAAAACCGTTGGGTTTTAGACGACGAGTGCCCGATATCACCTGTCTGCGAGGGCGGGTACACGTTAGAATTTCCCAATAATCAGTTTCGGAGAAATGTGGTTCGATTCGACAAAATTCCTCTGACGCATTTTCAATACTGGGGTATTGAGAATGCGAAAGATCACAATTATATTTTATTCCATGTTACAATTATATTCCATGTTAAAATTTTAAATAATTTTTAAAATTTATATTTTATTAAAATTTTGATAGAAACATAATACTGGAAGGTCTCAAAGATATTTGAACGCCAACTTTTTTGCATGTTTTCGTAAAAGCCGTTATAATATAACCTTAATATATGTTAAGTCACGATAGCCGAGTGGTTATGTGGTCGGAATTTCGAGTCGTGAGGCCCGAGTTCGATCCCAGGTGGAAGGTTCGTAACAATGGGTTTTTCAAAAACTTATGTACGAACTATATCATTGTCTTGGACATAAAGACGGTGACGGGCTCACCACCTGTCACAATGTCCCGAAAATATTTTCGGTGGAAAGTGGGTCGAAGGGACTTTATTGTCTAGGCTAGACCTCTGTCTACCCCTGTATTGGGAATTACGTGAAGATGATGTACAACAAAAATTTAGACCTAAATCGTCCAAAAAATATTACTGTAACAAAAAAAGCACCACTGAATACGTCTACGACGACTATTACTACGACTACTATAAACTATAGGACTTATTGGCAGTAAACAAACATTGCGCCTGTCATCCCTCGATTCTACGGACATTTGTCTGGGGGTTTTATTTGATTGATCTTGCCGAAAGGATAAATTGATCAGGATAGACGCCTCTAGAGTTTTTACTCAGTTCTTCTCTTTATTTGATTATTTTTATTACGGGTACTTTCCTCAAATACTTTCTATAAATCAATGTACGATTATACGACTACAGCAGCGGATACAATTCCTTTAGAAACTGCATCGCGCGGGGACACCACGGACCAAAAATAAAGAATCCTTTCAAAGATTCATATTTACGCCACTTACCCGCTTACCCCTCTGACGCCCCGACCCTTACCGAAGTACTCTTGATGTAATAGGCCGCTAATGTATAGACGCAAGTAGCTTTCCACACAAGAACGTTGCGTCTTTCCCAAGGGACTTCCCTTGACACAAGGCTCTAAAACCGAGGGAATATTTATGTAAATAAGTGCTGTTCGGATGATTTCATTCAAGGAGCCGTGACGAGACAGTCTGTCGACACTTCTTTGGCATGAAAGTCGGTGGAGGCCTAACTTGACGTCGTCGCTGCCACAAGGACATCGATGTGGTTGAAGAATCGATGCTCCCAATCGTATTCCTATAGCTATGCGTAAACTTTCGCTATCCAGTAATGTATCAAGATTATTTGATGGTAAACATGGAGCCTGTAACTGGATAACATATCAAAACACCTAAAAAGCGGGCAAGGTCTCTGTAACAGTGAAACTTGTTCAGTAAGCAGTTACTTAATTGTCTAAACCTTTGACCATCCATATGATGGTGCGTGATATACGAGAAAAAAATCTTTACACAAAGCAACGACAAGTTCGAATATTTATCTAAAGAAATTAAATAAATGTCCAAAAATAGTCTCAAGACAGCCGTGTGTTTGGGTGATCGGAATTCGAATCAAGAGACCCGATTGGTTGAAAGTAGGCTCGTACTAACGAGTTATCTAAACTTATCTACGTTTTATATCGTTGGTTTGGACATAAACATGGCGACAGGCTCACTACTTATCACGTTGTCTCGAAATGGACTCCGGTGGAATGTGGATCGAAAGGACTAAGTTGTCTAGACCTCTAACTATCCCTGTATTGAGAAATGTCTGAAAATAAAAGAAAATACTCAGGAAAATTCATTGTACGAAAAGGCAATAAAACTAACTCGGCACAAGCTTACTTCATCAGGGATATGCAATTTGATACCAGATTAACTTTTAACGAGCTGTAAACTAACAAAACTATTAAGCATAGTTAGTATTTTCTGTTAAACAGTATTTTTTGGGATTAATCTGTTTTAGCTTTACTTAAATTAAGTCACGATAGCCAAGTGGTTGGGTGGTCGGAATTTCGAGTCAATAGACCCGAGTTCGATCTCCAGTCGCTAGGCTCGTACCAATGGGTTTTTCAAAAAAAACCTTATGTACGAATATCGTTGGCTTGGACATAAAGACGGCGATGGGCTCACCACCTGTCACGTTGTCCTGAAAATATCTTTGGTGAAAGGTGGGTCGAAGGGACTTAATTGTCTAGACTCGACCTCTGTCTACCCCTGTATTGGGAAGTGCGTGAAGATATTTTTTTTACTTCAGTGCTGTGTGGTTACCCATGCAGAGGATTTTAACAGGCCGTTATGTATGTAAGTAGATATAAAACATGCTACTTCCTATTAATATTATAAATGCGAAAGTTTACAAAAATTTAATAAATAGCTAAGACATAAGAATAACATATAGGCTACAATTTTTAAAGTTTTGTGTAATTTGGCCATAATATTACGATATTCGTAAAATCCTGCCCTCTTAGATTCAACATGGCGTACGCTGTGACCGGTGGTGAGCCCGTAGCCGTCTTTATGTCCAAGCCAACGATATAAATCGTACATAAGTGTCGACAAAATCCATTGGTACGAGTCTCGGGCATCGAACTCGGGACTCGAATTTCGATCACCCAACCTCAACCACATTGGCTATCGTTACTACAGGACGTAACTTGCTGTCGAAGTTTGCGCTTTATTCACGTTCATTAAGTTCAATAGTATTTATATCTTAGATAGCGAGATCAATACCCGTCCACAATTAGATTAAGTACATCTAGGCTACAAACAAACGATTCGATCTCGACGCCTATCGTGAATTAATTTCCTATTATGCTCAAAATTATACCATTGTCTGTTCGAGGTTTACATTATAGGTTTGAAAGATGATCTTGTTACTAAAATGGATAAGGGCGTGCTTCAATGTTTTGGGTACGTTGAGCGAATGAGTGAAGAAAATATATTTCGCGAAAGTTAATATTAAAAGGGGTCGAGATAGGCCGGGACTAACTTTTGAAGACCATGTGAGCAAATTGTATGAAGAAGGGACCTTAATATATGCACGGAAGACGTGCGTGTATGACAAAAATGATGAATATGATAGAAACGAAAGAGGTATGCAACGATCGTGACACTTGACAATCTGTTCCCTCTGGCTACCCATTCAGGGACTATGTGTGAAGACATAATAAAAAATAACTGTTCTAAATGTCAAAGGAGTAGTAAAAACAATGCTTTTGGTAAATTACTCTGTTATCATTTATGACGTCATAATACTGTTACCAATTATTGATTTATTCTACGATGTCAGCTATTTCTAAAGTCCTTGACATTCTAACTTGAGACGACGTAAATTTCATGAAATATTCATGAAGAATCCCTTAGGCTTCTGTTAATTTAGAACAGCTTTCGCAGTTATTATTTTGTAAACATCGGTGAATTGAGCATTCTCTCTAGAGAGCGCGACTTCTTTGATCTAATATCTTTATTGGCATAAGAATTTCTTTAGACTAAAAAAAATATACTTAATGTGTATAGCGTTGTTTCACATACCTGCCTTAAATAAAAGTCATATAGTAGTTGAACAGTACTTGTTTTAAATAGTGTTTACAACCCCGCTTACCTTCCTTGATATGATGCTTAATAGATGTGGCTTGGGTACCTTTGGATCAAGAGGAAAACTACTTGGCCGACCTTTATTTGCAACCAGTGCCAAGTGGCCGCTATAAGCAGGCTTGCTGAATTTACTTTAGATTCGCGTTTTTAACTGTGGTAGTAGGGCTTATGTTGTTGTCACGTGAAACTCTTCTTGTTTTTCGCAGCTGTGGAGCAGTGGGACGAGTAGATTTGGCGTGTTTCTCTACTCTAGCTGTTCTCCACGACACTAGCGGGGGCCGCCCAAAACGCTTCTGTTTTGCCTGCTGCAGTTGGATATCTGGGTATTAGATTCTGGGGAGAGGGACCGTTGGCTGAAGTGGGATTTCAGGTCAATCAAGTTTCGCTACTGCGTCAAGTTCTGGCGGCGTCGACTTCAGACGCACCAGTAAGTAGTGTTTATTAGAAAATTTTATTTAATTATTACGTAATGAGCAACGCTTAGAAAATAATTTATTGCTGCTTTGTTTTCTTTTTGAGGGCATGATAGGAGGCATGGCAGAACGCAATCCCAAAAACTCATATTCTACTGCATCTCGGTCTTGGTTGTTGGCCAAGGAGAACTTTGTTAAGGATACGTCGTAACCACTCGCTTCAGAGTCCACGGCGCGGTAGTAGTAGGTTGACCTAACCCACTTAAAGTGGCTATCTCGGCACCGTCATCTCCGGAAAGTTAAGTTGGCCATATTGGTTGCTTTTGCTTCTCCGTGGATGGCCAATCCACCGCTACTTTGATATTTTCCTCCATTAAAACTTTGACGTTGGACGTTCTCCGTCAACGAGTGTAGTACACACCGCTTTAATATTGTCTTATGTGATCAATCTAGAAAACCACTTTTTCTGCATTGCCACTAGTCAGTTAATTTGTGGTACCTTCGTTATTTCAGGTTCCATAACACGAGTGTTTCAGCAACTTACTTTGGACTTAGAGCAATGTATGTGATATTGTCCCTATCTGTGTATTTATTTATTCTATGTAAAGTAAAAAAATGGACTCATCGTATCTTGCACATGCCAAGTTATCGAAGGATGGCGGTACATCGAAAACTATCAGCGCAGACTTAAGCAGACCGGTGACGGGCACCTGTGAGGTAGGTACTATCCAAGTTTGGCGATTATTTCGAATCTTTCCTTACAAAGGCCCTAGACTTTAGAAAGTCACGATAGCCAAGTGGTTGGGTGTTCGGAATTTCGAGTCAATAGACCCGAGCTCGATCCCCAGGTGGCAGGCTCGAATCAATAGGTTTTCCTAAAACTTATATACGAATAATATCGTTGGCTTGGACATAAAGACTGCGAAGGGCTCACCACCTGTCACGTTGTCCCGAAAATATCTTCGATGGAAGGTGGGTCGATCCCCAGTGGTAGGCTAGTACCAAAGAATTTTTTAAAGCCTTACCGAAAGCGCGTCAAGCGCGCAGTACAAAGCACGATCCCTTACCGAAAGGGTAAGGGATCGTGCTTTGTACTGCGCGCTTGACAGCCGGAATGCCTGTTGTTGCTGTTGAATAACCGTTGAACATCACTATAAAGAATATAAAATACGTTTAGTTACAGTATAGCTTATTTACACTTAATTCTTAGCTTCTTGCTACATCCACGACGAAGTAAAAGGGGATCAAAAATATTCTGAACGGCTTCGAGAAAAATATAGTATTGGTTTTTGTTTATTTATTTTACTGGACTCAAATTAAAAAAAAGTAATCAACGTACTGGACTGTAATCCTCTATCGACTGGAAATCTCTAAAATACTTGCGATAAGTTGACTATATTATATTTATAATTCTGTATAGAACAATACAGTAATTTACATTAACAGTAGAATTTACTATTATAATAAAGTTCACCGTTGTACTGTTAATTTTTAATAACGGTAAATTTCTCATCTCATGTATTATAAAAATATAAGGGGGTCATGTTTATACATTGAAGATATTCGAGTGAAACTAAGTGTAATATGTTACTAGGAGGTGTAGGAGCCCAAAATAACCATTTTCATAATTCTTGTTGATATTTATACATCTTTAAAAAATATTTCAATTTATCCAACTTGCAGAAAGTGAAATAGAAAGGGATATTAAATCGAGCCTATTTCTGTGAGTAAAATTCATTTATTTTATTAATTTTTTCAATTATCAATCAATTATAATAGTAAAATTCAATTATTTCAATTATATTATTTTTGTGATCAAATTCTCGAGCGTATTAAGAAAGTCTATTGTGCCTCGAGCGTGATTGAAATATTTGTCCCAATAACCCTGTAATATGCTCAGATGCGATGCTCGGCGGGCTAGGCTAATGCTAAATGTTATAATATTTTTAAAAAGTTCTGTTAAAAGTAATTTTTTATATTTTTATGTATGTGTATGTACATTAATAAATCACCCTCCATAGCTTACGAGCATTGGGTCTCATTCAAATCAAATAAAATCATTAATTCATCAAAAAAAGAAAATACATTCATTTATCGAGTCTTTTTATGAACCACCGTTTCGTTATGAGGTTCTTATAAAGGAGAAGAAACAGGCAAAAGAAACTCCGTAGGTACTCTCTTTTTTGGTTTTATTTGTTTCGCCTTATTCAATATTTTCCCATGTTTTTTTACACAAATAAAACGTAAAACTTTAACGTTCTTAGTATCTATGTTAGTTAGCCTAGTAATATTAAAACCTCTGCCGATCCGTGGCAACGCCCTTACTTTCGAGCCACCGTGTCTCACACGCATCAGTTGAAATTGTAAATCTGCTTTTCTTCACTTATGCCTTCTATTATCTCTTTTGCAAGTGACAATTTGACATTCCTCACTTTTTAGTTAGGAATTATGAATAAGATAACGCCAAAAAATGTTTTATTACGTAATATTATGGATTTTTAAAGCATATTTATGCTGAATATCTACCTTTAATTTAATCACATACACTTTTTCGAAAAACGCAAAATTCAATATAATTCAAAGACTAAATAACATTACAGAAAAAGAATAAATATGAAGTATTTTGTATTTCCTGTACGTTGGTTTCGTATCTTATTATACAAATAATGCAACGAAAATCACACTCCGATGATGAATTTTAAAAAATCAACGGGCGGGATTCTAACTCGTAACCTTCACGGTACTGCGTAAGTCGCGGGTTCGAATCCCGCCTGAGTCTGATAATTTTTAAAAATTTCTCATTAATATATTTCCGTTTTTTGATTTAGAGTTAATATGAAAAGATTGTCTTTATTACCAACCCCTGAGCAATTTAGATTCAGTTTGCCTCGGGTAATACAATCAGATCTTGAGTCGACACCAGACGCCGGTGTTCTATGCCTTTTTAAAATCATGGTTTTACCAAGGCAAGAGTTTTCGTAAGCAGATATTGCAGCAGTACATTTCTTCCACGATGACCCGCGGCTTTTTATCCAGCTTGGTGAAGAACTTAATAACAATACGAAATTTAATGTTCTGTATAGTTGACATTTTCATCCCGATTAACATATTAACTCGGCGATAACTCGAACTTGAGTGACCGATTTTAGCCCAAACTTGGTATTTATGGTGTAGTTGAGTCTTCAGCTAGTGCTAGACTTAAGAAAAATTTCTGTCTTTTTCCTAACTCTTTCACGGCGCTAAATTTTTGACCAACCCTCGTATGTCCTGCAATGGACTTTAACAGGTCGTTAACTAAAGTAAAGTAAAGCCTATATATTGCTCCGATTTAAGGAGTCCGATCCTTGGAAAAAATACATGTAAACCAGTTCAGTACTGTAGGGATTATCCTGATTAAATGAAATAATTGGTTTTTCAACTCACTTCAGTCTTTTATTTTCACTTTTACTATTTTAGAATATTAATTTCGTCTTATCACTTTCTTCTTCCTTTCACGTACGCCATTCGTCTCCTCTCTCCTCACACATCATTCTATCTCATCTCATTCATCTCAATCAATCATTATGTCATATCTTCCCTCTTAGTCTCACTTATCCTTTCTCTCACTCATTTACACATCCTACACTCGGCCATCCTGCTTTCATATCTGTCCTCAGATATGGTTTACATTTTAATAAAAACTTTATTTTTAATCTAGTAGGAACATAGATTACATCATCACTAACTTAATTAGTACTTAAATAAACTAGACATCTTTAGAAAACTTAAATAAACTAAACTTTTAAAAGAAAATAACACCTTATGGTGTAACACGTTGTTACTTTATAACACAAAACAACAATAAAAATATCCTACTTTAACATTCATTCTTCATCCACTCTTACACATACTGCTGAAAACTATCAAAAATTAGTGTTCACCTGAAACATACAAAAATATTAAGACACATTAATCATCATCTCCAGGCCACCTCTTCATCAAATCAGCTGAGCTTGATGTCTTGTTCGGCCCTTCTGTAGTGTCGTACACCTTCTCCACATCATAGCGGTCATTTCGTTTTATCTTCACTACTTTGTAAGGTCCAAAAAACTTCGGTTTCAGTTTCAACCCTGGTCCAAACTGCGTTCTCTTGATAGCAACTAGCTCATCTAGCTCGTACTTGTTGCTGTCCTTCCTTTTCTTATCATAGGTCTTTCTGTTTTCTTCCTGTACTTTCTGGATTTGTTCTTTGGCCTTCTGCCTCAGTTCTTCTCTCTGTTCGTTGTGTTGTTCTGCTAGCTCTTGTTGCAGTAGTTCAACAATTTGTAGGTCATCTTTACATTTCATCTTTGAGCCCACCATCAACTCAAAAGGTGTGGTATCTGTACTCCTCTGGTATGTGTTGTTCAGCGCTCTCTGTACTCTGCTCACATGTTTGTACCATAACGATTTGTCCTCTATACACAGCTTCGTAAACATTGGAGTGAGTATGCGGTGAACCCTCCACCTGACCGTTTCCTCGTGGTACTCCCGTCGTGATCTTCGCATGCTCTATGTTTTCATCTAGACAGTATTTCGTGAAGTCGCCACTCGTGAATGCTGTTCCTCTATCAGTTATGATTCTGGTAGGGTTGCCAAATATCTGCTGGTGTGCTTGCATCTTCGTCAGTACTTCTGCGGATGTTGTCGACTTCGTGGGTAAAGCCACACAAACTTCGTAAAGGCATCAATCACTGTCAAAATATGATTGTACTGCTTCCTCGTCTCCGTGAGTGGTCCTATGTGATCTAAATGAAGGGTATGCAGGGTGTTCCTTCTTTATTGATTGGATTTGCAATCTTTGCGTAGTCTTTGATATACTTTCTGAAGTATGAAGTTAATCCAATAAAACTCATCACCTGTTTTGTGTTCTTTGGTTCTGGGAATCTCACCACAGCGTCTATCTTCTCACGGCTGGGTCGTACTTCTCCGTCTTTGATACGATGTCCTAGGAACTCAATCTCTTCATTTAAAAGCCTTGCCTTCTTCCAATTTATCTCTAGCCCATAATCAGCTGCCACATTCAGAACTTGCTGTAGTCTTTCCACGGCTTCGACCTCGCTGATTGCTGGAATAATAATATCGTCTATAAATATCATCATCACATTCTTTGCTATTAGATCTCTGAATATAATCGTTATAAATCTCATGAAACACTTAGGCGATGAAGTCAATCCAAATGGTGCCCTCAGAAATTGAACTGCCCATGATGCGTCACAAATGATGTGTATGGCACTGACTCCTCGCTCACCTTCAAATGAAAAATCCGTTTTTGAGATCTAATACGCTAAATATCTTGCCGTCTTTCAGTTTGTCAATCACGTCATCTATGATTGGCAAAGGGAATTCATCTTTAAGAATCTTCTTGTTTAGTAGCCTGTAGTCGACACAGACTCTAGTAGTGTCATCTTTCTTCTTGACCAACACCAGGGACTAGCATATTCAGAAAAACTTACCCGCGCAATGCCTTTCTCTATCCACTCCTCTACCTGGTCTTCCACTAACTTTTGCTCCGTCAACGCCAGCCGTCGTGGGCGTTGGGCAACTGGGATGTCGTCCTTCAACACAATCTTCAATTGTACTGGTGCTTCTTTAGTTTGGCACGGTTTGTAATCCAATACCATTTGCTCCACCTGCTCTCGAGTGTTTACACCTGCTGCACAACCTGTTAACTCAATTTGGTTAGCAAAACAATCAACTCTCTTCCACCATTCATCATCTTTCGGGTACAACTTCGCCTCTCCATCACATAACACCATCACTAATTCACTCAGAAATTCTTGCCCTAAAATAACCGTAAACGGCATACAGTCTCTAGGCACTACATGGAATGTCACGTCTTCGTAGAGCTCTCCGTCGATCGTCACGTTAGCACGAAACTGTCCGCTCGATTTCACCTTTGTTTGGCCAAGTCCAGATATCACCAAGTTGTCGTCGTATTTCTCGATGTTAAACGCCATAAACTGGTCGTCGGCCACTAGATTCGCACATGATCCTGTGTCTAGTAATGTCTTGACTTGAAAACCACACATTTCCATCATTTTCATGGGTTTTTCTGCACTTTCAACTTAAACTCGTCTTTGTTATTGTTTTGAATGTGAAACATTCCGCCATGTTCTCCGTTTTCATTGTCAAACGTGAACTCTCGCTCCTCATTGGCTGTTGTCGTGTTTTGACAATCACTTGCAAACATGGCCGCCCTCGGCTTCATGTTTGGTTGGTCGAATCTTCGAGGCGTCGTCTTATTGGCTGGCACCCGGCGCCGCCAAATTTGAATGCATTTCCGCCGCTTCCGCTGCCAACAGCGCCATCACGTCTAGCGGAGGATTGTGGAACCTCGACTTTGCAATGCTTACTCAAATGTCCGAATGCATTACAGCGAAAACACTTGATTCCTGTGGGACAGTCGCTCGCCATATGGTCATTCTCCCCACAGTTGTAGCACCGTCTCCGCTGCTGACCACCTGTCTGCTGTTTGCCACTCGTCGTTGGTCGTCTCGAACCTTGTCGCTCGCTGGTCTCCTTTGGTGCAGAGCTTCTTTTAGCCTCTGACCTCTCCTTCATTTGTTCATACAGCTTTAATCTATCTTTGAGTACTGAGTATGTAACAGCGCCATAAAGTATAGTCTTGTTTACTTCACTATCTTGAATGCCCTCAACAATGTACTGTATTGCCACATTGTCATTGAACCTAGCGCGCTTGCCCATCTCCTTCATCTTTAGCATGTACTGTATGTAGGTTTCACCAGGTTCCTTCTTCCTAGCTGCCATCAGCTCATGCATCTCTTTGCTGTTGATCTTTTCAGGGAACTCTTGTAACAATGCCGCTTTCAGTTCTTTGAAGCCTTTGAACACCTTCTCCGTCTTTAACCATAGTGCTGCTGTACCTTCTAGTGATCTTCTTGCAATAATGAGCTGCTGCTGAGGTGTCCAATTGAATATTTCTGCGTTGTCCTCAATGTCTTCTGCCCACTTCACAGCAGAATAGGTATCGTCATCGCCGTTGAATTTGGTTATGTTGTAGAATCCGTCTAAATAGGTTGCAAACAACTTCTCCGGTTTTTCCGTCTTATCAGTCGTCTTTCTGATTCCGTCGTCATTGTGATTGTATCATCTTCTTTGGTTTATTCGTCTTTTCGTCTTTGAGGTTATGAAAACCACGCCGGTCACGTCGTAAAAATTTTGGGATGATCCCGGACGAGCCCCAAAATTTGTAGGGATTATCCTGATTAAATGAAATAATTGGTTTTTCAACTCACTTCAGTCTTTTATTTTCACTTTTACTATTTTAGAATATTAATTTCGTCTTATCACTTTCTTCTTCCTTTCACGTACGCCATTCGTCTCCTCTCTCCCTCACACATCATTCTATCTCATCTCATTCATCTCAATCAATCATTATGTCATATCTTCCTCTTAGTCTCACTTATCCTTTCTCTCACTCATTTACACATCCTACAGTACCTTCTTATGAGATATACTTATGAGGTGTGTGCGAATAAACTAACATACATAAAGAGAACAGAGAAACTGACAGAAATAAATTCGAAAAATCTTTTGATTGACTATTTTCTATTGTTGTTTTTAATAAGGGTAAAGGTAACAAGATACCACATGGAACTGACTCGTAACGCACTCTACTTAATCACTAAAATAAATATTTATTTAAACTCTTTCCAATTTTAAAATATTTTTAAGTAGATGCCCTAGGGAAACTATTTTAGTACCATGATGTGCCTAATCACTTATGCGAATAATAAAAGTTACGCGAAGTTTCTGAGTATGTCTTTAAGTAAATGGCGTCGCTGTGTTCCAGTTGTAAACTCTTAAACTGTTATTAAAATAATGAGATGTTCAGAAAAAATAATTTTTCTCATCATATTAACGAATATTTTTTTTATTTCTCCTAAATTTTAAAACAAGAAGTCCAGCCATATATGCCATATATATGCTTTAAAAAATCTGCAAAAATGCATCATAAAAGCGTTGATAGCGTTATCGTATCGCTGGTTACATAACGGAAGTGTTCTGATTCCTTACCGCCTATCAAGAGTCCACTGCTGAACATAGGCCTCCCCTAAAACTTTCCACAGAGAACGGCTTTCAGCCACCAGCATCCATCGACTTCCCTCGACGAAATATTTGAATTTCATTTTCAAATATTTGAAAAAAGGTCTTTGCCTATTAATGGGCATTCAGAGGTTGCTACTTTCTTTTTGTTTAATAACGATAGCCGATTAGTATGGTGATCAAAATGCGAGTCAAGCAACCCAAGTTCAATCCCCATGTGGTAGGCTCGTACCAATGCGCATAAAAATCCATGTATCCATGGCATGGCATGGACACTAAAAATATAACACACGCAGTAATGTAATGTTTTTTGGGTGCTAGAAACTGCATCACAACACCAAAACCCAATAAACGAATAATTATTTACAGTACAGTACTGAAAGTTTTATCTTGTATAAAATGTTTCGTGTTTAAATCTAATGACTTTAAGACTTATCTTTTGCAAATCATTTTAATGTCTATATTCACGCCTTTGCTTTTGCTTTGGTATCGAATATTAATAATCCCATTCTTCCTGCGGGTAACGTAAGAAGCGACTAAGAGCAAGACGAGCGATCTCCAAGTGGCGGATTAACTGTTGCGAAATATCAACATCATAATCATAAAAGTCCACGCGATAAAAATCCGAAAATCCTTTCATTTTTAAATGTGTAGTATTCGCGTTGATAAAACAAGAAATCATCAGGAGATCTAAATTTGATCCCCAGGTGAGCTCATAACAATGGTTTTTTTCAAAACTGAACGTCGACTGACGACGACGACTGAAAGACGGCGAAAGGGTCACCACCTGTTACGTTATCCGAAAAATGTCTTCGGTGAAAGGCGGTCAAAACAACTTGAGTGAACCAGACTCTGTCTACCCCAGTATTGTGGGGAGACATCGAATTCAGGTGGAACAAGTCCTTTCTTTGAAACAATATTTGAGGGAGGACTATCTTCACGTAAAGTGTTGTATTTAAAGTTTTGTATTTTAGTAAACTATTGTATTTTATAGGCTGCAAAGAAGAATAAGGCATTCCACTCTAAATTTGTCTTTGGTTTGGAAAAAGTAATGAAATGATATTTAAAATAATACGATAAGAAATTATTTAAGGTACAATAATTTTTTCTTTCTTTCTTTTCTTTCTTTACAGCCTATCAAAAGTCCACTGCTGAACATAGGCCTCCCCCAAGATATTACCATCAGATTTTGCCATAGTTGCCACGCTTGGCGAGCGGGTTGGCAACCGCAGTTATTTTTGTTACCATGCAGGAAGATGCTGCTGCCCATCTCCTGACATTTATAGGTCCCTATATCGACTTGTACGATACCTACTGGATGAAACGGGATGGCAGATTTTCTTGTGCCGCCGCCATACGGCCCATAATTTAAGGTAAATAATTTAAGGTAAGTAACCACGCGATGGCAAAAGGAATAGGGGAAGACAAGGAAGGACATGGATAGATGACATAAGAAAAAGATAAAAAGAAAATTAGAGGCGCTACATGGCCTAGAAAAGCCAGAGATAGAAACGAGTGGAAGAAGCTGGAAGAGGCCTATGTGTCACAAGTCACGCTGATCACTCAACCGCGATTCGATGTGTTAGATTTAAGCTAGTTTTGTTAAATGTTAATTTACTATTGTTACATAGCGTTTAGTTATTTAGCAATAAAAGGCTTATAATGAAGTAAATTATTTACAAATGCAAGGTGTCTGATACTACGTTCGCTTGGTTGACTTGGCTTTCTAATCTGTTAGGCGATTCGAGTTTTTGTGATTCCTGCTGAACAAGACCGCGTTGCTCTTTTTTCAGGATTTATGTCGATCCTCCATTTCCTAAACCACTCGCTTAAGGCGGTGGCCGCGGCTTGGAGGCGAATGTAGATTCTCGATGCGTTAAGATCCGCAGAGTATAGAGTGGTATCGTCGGCGAATAAGGCCAATTCTACCTTTTTATTTGGGTCTTTTGGGATATCGCTCGTATAAAGCGTGTATAGTGTGGGCGAGAGGACCGAGCCTTGCGGAACGCCGGCTTTTAAGTCTCTGCTGGAGGACAGAGTGCCCTCGACTTTGTAGCGGAAGGTGCGTTTCGACAAGTAGGCTTTTACCTGGTGCTCTCGATCTATCTTATCAAAATTAGCGAAATAATACGACACAATGACTCTCAAGTCTTACCATTTTACGAAATTAAACCCTGTTTTATTTTGAGCTGGCTAATTGAATGATAGACAGGCAAACAATATCAATATAAATATTGATATTGTTTGCCCTTGGTAAATGTACGTGTAATTCTTCTGGCTTTTAATAAATCTTTACATTTAACAATTTTAAATGAAACAATTAATGTTTTTGGTGCTAGAAACTGCATCACAACACCAAAACCCAATAAACGAATAATTATTTACAGTACAGTACTGAAAGTTTTATCTTGTATAAAAATGTTTCGTGTTTAAATCTAATGACTTTAAGACTTATCTTTTGCAAATCATTTTAATGTCTATATTCACGCCTTTGCTTTTGCTTTGGTATCGAATATTAATAATCCCATTCTTCCTGCGGGTAACGTAAGAAGCGACTAAGAGCAAGACGAGCGATCTCCAAGTGGCGGATTAACTGTTGCGAAATATCAACATCATAATCATAAAAGTCCACGCGATAAAACTGAAAACTTTCATTTTTAAATGTAGTATTCGCGTTGATAAACAAGAAATCATCAGGAGATCTAAATTTGATCCCAGGTGAGCTCATAACAATGGTTTTTTCAAAACTGAACGTCGACTGACGACGACGACTGAAAGACGGCGAAAGGGTCACCACCTGTTACGTTATCCGAAAAATGTCTTCGGTGAAAGGCGGGTCAAAACAACTTGAGTGTTCTAGACTCTGTCTACCCCAGTATTGTGGGGAGACATCGAATTCAGGTGGAACAAGTCCTTTCTTTGAAACAATATTTGAGGGAGGACTATCTTCACGTAAAGTGTTGTATTTAAAGTTTTGTATTTTAGTAAACTATTGTATTTTATAGGCTGCAAAGAAGAATAAGGCATTCCACTCTAAATTTGTCTTTGGTTTGGAAAAAGTAATGAAATGATATTTAAAATAATACGATAAGAAATTATTTAAGGTACAATAATTTTTTCTTTCTTTCTTTTCTTTCTTTCTTTTCTTTCTTTTCTTTCTTTCTTTTCTTTCTTTCTTTTCTTTCTTTCTTTTCTTTCTTTTCTTTCTTTCTTTTCTTTCTTTCTTTTCTTTCTTTCTTTTCTTTCTTTCTTTTCTTTCTTTCTTTTCTTTCTTTCTTTTCTTTCTTTCTTTTCTTTCTTTTCTTTCTTTCTTTTCTTTCTTTCTTTTCTTTCTTTCTTTTCTTTCTTTTCTTTCTTTACAGCCTATCAAAAGTCCACTGCTGAACATAGGCCTCCCCCAAGATATTACCATCAGGGATTTTGCCATAGTTGCCACGCTTGGCGAGCGGGGTTGGCAACCGCAGTTATTTTTGTTACCATGCAGGAAGATGCTGCTGCCCATCTCCTGACATTTATAGGTCCCTATATCGACTTGTACGATACCTACTGGATGAAACGGGATGGCAGATTTTCTTGTGCCGCCGCCATACGGCCCATAATTTAAGGTAAATAATTTAAGGTAAGTAACTACGCGATGGCAAAAGGAATAGGGGAAGACAAGGAAGGACATGGATAGATGACATAAGAAAAGATAAAAGAAAATTAGAGGCGCTACATGGCCTAGAAAAGCCAGAGATAGAAACGAGTGGAAGAAGCTGGAAGAGGCCTATGTGTCACAAGTCACGCTGATCACTCAACCGCGATTCGATGTGTTAGATTTAAGCTAGTTTTGTTAAAATGTTAATTTACTATTGTTACATAGCGTTTAGTTATTTAGCAATAAAAGGCTTATAATGAAGTAAATTATTTACAAATGCAGGTGTCTGATACTACGTTCGCTTGGTTGACTTGGCTTTCTAAGCCCATTGGCGATCGCAGTACCAATTATAGCAAATCCTCATTACAAAACACGCCTCTGTCCATTGAGTATGTGTTAAATTCATCCTGTGATAATATTTCGTCCGGTGTATAAGATGACCATGCACCCGTTCCTCTCCTGGAATCTATTTTTACAGCAACGCATGCGCGTGTTGATACTCCGATTTTGTAATTTTTAGGGAGGGGGGGGGGGGAATGAAATATCTTCAAGCACTTCCCAATACAGGGGTAGACAGAGATCGAGTCTAGATAATTAAGTCTCTTCGACCCACCTTCCACCGAAGATATTTTCGGGACAACGTGACAGGTGGTGAGCCCGTCGCCGTCTTTATGTCCAAGCCAACGATATTCGTACATAAGTTTTTGAAAAACCCATTGGAACGTGCTTACCAACTGGGGTTCGAATTCGGGTCTATTGACTCGAAATATATATATTTAGGGGGGGGGGGGGTGCTTAATCACTTATCTTAATTTATATTCGCATATTATTTTAGCATAGCTATGTGGTTAACTCATAAGAATAAATGTCGTAAGACGACCCAATGCCTTCGATGCATTCGAAGCTATGGGTTGCGGGTACGAATCCCACTAGGAGCAATCATTTTTGTGATGAATATGAATGTTTGTACTTGAGTCACACAAATAGAATAGTCATATACTTGTGCTATTATTATATACCATTGTTAAAAATAACTTTCAAGTTCAAATAAGAAAAAATTATCTTTAAATATTTCATTTAACAAATCGTTGCGGAAAAATCCTAAACGTATTTTGCCTGCGGCGCTCTCGATCTATCTTATCAAAATTAGCGAAATAATACGACACAATGACTCTCAAGTCTTACCATTTTACGAAATTAAACCCTGTTTCTATTTTGAGCTGGCTAATTGAATGACAAGAGCCAAGGGCAAACAATATCAATATAAATATTGATATTGTTTGCCCTTGGTAAAATGTACGTGTAATTCTTCTGGCCTTTTAATAAATCTTTACATTTAACAATTTTAAATGAAACAATTAATGTTTTTGTTATTGTTATTTAAGGATATAAAAAGAATAAGTACGGCTCACCACCTGTCACGTTGTCCCAAATAGGCTTATTTGAGAAGTGGGTCGAAAGGACTTCACTGTTTAGACTTCTGCCTACCCTAATATAAGAAATTGCATGAAGATGAAAAAATAATTGGGGTCACAGTAGAAGCGTGCTCGTCGCGACCCCTACCAGCCCTTTTCAGAACTTTTTTTTACTTATATGGCTACTGACTACTGCACATTTTATTTCAATCAACGAATTCTTTGATCCTTATCAAGGCAACGATATATTTCACGTATGCTCTTACGTCTAGAGTGGTTGCCACTCGTGCTCAGAATATGTAACGTGCTACTAATGTAACCTTCAATGGATGTATTCACTAGGAAAGTTAGTACTGGCACAAATTTCGGTATAATATCATTAACTTTGTCATGAAATGTCCATTAACATAAGGAAGGAACGTATCAAGCGTCTCATGTGATTAAAATTAATTGATTTGTAGAAGATAAAAAATAAGCGTAAACCAAAAAACTTATAAAGTAGGTTAATGATCTTTTCTCTTAAAACAATATGTCAATCGGTATGTCAGAAATCCCTGAGTCGGCATCAGTTTCTGTGTTAAGTGGTACACAATAAGCTACGAATGCCTCTGAATCGAGATAAGTCATGTTATTTCAAGAATGAATAACAATTTAGAAACAATTTGTAAATGTCTAATTTTACCTTTGATTTGAATAATCAATTTTATTCAGTAGCTAAGATCTCGTATCAAGAGCTCTTTTTTCAATTAGAAGTTTCGAGTTCTGTCATCCATTGTTTTCAAAACAAAGATAAGTAAAGCCTCCCTTTACTGCCAACGAGAATTGGGCTATATTTGGAGATATTTGACCCATACTAATTTCGGTTATCAGGTTGATTTGTTACTCGTAGTCGCCTATTGCTCTTGGTAAGAAAGGGATTTGTTTATACGCCGATACTGGAGAGCCAGTAAGAGTAAATCATAAATATAACAAGAATATAGAGAATTTAATTATTGTACGAACACCGCGTAAGTTTGTAGTATGCTTTTTATATTTAAAATTACGAGTATAGTATAAATTTTAATCATAATATTTATACTTGTTATAGTTCAAGAGTACCGGTTAAACTAAGTGCTTAGAAAACTTTTATATTGAAGTTATAATTAACCATGTTGCGTAAATCATAATCTTTTATATTTAATTTTTAAACGCTGTTTTAATGTAAATATTTAAGTATCACAAAACTTTACAATTTCTAAGTGATAACATCACTAATGTCTTGACATAAATTGCAATAAAAATAAAACATAACCTAAAATTTCCACCTCTTTAACACCTTACTAATAACAAACTGTGTTTTCATTTAAGTATAGACGTTACTAAGAGAATTTAATTACTAAATAATATTTTTAAATAGTTTATTTAAAGAAAAAAATTGTGTTTATTTTTATAATACTTATTATCTAAAATCAACAATGATCCCATAGCCCTACTCCTCGTGGCAAGAACTCTCTTTTTGCATTTTCACGTTCAATGCTTTGCCAGCCCCCTTGTCAGTCAAAAAAAAAATATCTTCCACGCCTTTCCCAATACAGGGTAGAAAGAGCTCTAGTATTTACAATTAAGTCCCGTCGACTCACCTTCCACCGAAGACATTTATAGGACAACGTGACAGGTGGTGAGCCCGTCGCCGTCTTTATGTCCACGCCAACGATATGAATCGTGTATAGGTTTTGGAAAAAACAATAGTACGAGCCCCTAAAAAAATTCAACCGTTCGATTAGTGTGTAAAAAATTTACAACTAAATTACATATCTATTTTAATTTTTTTATTTTATCTTCACGCATAGTCCCTGATGGGGTAGTCGGAGAGAACAGATCGCCAAGTGTCACGATCCATACATACCTCTTTCGCTTCTTTCAGGTAGTCCATACATACTTCTTTCTTTTACGTCTAGGTATCCGAGTTCTCTTTCCTTCCTCTTCGAGCAGTTTGCACACATGGTCTTCGAAAGTTAGTCTCGGCCTACCTCGACACCTTTTAATATCAACTTTCGCAATATATATTTTCTTCACTATTCGATTGGGTCATTGTAGAAGCGTGCTCGTCGCGACCCCTGCCAGCCCTTTCAGGGCTGCAATTCTACAGCTGCGCACCCATGCCAACGAGGTTTAGGGCGTCCCCAAGGCGACGCACACCAGTTCGTCCCCGTTGGTGTGAAATGCAGCGCGCAAAGCGGCGATGGGGACTGCCACCCGTCACGCACAGCCCGACACGGCGGAAGGTGGAGGACGGAGTGTAGAGTTGGCACGTGGAATGTTAGAGGAGGCATGAGAGATAAGACGAATGAGTTGATTGAAATAATGAAAGTAAGAGAATTAGATGTCGTGTGTTTGTCGGAGACCAAGCGGAAGGGCAGTGGTACTGAAGAGCTCCTGGCGGGGCGTTAGCTCTATGGTCCGGAGTCCCGGAGAGCGAGAGCGCCTGCCAGGGAGTGGGGGGTGCTGATGTCGTCTCGGTTGGTCGATGTTATGACTGAATATAAGTTTGTGAACTCGAGACTTCTCTGGGTTCGCTTTAAATTGGGACTGACGAAGTTATTCCTTTAGGCTGTTTATGCGCCGGTGGCTTCGTCGTCCAGAGCTGAGCTGGAGGAGTTTTGGGAGAATGTAAGAGAAGTTCTAGACTTGGTTAGAGGAAACGAAAGAATTGTTGTATGTGGTGATTTGAATGGATGGGTGGGTACCGCTCGGCCAGGGTACGAGTCGGTGCTTGGAATGTTTGGCGATAAAAGGGTTAACGATGCTGGCAAGCTCATACTGGCTGTATGCAAGGAAAGGGTCTTCTTGTGACAAACACTATGTTTAGTCACAAGAAAATCCATATGTATACTAGAACAAGAGAGAATGAGAAGTATGATCGATTTATTCCTGGTGGATGACCGACTGCGAAAACAGGTGATGGATACGCGAGTGTTCCGAGGTGCTGACCTGGGAACGGATCACTACCTAGTGATTACTAGATTTAGGGTCTGTTCGCGGGTTGGCGCCACCGGACGGCGATACCAGAACCACAGTCGGTCGGTAGCATCCGAAGCTGGAAGCTTCAGGAAGCGGACATTAGGAATAAATATCAAGCAAGGGTAGCCAGCTGGACAGCATTGGTGTTGGGAAAGAATGTGTGGAAGAAATATGGCAGAGCCTTAGAGATGGAATGGTTAGTGCAGCGGAAGACGTGTGTGGATCTGTGAAAAGAGGTAGTAGTAAAAAGTGTGATGCATGGTGGAATGACGAAGTGAAAGAAGCTGTAAATAAGAAGAAGAAAGCATGGTTAGACTACTTGGCCTCTAGTAATGATAAGGATATGAGAGAGAAGAGGAAAGAAAGATATAAGCTCCAGAAAGTTCACACGAAAGCATTGATTGAGGAAGTGCGTGAAAGGAGTAGAATGGAAGCGGACGAAAGGTTGTCGCACAACTTCAAGGAGAACTCCAAACTCTTCTGGAAAGAGGTTGAAGGACCCGGAGTGGTGCGACAGCCTTAAGAATGAATAAAGTGTTGGGGAACCAATGACGTCCTCTCAGAAAAATCGGACGTCATGCAGCGATGGAGCGAATTTTATAGAGAGATGTATGCGTGTGATGATCTTAGTGAGGGATCCGGGGTGACGCCGTGACTGGTACGCCAGACTGGACCTCGATGACACTGAGGTCATCAGTATGAAAGAGATTGAATGTGTGATTAGAAGTTTGAAATGTGGTAAGGCTGCGGGACTAGACAGAGTTACTGCTGAAATGGTCAAGTATGGTGGGCCACGCGTCTGGGACAGCTTTCGTCTGCTGTGCAATTTGTGCTGGCGAACGGGAGCTGTTCCGGATGATTGGCGATCCGCGGTCATTGTGCCTTTATATAAAGGTAAAGGTTCACATTATGACTGCGGGTGCTATCGGGCGATCAGCTTGACCAGTTTAGCAAGTAAAGTTTACTCGAAGGTTTTGACACGTAGGATGCAAGATAAATCGGAAAGATTTCTATGAGAGGCACAATGCGGATTTAGACCTGGAAGAGGATGCACGGATCAAATGTTTTCTCTCCGCATGATCACGGAGAAGCTTCTGGCTGCTAACCAGAAGATTTTCTGTGCTTTTGTGGATCTTGAGAAAGCATTTGATAAGGTTGTAAGGAAGAAAATGTGGGAACTGTTGCCGGGGTATGGTGTGGATGGTCGATTGCTAAGGGCTGTGCAGTCACTTTAATGTGACTGTAAAGCCTGTGTGCGGGTAGGGCATGACCTGTCACCCATGTTTAGCGTCCAAACGGGCGTAAAACAGGGTTGTGTCATGTCTTCCTGGCTGTTCATACTGTATCTCGACAGCTGTTTACAGAAGCTGAAAGATAGCTGTTTGGGTGTGAAATTGGGTGACATAAAAGTAAATTGTCTGCTTTATGCTGATGATGCAGTGCTTATAGCACCATCAGAGGCAGAACTGCAGGCATTAGTCACGTGTATGAAAGAAATATATAGAATATATATATAAAGAAATATATATAGAATAGAAAATATATAGCGCGAAAGTTAATATTAAAAGGTGTCGAGGTAGACCGAGATTAACTCGAAGACCATGTGAGCAAATTGCTCGAAGAGAGGAGGGTCAAGAGTACTCGGATACCTAGACGTGCATGTATGAAGAAGATGATGAATCTGAAAGAAGCGAAAGAAGTATGTAGGGATCGTGACACTTGGCGATCTGTTCTCTGGCTACCCCGTCAGGGATTGTGCGTGAAGATAAATAAAAAAAAAATATTCACTATTCGATCTTCACTCATTCGTGAAGATCACATTACGTTGAGCGAATGAGTGAACACTCACTTATTCGCTCAACGTGACCAAACCATCGAAGCACGCCCTTATAAATTTTAGTGATAAGGTCATCTTTCAAACCTGTTTTAAGAACAATCGTCAGTTAATATTACTCATCTTGCTTTATACCTACGGCTTTAATTAGGATCCAGTTTTAAATCTTTTATGCTTTGATCTGTGGCGTAGCATGGGAGGGGCTGACTGTGTGGTCTGCACCAGGCGGCACTATGTGAGGGGCGACATTTCAAAGGTGGCGGTTAAAGAAAAAATGTTATTAAAAATTAAGTATAAAAATATAATAAAAAAGTTGTATTTTTTCAGTTTTTTTTCGTATATAGGTATGCAAGCGGGTGGGTGATGCGCGGTTTCTCAATAACAATAACTATACTAGTTGTTTCAATGTTATTTTTAATATATATTTCTCCTTGAGAATTAATTATTCTTCACCGTAAAGACCGAGCATCGTTTCTTAAGGTATCGATGATATTAAGTAAAAAGTAAAACATGAAAACCTAGCTTTCAGATTGCTGCAACCATTTCGCAGCTTCACGTAAGAGACTATGTATTGACATTCTGCGTTATATGCAAATATAATAGTTGCTAATTGGCATTCTGAACTAAAAGCTACTGCTGGAATCTGAAAATTACCTTTTTACATGCCCCAAATTTTTGTAATCAATGGCAAAAATAAGAGAGCGGCCAATTCGGAATCCGCACCGGTGCATGTGATTTATGCTACGCCACTAGCCGTGGTGATTCCATGATTCATAAAAGAAAAACGATACAGCACATACGAAAGTGAATAATAAAAAGTAGCCGATAGTGAAAAGCCCGTAAGTGTAGAAGCGTACACACAACCTAATGAGTGAGTTACTTATCTACTGAATGTGATTAATCTTTTATAAGAAAAAGTAACATTTATTTAGCGGTATTATGTGTTACACTTTATAATATTACAAGGGATAATGTGAATTGAATAACCCTTACGCGGTGAGATCTACGCCCTAACGCGGGCGTAGATCTCACCGCGGTCACCGTGTCAGGGTCCGTGCCTTTATTAATTTCATAGATTAGAAAGCTAACATCGGTGTGATTAAGGGTAAAATATTTACTCAACTGACCCGGCAGTAACATCGACGATTATTCAAGATGACTCTAAGTCTAAATTATGAATATAATGACATAGTTAAATTTGGTATATGTAAACATACCAAATTTAACTTTGTCATTAAAAAGTCACGACAGCCGAGTGGTTCGGTGGTCGGAATTTCGAGTCGAGAGACCAGAGTTCGAACCTTGTCGGTTGATAAATATGAATACTAAAATTTTTATTATGCAATTTTTATTTATTTATTTTTATTTATAAATTTATGTTCACACCAAATGTTGTTTATAAAAAAGAAACCAAGAGTTTGTTTGAATTTTATTGATTTTTAAAGCATATTTATGCTGAACTTTTATGTTAATAAATTAAAGAGAAAAAAGTTAAAATTTCAACTGATCCCCTGACTGAATCCCGCCCGTGTCAATTGAAATTTTAACTTTTTTCTCTTTAATTTAATAATATCAAAATTATTTTTTTTTTCATTGTCTTTATTCATGTGTTTTACTATTTTTTATCAATATACAAGTCACGATAGGCGAGTGGGTGGGTGGTCGGAATTTCGAGTCAAGCGACCCGAGTTACCCAATTGCAAAATTTCTCGGGAAGCCCATATGATGGAAGCTTCGGGAGAAGCGCTTTGTGCCACACCCGATCTAAGGCTTTTGCTATATCCAAGCTAACTACCAGGGCCTCCCCCTTGCTCTCTACTTCCTCCGCCCATCGATGAGTGAGGTACACAAGAAGATTTACAGCTGAGCGACCTCAAAGGAAGCCCTAGTGGCGGTCACTAATCAACTGATGCTCCTCTAAGTACCTCAAGAGCTGGCAGTTTATAATGGACTCCATTATTTTGGAGAACAAGGAGGTAATGTCGATCGGTACGTACATATACCTCCACCTCCCATGAACGAGGTTAAGTTTTCAGAATAGTAATTTCTGTGAACAATGTGAATTAATGTGGCTAAAGAACACTATACACAGCTAAATATGTAACTAAAAAACTAACCATTCAACGTGGAAATGCAGCCAGCGCTTGGTATCATGCCACGAGGAGTAGGATTGTACGATTATAGAAGTTTTTTGTTAAGAAGTATTGTGATAAAACAATTTTGTTTCCGTAAATAAAGTAATGTAAGTAACAACTAAAATTTTTTTATGAAAATAAAGCCCATTTTAACAACTTCAGACTTTATACGCCAAAGGATTAATAAAGGCAGTATTTGCTATTCATTAATAAATTAATAATATTTCATTAATTTATTATTTATTGATATTTTATTTTGTTATTTGTTCGATCCCCAAGTGGCAGGCTCGTACTAATGGTGTTTTTTTCAAAAAACTATGTACGAATTATATCGTTGTCTGTGATATAAAGACGGCGACAGGCTTACCACCTGTCATGTTGTCCCGAAAATATCTTTGGTGGAAGGTGGGTCGAAGGGACTTAATTGTCTAGACTAGACCTCTGTCTACCCCTGTATTGGAAATTGCGTGAAGATTTTTATTTACATTTAATTTGTATGTATAAATATATTATACCGTTAGCATGAACATTAAGGCGGCCGTGGGTTCACTACCACATAAACTTCGATGAAAAAGTGGATTGAAAGAACATTATCTAGATCTCTGCCTATTATATGAAAGCCTGCCTTTATTCCTCAATTTATAAATACATATATATTTTAACAGATAAATATTCATAAATCCACATAAAAATCTATGTCTCGGTTGCAAACATACTCATCACACAAATGCTTGCCCCTAGCGGGATTCGAACCCGGAAACCATAGCTACGAAGACAGGTTCTCTACCAATTCGGCTGTCGGGGCGTCGCTCTAATGGCTCTAACGGGATAAAAATGTAACTTTACTCAAAAAACCTTTTGCGATGAATCCGTCGATGTATGTTTATTTATTTATATGTTATATTATTACTTACCGATCTGGCAGCAGTTTAAGAATGTCACTTTCATTTTGTTATAAGTGACTAAGGATTAAATAATATGCCGTTCTTTGTTCCACAGTAAGTAATAGGCGCTTTAACAATATTCTTATGCCGTAACCACAGCACATGTGACACACATGATATAAACACAGTGTCTTGAGTTTTTTGTTATTACGAATTTCGAAATATGAAGAAATTGAATAAAAGCTATTTCTGGTTATAGAAAATCAGTCCGTGTTATCCTAACTGCTATCCTAAGTAAGGGAGTAGTATATTCCTGCGCCTATACTACACCGCAAAAGTTTAATAAAATATATCTTCACGCTATTCCCAACTCTGGGGTAGACAGAGGTCCAGATAATTATGTTCTTAGACCAAGATAGTTTTGGGCGGTGAGCCCGTCTTTATGTCCAACCCAACGATATAATTCGGTTATAAGTTTTTGAAAAACTCATTGGTACGAGCCTGCCATCTGGGGATCGAATTCGAAATTCCGACCACGCAACCACTCGGCTATCGTGAGAGTTTTATTAATTAATAGTCTTTTATGCTTCCGCGCATTAAGTCGCATCTCAAGTACCGACGATTTGCGTTAGTCTACTGCTTGGCATATCAGATAATCAAAAAACAACCCGAAAAATTATCATAGTATATTATTCATTTTATTTATATTTATTACCTTATAAAAATGTACGGGCCTCTCCCGTACGGGAAGGTTTGCCATAATCGTCAAGCTTGGCAAGCGGATTAGCAATCGCAGTACCAGACACCTCGCACCTTAGACGCAGCTGCCCGTCGCCGGTCTGTTAAATTTTGGTTTGGTATTCTTCGAGATGGTTATACAGCCATCTTTTGGGAGTCAATGGTATTTCCAGGGCTTTTCCTTAGACGCTTCTCACGACACCCATAGGAAGAAAAAGTGTGGGTATTCGTGCCCCGTAACCATGCAGCAACCAAGCGTTACATCACGTTATTATTACGTGACTAGTTTATAATTTAAAATTGATACATTTCTCCTATAGTAGTGATATAGCAGTGTAGGGTAATAAATATACAAAGCACACATCGCTGTTGGTTGGCCGAGCGTGACACACGTGTCGGTGACGCGTCATACGAATTGATAAGGCGGTTAAAAACCTACTATAGACTACACACTGAAAAGAATTAATAACGTTCCTCCAGAAATTTATTTACACGGAAGAGGCAATTCTAATAAGCCGTCTAGACCTCGGACCACAAACAATATTGGGAATATGTACGTGAATTTGTTGTTGTAGTTCAAAGAAAAGTCGTTTTTTCAACCGCAGCTGCAGCAGTATCTAAGGTGAGAATTGGCTGGTACGGCGAGCCATAATTCATTTATTAAGCGTGGCAATTATGACAAATCTTCCAATCAGGCCTAAGTCCTGCAGAGGACTTTACAGTTCATAAGTTAGTGCAGCGGTAACGAACAAACACTCATTTGATGGTAAGTATGCTCTTGTACTACGAGTACACCAGCGAAGTCGGTGCATTGCATTTATTTAAAAAGGGAATCTATGAGTGGGTCTCCGGTAACCTTGCCGACTTTATGAATAGCAGAGGCACAAGATGCCCTTTCGATTCTGCCATTCATGCCCTTCCGATCCATTCATGCAGCATAAAACCCATACATACTCTTAGTTTCAGAAAATATCTTTCAAGCAATTATCAATAAATAGATTAAACAGACTGTGTTGATATAAATTTCTCCATATAAGAGGCTCGCTAGTGGCGGATAATTCAGAAAATACATCGATATCCCCTACATAGCACTATCGAAGTTCTTACGATTATAAGTATATATGCGAGTACTGATATCTCTCTTGCTCCCCAGGTTACGAACATCCTTTTGCCGCAGCACATCATTCGCTACGAGACCATTGAGACGTTAAACGTAATTAATCATAACACATTTTTCGATAAGAACTCATTCAGTTTATGCTCCGTTTATTCTGCCGTAAGAACCCTCATTCACAAGAGAGATTTCAGTGCTGAAACTCAATATTTACCCCAAACATAGATAATGTAGATTCCTCATCACTCTGTAGTAAGCTTTTTCCTAGCAGTTTTTATCGCGTCTCTGTCTATATAAACAACTACACAAAACGATCAATAGACTCCGACAACAGGAAACCTTAACTAATCACAAAAAAAGTATCACTTTTTAACATCTCTAAAGTATAATCGGGCGTTCAAATCTAAAGCAACAATAACAAACAATACTCATATAGCTAGAATATCCACCATCAAAGAAATACTCAACTCTTTGAAAGTATCATCTCTTTAGCATTTCAACCAGCATAAAACCAGTCACCTTTCAGAAAAAACAAATGAACTCCTACAGAAAAAGTCCAAATTAATTAATACGTTGTACAAAACGAAAACTATCAGGCAACAGATAGGCAAAGTTATCAAAGAATAAAAAAACAAATGACCAAAGACAGAGAACATCTTAGACTTGAGACTTCTAAAAATATCATCAGAAAAACTGGTGGTATAAAAATGTTCTTAGGTTTTTGTCAGACAAAAGAAACTGCAACAAGACAGAGGCTAAAAGTCCATAAATATTGTCAATAGCTACAAACTTTTTTTCAATTAAAAGAAAATGGACAATACTGACTTAAATAATAATGATAATGTACCACATATACTAGTGGAAGAAATATACAAGACAATCGAAACACAGAGAAAAGATACCGGTCTTCCGGTCCCGACCACATTAACAACAAATTGCTATTAGAATGCAGAAATTTCATTGTATTATTACTTAAATACATTTTCAATGATGTACTTAGTACCGAAAACACAACGGGTTCAACAATCATCATGCTTCACAAAAAGGGCAACAAGGATTACATTAATAACTATAGATCATTTAGACTAATTTCCAATGTCTATAAAGTGTTTGCGAAAGTAATCCTATGTCGAATAACATGAAGTTGTGGGTGTCATCGAATTACCAAAATTTTAAGCAAACAATTTAAAATCAATGTGAAATTTGTTGTAAATAAATAAATAAATTACTTCACGCAATTCCCATTACTGGGGTAGACAGAGGTCTAGTCCTGACAATTAAGTCCCTTCGACCCACCTTCCACCGAAGATATTTTCGGGACAACGTGACAGGTGGTGAGCCTGTCGCGACTTTATGTCCAAGCCAACGATATAATTCGTACATAAGTTTTTGAGAAACCCATTGGTACGAGCCTGCCACCTGGGGATCGAACTCGGGTCTCTCGACTCGAAATTCCGACCACCCAACCACTCGGCTATCGTGACTTATTAAATTTGTTGTATATTATTATTATTATGAAATCACCTCGTTTACTCTTTTTTATATAAAATATGTCACTCTTTGTAGTGTTTTAAAGTCTTTGATATTATTTCTTACTTTTTCAAAGATAACTATTTTTATTAACTTCAAAGACAATGTAACTAAGTTTTAATAACAGACTAAGTTATAGCGAGGCGTGACCGTGTTTAGCCAATATATGTTTTTAATAATAATCAATTGCTATGTATTAATCTCGAAAATACTGGGGAATATATCAACCGATATGAATATTTATTTCGCCTCAATACCGGTCTGGGAAGCTTTACTAAGCTTACCCTTTCAGTATTGTTAGAGAATTATTGGAAATAATATTTACTGTGCGCTCTTTTACCTTACTTTATTCATACTAGTTTAAAAATTATTAAAAACCGGGAAGAAAGCAAGGTTTATTTTTGACACGCATTTGAAATAGGAAAATCAAAAAGAGCATATACATTCAAAAATAATGTAAATAAGACTTAACTTAAAATGAAAACTGTCAGTAAAATTTTAGATCGACATTTCATGTTATATGTACCCATGTTCGTATATCAGTTCATCTGGGAACTGGAGGCCACTTAGCATGATATCTTTTATTTTGTCACGGCGCTATACTTAAATGTGTGTTTTCAGATCCGTGACAGCCTTGTAACTATTTATATTTTTCCCATAAGTTCATGTAAATCTTCAAGATATATATTGGTGATATGCCGCCAAGTTTCTTGATAAACTATGAGGTTGCTTCTTTGGCTCTATCGCGTTTAAAATTTTTACAACATGCTCACTACTTGTCATTATATATATTACTTTAAATAAGATCTGATGAAATGTGGACGTAAAGGTCACAACCGGTTTAAAATATGACTATTCCAGTATAAGTTACGTAGCCACGGTGTTATATGTTAACACATTACTTCGTTTAAAATATAAAATGAGTGAAGTAACCCGGAAAATTAATGAAAATCCGATTATTCTCCCAAATCAAATTAAAAATCCTTACATTGGAAACTTATCTACAGTTAACCGGACTCTTTATTCTCTTCTCTTTGGAATTAAAGTTGAAATAATAAAAAATCATTATGGAGATTGTTTGCGATGATGCACAGACCGGCACAATTAGCGAAACACAAACAAAAAAAAAACATAATTTTTCATAAAAGTTTATAAAAGAATGGCAAGTTATGTTACCTTTTTTAATTAGAAATTTAATTTAAAAATCTAACTTTAATTTACAAGTCACGATAGGCAAGTGGTTGGGTTGTCGGAATTTCGAGTCAAAGAGTTCGATCCCCTGGCAGGCTCGTACCAATGGGTTTTTCAAAAACTTATATACGAATTACATCGTTGGCTTAGACATAAAGACGGAGACGGGCTCACCATCTATCACGTTGTTCCGAAAATATCTTCGGTGGAAGGTGGGTCAAAGGGACTTAATTATCTAGACTAGACCTCTGTCTACCCCTGTATTGGGAATTGCGTGATGATATTTATTTATTTTTATTTATTATAATTTAATAATGTTTCATTAGACCATATTAATTTTTTAACCGATTTGTTCTTGTTTCCCGATAATACTGATTTGATAGAGATTCGGGCTCGGTATGAGGAGAAACTTAAAAGTATAAATTCTCAATTTTATTAGAGAAACTTATTTTCGTCGTGTAAATAGTAGTGACGTTAGTTGAAATAGACCTAACCACACCACCATCAGACATTATAAAGGTTGATAATTGCGACGAAATGTTCACACTTTCAGCAAACAATTTCAACGGTTATCGTAGAGTCCTACGGTACCGGTTGACTGATTGAGAGGATGATTGAGGTGACTGAGGAGGAGCGGCCATGGCAGAAAACAATTTACTTCGAGGAGAGTCGACCGTTTTCTACAACTTCGAGCTCACAGGAATACGCGGGTAACGGCTGAGCAGGCCTAATGAGCTTGAACTCGTTACGTCGAATGATTCGCATTCGCTCGTGTCGAGTCTTTTAATATTAACTTTTTCGCGCTATAATATAAAGTTAATATTAAAAGACTTTTCTAATTCTTCACTATGCGGATTTCACTCATTCACTAATCGTAACCAAACCATCGAAGCACGCCCTTATCCTAAGTAGCAGGCTCGTACCAATGAGTTTTGTCAAAAACTTATCTACGACTTATATCTTGTACACATAGACTTGTATATATAGACGGCGACGGACTCACCACTTGTCACGTTGTTCCAAAGAATATATTAGGTGTAAGGTTGGTCGAAAGGACTTAATTGTCTAGATCTCTATTAGAATATTGGGAATGGCGTGAGGATATATATAAATGTACTAGTTTTAAGGTTGCCATGTATTATATAGATGTTTGAGGGGAGGACACACTACATTCGAACAATAGTTCACTATATTATTAAAACTTTCGTGAGACAGTTCAATCAAATAATTAAAAACGGCTAAACTCACGTATAAATAACGTAGGTAGGAGGTCCTTCATCTGGATGAGTGGGATGAGTTCGCGGTCGCGCCCCGCCTCGCGCTAATTGTCATGTCGTTACCGTGTAAAAATATAACACCCTTGTTTTTCCCGTGGGTTTCGAAAGAGACGAATAAGGGATAAGCCTTGAAAATACAATTCGCTTTTACAGGCATGAATGTAAATAAGACAGATATGTTCTAAAAGTAATAGCTACAAGCAACGACTTTTCCATTCATCGACTAGAAATAGATCCATCCAGGATCCGCTCTCAAAAGTGCTTATGCAAATCCTATTGAGATTAATGGACGATGATACGGTTCAAAGTCCGACTGCAGCTTAAGCTCTTGTAGAAATTGATACTTCGAGTTACAAATTCATTGAAAACATGCTCAAGGTTAAGGTCGTAATTTTTTATACAAATTGCAATATAATTGGAATTTCCAATATTTAAAATGCCTATTTGTCTTACAGTATTCATTTTATGTCCAAACCAGACTATATTTTTCTACATTATTTCTTCCACTGACCGAATTTGCAAAATATTGCAACAATATGCATTATCGTAATGTTCTAAGGAATCGTAATTTTTGACGACCTCCGTGGAAGAGGGGCGTAAACACCGGTTTTCAAAGTGTCGGCATCTCGAGGACTCGGGTTCAATTCCCGGTCGGGTCAATGTAGAAAAACCACTTTTTCTTCATTGTATCGGGTCTGGGAGTTTGTTGTGCCTTCGTTGTTTCCGATTCCCATACCTCAAGTGCTTTAGCATCTTAAATTGGGACCGGAGCAATGTATGTGATGTTGTCACTATCTATATATGTATTTATTATAACACAAAAAAAGAAATTCCGTGACTAATTTTTAATAAACTTTTCTATTTCAAAGCATATATAGGATTTGTGTCCTGGGCTAATACACTAAAACATCACTAAACTCTCGAGTCGTTTGACCACTTTAAGCTTTTTGTTTATTATTTTTGTTACTTTTTGTTATTTATTATTTTTCTGTTTCACGGCGACGGCGACGGGCTCACCACCTGTCACGTTGTCCCGAAAATATCTTCGGTGGAAGGTGGGTCAAAGGGACTTAATTGTCTAGACTTGACCTCTGTCTACCCCTGTATTGGGAATTGCGTGAAGATATATTTATTATTTATTGTATTTATTTTCTGTTTCAGAAGTCAGAACATTTTTAAAATAATATTTTGAACCGTATTATATAATAATTAATAATAAGCTTCGGTGAAAATTAGGTCGAAAGGATTTCATTGTTGCGTCCTCCTCCTATACAAGTATTGGAAAATTACGAGAAGATAAAAAAATAACTATAAACCATGTCATCCAGTTCCAAGCTAGCATTCTCTATGTCTTGGCAACTGGATGTTGATTCATAGGTCATAATATAGATATTTAAGCGAAGGTACTACATACATCCAGACTGAGAAAAAGTAGAAAAACTGTTTTCTTTTCTTTTGTTTCTTTTCTACATGAAACCCGGTGTGTACGCCACTCGTCCACAGAAGTCGCCATGACTTGAGTACAAACTTATGTAGCGGATGATGTGGAGAAGGAAAAAAGTAGCTATCCACACAGGTCGGACGATCGTGACCTGGGGAGGACGTCGTTAAAGAAAAAATTGAAGACCTTTTTTAACTAAAGTCTGTTACCAATAAACAAACTTAGGTGAAAGATTCTTAAAATATTCTGGCTCTTGACGTACTCGTACAATGAAATACGCAACTTATGTGTGTGGGTTACTGAAAATGCGTTGACGCGTTGATGTGCAGTATTTACCATGACGTGTCTAACTTAACTATGTCGCATATATTCATATAAGTTCTTAGGCAGTTGTGGATCCAGTGAGACACTTTTTGCTAGCCCAGACTTAGCTCTGGAAAAGCCATATACGTATGACAGCAGCGCACCGCATGAGTAGCCTAAGTTGCTCCTTATAAAATCTGCCAGTAAAAGTCCTGTTAAAATTAGTAGAGCCGTTTCACAGATTAGCCGGAATAAACGGATAGACAGACTGTTATTATGATATTTTTTAAAGCAAGTGTTAAGTTTTTATGTATGGGAATAAAAAAAACATCTGTTTGTTATTCCCATACACACCTTTCGATCATTTTGCGTTACGAAACTAAGTTATTTCGTAATTTAAATTTTAAGTGAGGAAACATGATTCAGACTGTTTGATAGCTGTAAACTAGGCAGACCACAACAAATAGAACGGTTGTTACCATTTATTGTTTCATTTAAACTTTCACGACGAAGTCCGGTACTTCCGTGCAGCTCTTCGCATGGATAAGCAGCAACTTTGAATAGTTTCACCCGACCGTTTTCAAAATGCTGTCTATATTTACATCGTACAGGTCTTCATTAAAATCGAAGTATACGCTTATAATTTCAAAATTACATTTTATTTCTGAGTATGTACGATTAAAGTAAAAAAGTATAGCAGCAACCTATAATCGCCCACAGCTGGACCAAGATCTTCTCTGAAATATTTGGAGAAGATTAGAGCAGGTTAACGTCCGCATCACTTCTCCAATTTATGTTGGCGGACCTAACACGATCACTTTGCTTTACAAAACCAAGTTATTTCCTAATTAAATTGTAAGTCGGGAAACATGATTAAGACTGTTTGATAGCTCTAAACTAGGCAGACCACAACAAATAGAACTAATTGTTTCATTTAAACTTTCACGTCGAAGTCCGGTACTTCCGTACATGGATAAGCAGCAACTTTTAAGTTAGTTTCATCCGACCGTTTTCAAAATGCTGTCTATATTTACATCGTACAGGTCTTCATTAAAATCTAAGTATACGGTTATAATTTCAAAATTACTTTTTATTTCTGAGTAAGTACGATTAAAGTAAAAAAGTATAGCAGCAACCTGTAATCGCCCACAGCTGGACAAAGGTCTTCTCTGTTTTTTTTTTTTAATATGAAAATATAATAACTGATTATGCATAATGAGCAGGTTTTCTCGCGATGATTTTCTTCACCGTAGTTTTCGTAGTAAATTCAGCACTCAAAATAGTTTTTTTTTTAATAATTTTGGCAGTTTAACAGTGGTAGAGACACGCATCAGCTTTTGCTGTTGCATGAATGGGCCGGCTCGACCGGGGAAGTACCACGACCTCACAACAATACCCGTGTGAAGTCTAACAAACTTCTGCGTTACGTCTGCTGAGTGCAGGTAACCGGAGGCCCATACACCCCCTCCCCCAATTCTGGGGGGCACTCTAAGGGCGGCAACGCCTCTGCTATGCCTCTGGTATTGCGGGTGTTTATGGGCGGTGGTAATCACTTACCATCACGTCAGCCACCTGCTCGTTTGCCTCCCTTTTCTATAAAAAAAACTGCCGGCCCGGGGCTCGTACCTGAGACACTCGCGCCTAAAGCATAAACGCCCTGACTACTAGGTAGGCTAGAACCTCCAGAAAGGGTCAGAAATATTTTTTTCACAAAAAGCCGGTATTCTGTGAGGTCGTGGTACTTCCCCAGTCGAGCCGGCCCATTCATGCAACAACAAAAGTTGATGAGGGGCTCTACCACTGTGAGAATTCCAAATTAGGTGAAGTTTTACAGAATATCAGTGTTTTTTACTGAAGAAGATGGCAACCGAGCAATCGGTTCACCTGATTGTATCTGATTTCTCACCCCCATGAATACACTCAAACTTCTCTGGTTCGCGACTCCTCTGGTTGCAAAACCAGCGTGCTTAAAATAAATTAATACATAGATAAGGACAATATTACATTCGTTGCTCTGATCCCAAAGCAAGTAGCAGAAGCACATGTTTCTTTGTATAACAGCCAACCACTCGGCTATCGTGACTTATTATATATTTATCGTTCCAGTCAGGTAATATTGTAAAATGTCGGGTAAATGAATGTTAAATTATCTAACGTTGAGTAACTTCTTCAAATTACATATATTAATTCTCAATTATTTATTTGTCCGTAATCTCAAGTAGTTTTTAGTTTCATTTCATTTTTATTGGTACCAACCAATGAACAGATTTTCTTTCTTTCTTTCAATCACATGATTTTTGTGGATTGTCTATTGTAACGCAATAATCTTGTTTTTAATTTTTTTTATTTGAATTGGGATAAAAAACAATTATTCATTACAACGACATTATCCTCAAATAACATATCGCATATGCGACGAAAAGGTGAGCGCAATCCAGCGTTAGTGCGACAGGCATCGATAGCGAACTGGTGACGTCTACGCACTTCACGTCGCTGCACTGTTCGGGGGATAGTATTCAATGATAAGTGAAATTAATTGAAATAAATCATTCATAATCATTACTATACTGTTTCGATTAGTAAGATAGAAAGAGTCAAATCATCACTTTCGACATGCACTTTTAGATTTCTCAAAATTAATTCTAATTAACAAAATAAAATACAATTATGTTTGAAATTCATTTAATAAAATATAATGAGTATTGTAATTTAAGTTTTTGAGCGCCATACAACGTCCTCTATCCAGTCTATAAAGCTCGAAACCCTGGTGTAAATACCCGGTTTATTAGCGCGTGCGCAGCCAATACCGAATGACGTCACACCGATCAAGTAGTGGATTGCACCTTGACGGTTTGAAGGAACATTTATCTTCACTTGTAAAGGTCCTCCGGAATCGCCCTGCAAATCAATATATACGAATTATTATATGTATAAATTTTTTATATTTATCTTCACGTGTTTCAAGTGAGCTAGGCGGTGACCTGTACAATTCAGTTCGACTCACTATTCGACGAAGCTTATTAGGAACGACAAAAAAAGTTTTTGCTTCAAGCGAGTTTCGAACAAATGAATACAAATTAGTTTTTTAATTCATAAAGTCTAGATGATCTTGTGGCATAAATGTCGCATTTTAAACGACCCGCGAGCGTAAGTTTTCGATTGGCAGCCCAGTACAGGCAAATGCACAATACAGGGAAGTCGATGGAAGGAATGACCCAGAACCGTTCTATGTGGCAATCTTTGGGGAGGCTAGGCTGTTATGATAATTAGGATACATTTATTTTTTTGTTCTTTCCTAGTGAGTATTTATTGTCCTTTTCTTGCTTCAAAATTTTTAAATTAATTTGAAACATTAAATTATGTATCTGTGTTTCTTTGATTTAAATATAATTTAAAAGAAATAAGCATAAATATTCACTTGCCTGACACGCATCAACTCCGCCAACCAATTTTCCAGCGCAAAGTTGATTTTCTGCCACACCGCACCATAATCGGTTGCATGATCCTTTAAGTAAATCGTTGCATACTCGTGAATCCAATATATCTACTTTTGCAGCTTGTAGTTCCGGGGACGTTAATAAACTAGCTGAAATATTTTATGATTTTTTTAAATCAAAATTAGTTGAATTCGACTTTAACTTTTTTTATTTTTTTTACCATTGAAACCTATATATTACTTTTACTAGTTTTTTTTTAATTTCTTCACTACATTCCCAATAGGGTAGACAGAGGCCGAAACAATTAAGTCCTATCGATCCACCTTCCACCGAAGACATTTTTGGGACAACGTGACAGGTGGTGAGCCCGTCGCCGTCTTTATATTCAACCAAATATATAAATTGTACATAATTATTGAAAAAACCTATTGGTACGAGACTTTGGGATCGAACTTGGATCTAAATATTTTTTTAAGAGTCAAAAATTTCATATTCCTTATGAAATGTAACCACTACATAGCAAAGTAGTAGTTTATTAGCTGGTAAGTTCGGCGCCGTGGTCCGAAGGCTGGCGTTAAGAATCATAGTACGTAAGAGACCGTACCCGGACTGGCATCGCAAATATTTTAATATCAATTTTTAGTGATGAAATGTTTGCTTGCGAGTATTATTGGTCAGTACCCATAGTCTTTTTTATGTGTGTCGCAAAATAGCAGTGTAATTAAGTATTAGTGTTATAACTGAACCGGTGTATACTGAGCCAGATGAATTACTATGAAGCCTTTCATTTTAATCTTTGGTGAGAAGACGCATTCATAACCTTCTTCTTTAAAAATGGTTTGCAATTGCTCTGGGCTGCTGAGGCAACTTACCATGAGGTAGATTAGCTTGATTTTAACTCTATTCCCCTAAAAGTAACCAACAATTTCATATCATACGATTATAAAGTTCATAATTGATATTTATTTAATTAATTTATTATTAGTACGAATTGTGCGGTTAGTCATTTTTAACGATCCCGAGTAATGTATTGTGGTGATGCAATGTGTGTATCGATTACTCAAAAATTACTGATTACACAAAGAATCGGACTACTCTGTGGTCAAACTGTTGATTTTTTACTGACCATTGAGGATGGAAAACTTTAAAGAAGTCAATTTCAAGTTTATTATACAGTGCTGCCAACAGCTATTCGACGATGTATGGTACATACCATGGACTTAGATGGTAAGCACTGTATAGGTACTACACTGATGAAAAAATACATACATGCATTGCTTACCAGTTTCTATTACGCCCCATCCAGTCAATGTAGCTTTTCTGCCTAGAGGAGTTGTATCATGTTTGGGCCAAAGACAGGCAGGTTGTACAAATTTGGTATAATTCACGTTATTTTTCAGTTTTATGATGGCTATATCAAAATACTTTTTCGGAGCACTGTACTGAGGATGAACAATGATTTGTTGAATTTCAACATCGATGGGGCTTTGTCCATTGGCGTACTGAAAAAAATATATTTATAATTTTAAAATATAACACAAAGCAGGTAATAAAGGTTAGAATTAAGTTTATTAAGTTTGTTTGTTTATCTTAACGCACAATCCCTGACGGGGTAGCCAGAGAGAACAGATCGCCAAGTGTCACGATCCCTACATAATTCTTTCGCTTCTTTCAGATTAATCATCTTCTTCATACATGCATGTCTAGGTATTCGAGTACTCTTGACCCTTCCCTCTTCGAGCAATTTGCTCACATGGTCTTCGAAAGTTAGTCTCGGTCTACCTCGACACCTTTTAATATTAACTTTTGCACTATATATTTTCTTCACCTTTCGGTCTTCACTCATTCGCTCAACGTGCCCAAACCATTGAAGCACGCCCTTATCCATTTTTGTAACAAGGTCATCTTTCAAACCTGCCATATTGCGAATCTCTTCGTTTCGCTTTCGGTCAGCCATGGTAAGGCCGCAGATTTTACGAAGAGACATCTCCACTGCATTTAACCTGCTTTTATGCTTCTTCTGGCATAGCCAGATTTCGCTGCCATATAACAAAGTCTGTACCAACACTGCGTTATATATTACAAGGCGTGCACTTTTCACTACGCCTTGCTTTTGGACTAACGCAGTCAGGGCACCATTGACTTTGTTCCCGGCAGCGACAAGCCTGTCCACATCTAAATCACTTCTTCCATCCCGGCTAAACTCACTCCCCAAGTATACAGTAGTTTATTAAGAATATAAATTACACCTTTAGCTTTTAAGTAAACTAAAAAAGTGAGTCGTTGGGACTTAATAACTATTCTTCTTCAGTTTGTTATCCAACCCAATCGAATTAAGGTGAAAGTTTGTCTTGATGTTTGTTACTCAATCACGAAAACTGTTACTCAAAAACGGGTGGACGGATTTAAATGGAATTTAGTGCACAGACAATTTATAACCTTATATAACATATAATACACATAGACGTCGAGATCTGTTCCTCTGAAAGAGACTTGAACCATGACATAGACGGATTTTAATTTATGGTACTAAGTGTAGGGAGACCACCACATCTTCCTGTGGGTGTAGTAAAAGGCGGCCGAGAGAAAAGTTTTGTAAATGGCAATGGTTACTGGTCGTGATAGATGGTAAGGTAAACCACCTTGAAAAATATCAGACCGATGTCAAGGATGTAGGTAATGGGCAGATGCGTCTACAATCTTTCTCCTCCTTTAAGGAGAGGCTAATGTCCTGCAGTAGACTTCAACAAACCGTTGAGTAAATAATCAAATGTAATAGGTTGGGGAAAAGTTTCTTCGCATTTTTTACGAAAATTCACAACATTTTTAATATAGTTTATTTACATTTAACTAAAGTATGTAGATACCATTTTATTCGAAGTTTTATGGCTTCTGATCAAAATACCGTGACAATTGGTTTTGGCAGTTCTCTCGTGATGTTAACCTGACACTGGATAAAGAATTCTGAAGAGACCGAAATAAGTGGAAATCTGAAGGTGCAAGGTCAGGACTTTACGGCGGATGTATTAACACCTCCCAGACAAGCTCTCTTAATTTTTGCTGATTGGATAAAGATGTGTGTGTGTGTGGTCTAGCTTTATCATGATGAAAAACACACACCCCCTTCTGTTGATTAATTCCGGCCGCTTTCTCTCAACTTATTTCTTAAATCTCATCAGTTGTTTACAGTAGAGTTCAGAATCGAGGGTCCTGCCTGGTGGGAACAACTCATAATGAATATTGTCATTCCAATCCCACCACACACAGCATCACCTTGTTGCGAGTTAAGCCGGATTTCACCGCAGTCTGTGAAGTCTGACCGGCCTTTGGCCACTTTTCATAACCAGTTATCAGCTTCTTCAAAAATGGTTTGGTTTCATTACGACATAATAAAGAATCACAAATGAGTGCATGGTTCATTAGGTTTCTTTCAGTGAGTTCGTGAGGTACCCAAATATCTAAATCGAGCTTTTTAGTGTACCTAGTTTTTTTTTTTTCAAATGTGCCAAAACTGTTTTGTGTTCTATTCTCAGTTCTTCAGCTTCGTCGTAACTACTGATATGCCGATCTGGCTCCACTTATTCAAAAATGGCATCCATTTTATCCGTAATAGGGCGATCAGAGCGACGTGCATCTTTGACATCAAAATTTCCGGATTGAAAACGCTTCAACCAAATTAGTGCACTCTCATAGACACTGCACTAGGTCCACAAACAGCAAATTTTTTTTTGTCGCTTGCGTTGCGTTTTTACCTTTTTTGTAGTAAAATTTTGAAATGTTTCGAATTTCTTCATTAAATTCACTCACCTTAACAGTACGAAAAATAAATAATAATCACAGATTTTCCGAATTTTAATTTGGAGTTTTTTTTATATGTCATTTCTTTATTTACAGAAAAATATGTTAATATTTACAATACTTATTAACCAAAAACTATTATAATCGTAGAGCCCCAGCTCGTGGCATGGTACCAAGAACGCTGGCTGCATTTCTACGTTGAATGGCTAGACTTAACCGTTGAGCGAGAAAAGAACCAGCCATCTTGTCACCAGCTGCAACGATAAGTCGCGGGTACAATTCCTTTAGAAACTGCATCGCGCGGGGACCCCACGGACCGATTGTCTCTACGGCAAATGGAACAAACAAATAAATTTATATACAATAAATTTATCGATTGACATTTTTTTATTCTACCACCGTTCCGCAATGATGTTCTTCTAACGGAGTAGACACAGGTGAAATTAACTCCGGTTAGGTATTTCCATTTTTGAAAATAAAAAAAAATATTACAATTTTGACCATAGAACAATCAGAAACAGCATTGGAACAATCAAATCTTTCCCCGGGTTTATTTTCATTAATATATTCATTTATAGGAGGACCCTATAAATGAATCTACTAACTCTATAAAGTTTGTTTTTAATACATTTTTTGAACCTGTTAATTGGTAGGTTTTATAGAATATCTTACCACGTCAATGATATTTTTGTCGCCAAGTCGAACGATTTCTGGTACGGTGTTCGCTACCGAAGTGTCCTTCGAGGATACTCTAGAACAATGCGCAGCTGTAAGCATGAAGTTAGAACTAATCAGGGAGCTGCCGCATTTAAAAATCCACGTTCCAACAGCTGCCCTCCACCCGACTGCACCCTGAAAATTAAAAGAAGCAATTGAACAAAATCTTTAAATTTGTTCCACTGAAATACTTGCCCATTCAAACTAAAAATCTAGATACCTTATAAAAAGGAAAAATAAATATAAAAGTCCTTGCGAATAGAACACGTTGCAATAGTAAAAAAGTGACAAAAAATAATCAATAGCAACTGTTGTCGGCTTCTTTATTCCACTAAATTCAACCATTGAGTGGTCATTCGTCTTCTCAAGGTTTTTCACATAGTTGCGTGTAATATTTCAGTAAGAATAATATTCAAATTAATAATATTTAATAGTAGCCTGTCTGTACTAAAATATGTTTTTGTCTATACTATATTAAAATGAATAAATACATTTTATTTCTTACTCACCATATGAGGAAATTCGCCTGGTTTTGTTATCCTACCGCCAATAGCATAATACGGTCGTGGATTTAATTTACTTAATAAATATTCCGTGCCTGTAAATGTTTATAAATATGTTAATTCTGCAAACAATAGAAAACAATATGTATCTAATACAGTATTATCTGTAATATATAAATAAGAATTATTTGCAATATTTATGACGAAGCGTTATTTTACAACGGTTTGACCGATTCAGATGATTTTTGTTGTTTTTATGATTGTCACGAAAAGGTGTTTATGAACGAAATTGTTGAAAAATTTACAACACAGTTAAGAATTCGGTAAAGAAACTAAAGTGATAGAATTTGTTTATATGAAATTTTGATTATTCATAAATACGTTTTCCCTCATTTTTCTTTTGTTTACACATTTGGAATGTCTTTTCACAAATTTAATAAACGACTATAAATAAAGTGATACCTATTGATGTAAACTGAAGCCTCTTGTCTGATTTGTCTTGGTGTCTATTAGCATTCTCCCTAGGCGATTGATTTTCATCGGGCGTGTTAGCGCTCGACTTTCGAGATCCGGTCGCCAAAAGGGCTTCTCCCACTTGGTTGCTATTATGATAAACCGACCCGATGCGGTGTTCAAATGTTGCAGCACCCGAGGCATCAATCCCGGTGGAGGAAAGATGGAGAAATATCTGCTGACCGAGTCGTGATAGCAAGCGTTCGAGTCGGATAAGTCAAGCGACACATAATCTGGCACGACGTGTGCATTTTGAGTGGCAAATAGATCTATCTCTGGGGTGCCCAGAAGAGCGAATATATCTCGAGTTGCCTCTCGTTTTAGGTGCCATTCGGATCCGTCGCGATTGCGAGAGAGTTGATCGGCCTCCGTGTTGTACACTCCCGGAAGGTAGTGAGGGTGCAATACAACATTCAGGCGATGCACCAGAGTTAATAATTCTTTGGTTAGTTTTAAGAGACGTTGAGATCGAGTGCCTCCTTCGTTTTTTATGTAATATATTACGGTCTTGTTGTCGCTCTGTACAACTCGAGAGTTTCTTAACTGTTTGGCTTGTCTTGATATTGCCGATATTATAACATATATTTTCTTTAAATTGCAGTGCCAGCTGTTTTGGTGATAATTCCAAGACCCTTGTATCTTGACATTGTTTACTACTGCTCCCCACTGGACATCCGATGCATCTGTGACAATATAGTGAGTTGGTAGGCGTTTTGGATGAATCAAAGTCTTTTTTGTAATATTCTTTAAGCACCGTTCCATCTCCAAGCGTACCGTCTCCGGGAATATCTGCTGTATACGCGGAGTTTTGCGCAGAGTATTGCTGTGTCGCTGTAACGTGCGGCAATGCAACCTTCCCCGATGGGTGATGAAAGTTGCAAAGTTGATATGACCTAAGAGGCGTTGAGCCTGCTTGAGGTTCCAACTGCCGACAGCGAGGAGAGTTAATAAGCCCTGGCGGATTTTGCCTATTTTGTCTTTCGGCAGAGACTTTGTGTTGTGTTGTGTGTCCCATATGATGCCTAAGAAATCTATTACCTTCGTCGGTGTTGTAATCGATTTCTCGTGGTTGACACACCAACCTAAACTGCTCAAAAATCTGATCGCAGTGCGAACTTGCTCTTTGAGCACCGTTTGGGACTGGTTCACTAGGAGTAAATCGTCTAAATACACTACTAGGCGAAAACCCATAGCCCGAAGAACTTCTGCCGTCCAGTTCGTTTTTGACGCGAACATTCTCGGCGCCGTGGCTAGACCAAACGGTAGACACGTCATCTGTGGCAAATTTTCCTCGAAACTGATACGTGGGAAGCATCTGTGCTCTCGTTTTATGCTTAAATGGTAGTAAGCTTGGCGTATGTCCAGTTTTACCATCCAGTCGCCGGGCTGTAAGAACTTGGGTGTTTGGTAATGATGGAATAGACAAAAATGCTTCGTTTTCATGTAATTGTATAGAGCTTTTAAATTGAAAATAACTCGATTCTTTCCATTGTCTTTTTGAATTAAAAACATTGGCGAGATAAAAGATGGAGTTAGAGGCGCTGGTTCTAATATGTGATGTTGCAGCATCGACAGAATCTCTGAAGACATTTCTGGCGAAACTGGTGTTTGGTACTTCCTTAAGATGTTTATTGTCGGTAATACTAGTGGAGTAGTTTGATTGAATGGTATTCGAGCACCAGAAATCAATTGCTTTGGGTGGATTTAATTGGGCCCAGACCCGTTGATAATGTGTTAGACATCCCCCCGAGAAAACCGATGAGTCATTTTCGGCGAACATCTGCCCGCCTGTTACCTTTATCTCCCCCTCCCCCCCCCCTCTCGTTCTTGAAGATTGTTCGCCGAAAATTTTCTTAGAATTAAATTCCTTTCGTTCATTTTGCTTTTTATTTGAGGGCCCACGAAATCTCTTATTATGAAAGGACGTGGAAGGCTCAGGTGACTTTGCTCGTAGCGGATGAGTACTACTTTGCTTCTTCAACTTGTCTACTCCCCCTATTTTTTGTATATAGTTAGATAAAACAGAGGGGCTAAACACATAATCTGCAGAGGGCGGAATTTTAGTAATATCTTCACATACGTATTTACTTTTTAGTCCCTTAAGCAATGCCCGTCTCCGATGTTCCAAAACTTCAGCTCGTTTGCCACAAATAATTTGTAAAATATCTTGAGAAGTGCTCTTATAACTAGAGGCTTCGCCAAACAATTCAATCAATTTACTATAAATTGATGTAGGGGAAAGTTGTACATCCGACTGCGAGGACCAATCTACTAAATTTTGCAATGAAATTATTTTACTAACACGCTCAGGTAAAGCCCTACGTATAGCAGGTTCTTTAATTGTAACATTTAAATCTGAAATGTTAATTTTTTCTCCTAATGATGGCGGTGGGCGTAAAAAAGTTTCGAGCGAAATGTTATCGTTTTAGAAACTGGTGTCTTCGATTGATTTGCTGTACTATTGTTAGCTCGTAATATATTATTAACATAACTCACCAAATTCTGCGATAAAACATTAAATCTCTGATCCAATTCCTGAGTATTGGTTTCAGGGGCGTAAAGACCTCGTTTCCTCGGCGATGGTCCCTCCTCTAAAGTATCTGAAGACTCCTTGTCACTTGATGTAGAATCTTTAGCACTATTAATAAATTTTGGTACATTCGAAGGCGAGATATTTTCATCACTCATTTTCTTAAAGTGAATTTTAATAACAAGTAACGGTAAACAATGAACACCACCAATAAATGTAAACTATTATTATGTAGAAATCACTTTTAATAATAATAGCAATAAGCGACTACACGGTTTGAAAAACGACGCAACCATGGATAAAAAAATGTGGCGGCTTGTAACCCCTCCAACTAGCTTACAGGTATAGAGGGCGCTTTGTAGGAAGTCAAGTAGCAGTAGTAGCAACATCTAGCGGTTAAACATGGAAAGAAAACGGTATTCTCTCTCATAAGGGACTTCGGACGTCAAACGGAACACATAATACTTTTTTTCGGTTAAGTATATGTTGTGTGCATCTATTGTATACTTACACTTACTTTTAAAATATTAATTTCTATACTCACATGCGTCATCTCTTTCGGCACTATCTTTGCGCCGTTTTATTTCCCAAAGATATTCAGAGCATTCTGTAAATAAAAATTGTCAATGATAAAGTAATTTGTTTTTTTTATAACTTTCAGTATTTTATAACTAAGCCAATCCTGGCAACTCATTCATAGTTGACGTTTTCCCCCTCAAATCCTCGCCCGTAAATTTCATTTGAAATGGTTCAAAAGATTTCGTAATTAGTATCAACGTGTGATGTTTCTCTTTTATGTAGTAACTCGGTAACTATAATATACAGCCAGTTACTAAAGTTCTGTAAAGTTTGAAAGAAAATCTCGGCTCTAAAATTAATATGGACAAGAATTGATAAGGGTGTGCGAATGAGTGAAGACTGAATGGTGAAGAAAATATATAGCGCGAAAGTTAACATTAAAAGGTGTCGAGGCAGGGCGAGACTCACTTATGCAGACCATGTCAGCAAATTATTCGAAAAAGAGGGGAGGGGCATGAGGAGGAAAGTATGAAGAAAATGAAGAAGCTAAAGAGGTATGTAAGGATCGTGAAACTTGGCGGTCTGTTTTCTCTGTCTACTCCGTTAGGGATTGTGCGTGAAGATAAGTAATTAAGTAAGTTATGTAACTTTCTTGCTACGCTATCGCTGCTGTGCTAACTCCCACGGACACTCATAGCGTTTTCTTTAATATGCGTATGATCTAGGTTAGTTTCGAGTAGATATCAAAGCAATTTAACGTCACGAATTTCGATAATTCCGAAAAACTTATATATAAAAAACTTATTGGATATTTTATTTAAATTTTGCAATATACTATAATTTATTGTGCTAAATAACTTAAAAGTAATTTACTGTACTTTGATTTGAAATGTTTAATTAAAATGCGCAGCTTCATGGGCCCGCATTTTTTTTTTCATAAAATGTAATATTTTTGTTTCGTTATTGGCATTAATTAATTTTTTTTTGTCAATATTATATCCGATACATAAATTGTATATATTGCGAAATACACAAAAAAAGTTTATATAAATAAATACTTTAAAGCGTAAATATTGGTTTCTCCTGAAAAATATTAAATTTTGTTGTGTTTATTAGCTATATTAACGTGGGTCAATAAATACATGTATAACGTGGGGCAATAAATGAGTAATAACTTATAGAATATTTTGATGATTATAAATTTAAAAAAATACTTGATTCGCTAATTCTACGTCCGGGGGCATCAAAGTTTGGCTTTTTAAACTCCAAAGGCTTGCAAGGATTGTTCTCGACCTCTGCCTGTACCGGAACTTTTTTTGATGGTTGAGCATTCTGGTTGCGGCGCTGAAGATAAAGGTTGATACATAACGTATATAACGTATACAAACTGCCTATAAAAGACATCCTCTTGGACATCATAAATCTTGTCCCTAAGGTTTGCAAACGCCATGTCCCTAAGGTTTGCAAACGCAAGTTTGCAGTCGCCGGTCTTCTGAAATATCGTATTTTTCTAAACGATCTATTTGTCGCCAATTGAATTTTTAAGGCTTATTCTTCAGTCTTATACGGCAATGTAGACATTTATTAGAATAACTGTTATTTGTATATGTATATGACGACCTTTTACAAAAACAGACGAATATAAAGTCTTAAAATTTACATTGTACTTACATTAAAATAAGAGAAATTATAGTTGTTCACGACCTCTGGATAATTTTGCTGAAAAAAAAAAGCAATTCATTCGACATTTTCTCCAATTTTTCATCGATTTGGTACCGTATGGACAAATATTAATCTTATAAGGTATATGTGATGACCCAATAGTCTAGTTCATAGGAACGCTGCCATGGAAGAAAAGGATTGTGGTATGACAAACCTTAATAGGGGGTAAATATTTGAGTGATGAATATGAAAATTTGTACTCGTTCACTGATGTTTGTACGTGATATAAGAGTTATATGTAAATATTTATTTATTTAAATACGTATCTATGTAAGTATATTGTACCATAGACTCAGAAGAAAGGTGATAGGTACTCCACCTGTCACGTTATCCCAAATAGGCGACGCTAAAGAAGGGTCGTAATGATGACGATAGATGTATGAATATTAAATAAATAAATAAATAAAATACATACGAAGACAGAGAACGTAACATATATTGTTCTGATCCTAAAATAAGCAACTTAAGCACTTGTGTTATGGAATCCGAAACCACGATGGTATACAAACACCCAGACCTAAAAAAAGTAAAACCAAATGTTTTTATGAAAGTACTGTACCGACCGGCAATCGAACCCGGGATTTTAGAGCTTGCAATATCATAAAAACCGGGCGATGTCCCGCTTCGAAAAACTCCCCTTCCCACCCCTTATCCCACAAGTGCATAAGGTACTTAATTTGGGGCCATAGCAATCTATGTGATGTCCCTGTAATAAAATAGAGAAGGAAAATATTTTGAAGAATTTTGAAGTAAGCTCACATTTCAAATTTACTCTAAATATGACAAACGCACAATAAGTATTTTTTTATTTATCAACAATTTTAACTCTAATTTTTAGACAAAAACTTCTTCATATAAAAAACAAAACTACTAGACGGGTTTTGATGAAATTTCCATGAGAACAATCGAGACCAAATCTTTCAAATAAAAAAAAATCATTCATAAATGACGGGGGCATGAAGTAACACACAAAAAAATACGGTTGGCCTGAGAACATCCTTTTTTGAAGTCGGTAAAGTAGCGGTGTTCGGCCTAAAATAGTCCATCGTAAATCTATTTACGTTCCATAAAAATCCGACTAATCATAGCTAATCTTACCCTCTTTAACCTCGACAGCTTTGAAAACTTCGATAAATCCTGTTCATTATTCGGCGCTACATAGGACGCGGAAACTGCAACTAATGATTTTTTTATTATTTTCAGTAAGTATATAATTAATGGACAATTTAAATATATACACGTATTTACATAACCATGTCCGAGTGGTTGGGTGGTCGGAATTGCGAATCAAGAGACCCGAATTCGATCCCCAGGTGGCAGGCTCGTACCAATGGGGTTTTCAAAAACTTATGAACGAATCATGACATGGTTTGGACATAAAGACGGCGACGGGCTCACCACCTATCACGTTTTCCTGAAAATATATTCGGTGGAAGGTGGGTCGAAGGGACCAAATTGTCCAGACTAGACCTTTGTCTATTCCTGTATTGGGAATTGCGTGAAGATATTTATCTATTATTTATTACATAACCATGTCGTTAAATTTAGCACATATTGAAACAGAACGATTTATATTTGCAAATTGTGTATTCATCAATAGTCACGATAGCCGAGTAGTTGGGTGATCGGAATTTGAGCGAAGAGCCCCGAGGTCAAACCTCAAGGCTCGTACAATCAATGGATTTTATAATGATTAATATTGAATAATTTTTAACAACATGCTTAGCTTTATTCTCGTTGTGTATAACTAACTTTATGGACTTATTTAAAACGTATTAATACATAAATACATACATAGATAAAACTACATCACATACATTGCTCTGATCTCATAGTAAGCAGCTAAAGTACTTGTGTTATGGAATCGGAAACAACGAAGACACCACAAACACCCAGACACGAGAAAATGTAGAAAAAGTGGTTTTTTACCCATTTACCCGTCCGAGAAACCAACCCGGGAGAGAAGGCGACATGAAAACCGATGTGCACGCCAGTCTTCCACGGAAATCATCAAATGTTATCCACGGGAGTCGTCACGTATTGTCTATACGTCTCAAAACTTTGAGCACTAATAGGTCTTTAACGTTAATCTGTAAAAGTCCAATGAAGGACATTGACCTTTCTCATAAGTTTTACCTTTAGATACTGTTACACGTTACTAGTCTGCTGAACTTTGATGTGATATTTTTCTAGATAGCTTTCTCATCGCCTATTGGTAGCTATTGTAATTTTAAAATCCTTTCCTTACCCTTAGTCGCTTTTTATAACACCCATGGGAAGAAAGAAGGTAATATTATTTACTATTATTATATTTAGGTATACTCTTATACCGCACAGCAGAGAAAGGGATACTTTATTTAGTTAAATAAATAAATATCTGCACGCTTAGTCCCTGACGGGGTAGCCAGATGGAATAGATCGTCAAATATCGGGATCCTTACATAACTCTTTCCCTTCTTTCAAAATTATCTCCTTAAGATTAATTTTAACTGCAATAAATTTATAGCTGTTGCCGACTCCGCGGTCTCACTTCTTCTCGTACTATCATAATCTCTTAATTAATATTCAACTTACCTTTGAAGATAAGGGTTGTGGTATGTCTAAACCCGCATGGGCCAAATATTTCTCATATGAAAATTTTTGAACTCCATTCATTGAAGTTTATGTGTATAAATAAAAATTTATTTAAATACGTTTCTATGTAAGTGGCTTGGACACTATGATGGCAAAATGCTCATTGAACCATGATTTTGCTTAACTTTTTGGTCTGGATAATAAAGTGATTATATTCTCTTTGGGTCTGGAGTTTTGGAGGGGGATAGGCTGCTTTTAGCTCCAGAAACTAACAGGATGGTCAAAAACGCTCATTAATGCACGCGCAGAATCTAATAACTTCATATGTATAAAACTTTAAGTTAAATTATTCACATTGCAACTGTTACAACAGTATTTTCAGACACTACATATCGTGTCTGGAAATACTGTTGTATGTACTAATATGTCTGAAAGTTTTTAAATGAAGAACATGTAACCTTTTGCAGTTAGTGTGACCGATAGCATCTTGTTTAACCTTGAAAACCCTACAAACACGTACACACTATAGTTTAAACCCATGTGTCATTTATTGGTCGAAACTAATGTTATTATTATTTTAACACACAATGATACTTACACGTTAAAACTATTAATAAAAATTGTTTAATCCTCATTATATTTATTAATAAGTAACACAAAATTAATACGTTTTAAAATTATTTAAAAATAATGTATTCTTATCGAAAACTGGCGATTCTCAGGTATTGTCAAGATATACTGAGTATCGATAAGGTTATTGATTCATTCAGCAGGTTTCGCTAAAGCAATTGTCAGATACGCCAAACCAGTTCCGTTTTATTTGGGAGGATGTTAGAAGTTAATTACGACTTTCGATGACGCCAGTGATTTCAAAAACTTGTTTATTATTTTTCACAAATACCTTGATGTCTTTCAAATCACGTGAAAGGACTTGGATTTTATATTTGTACAAAATAATTTTTATAATCAGTGCAGTAGTATTATAGAATCTGAATCGATAAGGTTGTTAATTTTCCAAATAAGTATTAGAAGCACAATAAGTATTAGAGGCTTTGTAATAGACAAAGTTTTTACGAGTCTTGGGCACTAATGATATTATTTAAAGAGTTTCGGCCCATGTTTGTTGTATTTACTTTTGATATATATTTAAAACAGTCAGAAAAGGATAGTTCATAGATTCAGGCTTTATAATTATATAATTACATGTTTATGGCACAAAAAGAAACAAGAACTACGAATGTTACATTTATCTTATGTATAAAAGTTCGTTTTACGGTGTTTATGGCAGGTAGGCAGGTAGGCTACAGAACTAATCTTGATGAAATTTTGTAAGAATATATTGTGTATTTTGGTGAAACTTAAAAGGTAGGCTATTGTCAGAATGAAACGGGTTATTAAAATTACATATATAGTTACGATAGCCGAGTGGTTGAGTGATCGGAATTCGAGTCGAAAGACCCAAGTTCGATCACCAGTGGGCTCGTAGCAATGGTTTATTTTTCAAAAAAGTATGTACGATTTATATCGTTGGCTTGGACATAAAGACGGCGATGGGCTTACCACCTGTCACGTTGTCCCAATAATGTCTTCTGTGAAAGGTGAGTCAAAAAGACTTAATTGTCGAGACCTCTGTCTACCCCTGTATTGGAATGGCATGAAGATATTTCTTTAATATACAAAACACCTCAATATATATACATACATATAAGCATATATAAAATAGACATTTAAGAAGTTGTAATGTAATGATCTCTCAGATGTTTCTTAAAAATTGATACAGTAGGAGAATCTCTAATGTTAGATGGTAGCGATATCCACAACCTAATCGCGTTTACGGAAAAGGAATAGAAATAGAAATTGGTAATATGAGCTGAGAAATGAAGAACAATCCGGACATTACATCTGCAAGGCATCTATTAAAAAGGCAGCACCTCTCATCTTATAGACACTCTTGATGTTATATAGTGTCACAGGCATGAGGAATATAAATGTAGATTAGGACATTATGAATATTGCCTTGAAAACTATAACACTTTGTTACACATTGATCTCGATAGTGTATTTCCTACTACAGAGGATATTGCACTATCTATTCTTCTATACTATATATTCTTCATTATCTCGTGTTATTTTGTATGTATATCTCCACAGCGCTCATAAAGGTGATGGATGCTAAAGCCAACCTTCATACTGCGCGAGTTTTGCTGAATAACGGAAGCACAGCAAACTTCATTTCCGAAAAGTTTGCGTATTTCGTAATCTTAACATTCCCACCTACGCTACCGAATCCAAGGTAATAGGAATTAATCATCAATCTTCTGAATGTTCCCAAGAGTATTCAATTTTATTTAAATCGTTGGATCGTAATTATGAAGCTAACATTGAATGCCTCGTTTTACAACAGGTTTCATCATCACTTCCAAATGCATATGTCGACAACATTACATACATACATATCTATTCCTATGAATGTACACCTTATCGACCCACAGTATAATATTTCGCTTTTAATCATCATTGTTGTAGGTGCAGAAACAATGAAGGTACTATAAACAAAGTTATATAATCTATACATTACTATAATATAAAAGGAAAGTATAAGAGAACGTTACAAGCAAGCAGTTATCTTTTCACGACTGAGCGCTTTGGCGAACCATTGTTTCTGCGTAATATTAGAACTGAAAGAAGTGTCTGGGAATTCGTTACTTTGCCGTAACAAAGACGATGTATTTCCCTGTAAAATATTCAGTATTATCATATAGATGATACTGAAACGACCCTAGAGCCGAGTTGGTAGTGACCCTGCTTTCGAAGCTCAAGGTTTCGGGTTCACCCGTTAGGGGTAAACATATATAAATATTATACATAAATATATATAGCAATGAACATATACACAAGTAGATTGTACTGAAAACTTGGACATTATGACGGCGCCAGCTGGGAACCTGTCACATTGTCCCAAATAAGCTTCGGTGAAGTTTGTCGAAAAACAGCAATGTCTAGATCTAGGGGTAGGTAGTGCCTCAGTATGGGAAATAAGAAAAATACAGTAAAACTCCTACAATTCTTATTAAAATTTCATTTGGGAGATGGTAGCAAAAGGGTTCAAATTATGGTAAATAACAACCGACGTTAATATAAACTTGTAAAACCAATAGTTTTTCAAAACAGTTCCCTGGTTGGTATAGACATAGTGCTTTTCCTCTCCCGCTGGGAATGCCTGATAACCAATTTTTACAATCCCAAGTCTACAAAACATTAAACGTTGTCTACAAAGAAAAGTTTATGTGATAAGTGTCAAATCTATGATGGCAAGAATTAATTTATATAGATATTCTCTTTTTTTTGGGTCACGATAGCCGAGTGTTTGGGTGGTCGGAATTTCGAAACAAGAGACCCGAGTTCGATCCCCAAGTGGCAGGCTCGTACAAATGGATTTTGCAAAAGCTTATGTAAGAACTATATCGTTGGCTTGGACATAAAGGCGGTGACGGGCTCACCACCTGTCACGTTGTCCCGAAAATATCTTCGGTGGAAGGTGGGTCAAAGGGACTCAATTGTCTAGACTAGACCGCTGTCTACCCCTGTATTGGGAATTGCGTGAAGATATTTCTTTTTCATTTGCATAAAGAACTTCGAAAAAAATAGTACTGAAATATATTTTAATTTATTTTTCATCTTCACGCATTTCTTCATACTGAGGTAGAAAGAGGTCTGGACATTTTAGTAATAGAAATTTCACCAGAGTTTAATTTGGGACAACGTGTCAGTTTGAGAGCTAGTAGCAGTCTTAGTGTCCAAGCCAATGATACATATCTTATAACACTTATTTATTTATTTATTAAGGAAATAGATAAGTAATAGTTGACGGAAGACAAAACTTACCATGACAGAACGTCGAAGACCACATACATTGCACACATCGAGAAGTTTTAAAAACAGAATAAAACATACATCCTTATACATGGGTACACACTTCTCACAAATAAATTTTCCCAAATCTCCTTTCAGAAAGGTCTGTTTGGAAGAAATCGCTATTTTAGCGATAAAGTCGCCCTTTGTTCAACCATTTTTGTAACCTTTGTGGACATTTTGTTAATACTTCTTTTGTAATGGTGTGTACAATAAAGTATATAAATAAATAAATAGTCCTTTTATGATATATTTTCTTGTGTTTACTTTCACGTAAATCATAATAGGACTCAGTGTAAGATATTATAGAACTTCTATAGGGGCGTGTAAAGAAACAGAAAGTGTTTGACTGATTCTTAGGATCTTTTAGACCTACCTACTAACCAAAGTTTATTTATATACAAAATTTTGTCGCTAGCGGAACTAGAACCCTTAACCTTCACCTTCATAGGCAGGATCACTAAGCTTAAAACATGTTGAAATATAATCTAAGTGTTAAAATTTTGGCAAAGGTATAGGGAAATTTTATACTTTCTCATTGACATAAAAGTCGCTGAAAGTTTGGACTCTTGCCAAAAAGAAACTATGTCGGAAAATTCTTAAAAGCAAAAAAATAACAATGGTTTAAGCTCTTTACATTTGTTTGTGGTTAAAAGTTTTTGTGGTTGTTTGTGTTTTGGTACATTTCTAACTAGATGTTTATTTCATTTTTTAAACCATGTTAAATAAATAACGGAACAGTCATCTCTCACTAAGAATACTCTGAGAGAAGTCCATCGTCTTACAGTATATATAGGTTACCATTTTATTTTGCTTAATTGTACCTGTCTGAAGAATTTTATAAAATTTTTGTCATATCAATAGGGTGATCAATAAAGATGAGATATATTTACTGGAACAGGTTTTTGGATAATAGCTATATAGACTTAGCGTTTGAAGTATTTAGAAATATGAAAGGTGTGCATGCACTCTACTCATACTTACACAACTTAATCTACTGAAAGTGTGTCGGAGGCGTGGAGCGAAACTCGAGATGCGTGCAATTTATGTGTGGGCATCCATGTACGACCTAATTTTAATATATTAAAACCGCTTTTTGTATGTATTATTAGTAAGGTAAGCGTATGATGCCGTCTAGAAGTTTTTGCGTGGAAGTCTCAGAATCGAGCATTGCGTTCAACGTGTTTTAAGTATTTAGAAGTATTGGCGACGTGGGTACTCACCCAAACTATATAATTTAGCGAAATTCTCAGTTGGCGACGCGGGGCGAAATACGAGCGGCGTTTTCAAGAACGCGTTCGATCTAAATGTAAAAAAGTAATATCATAATTAAAGTTGGGGATCATTGTAGAAGCGTGCTCGTCGCGACCCCTGCCAGCCCTTTTCAGGGCTGCAATTCTACACAGCTGCGCACCCATGCGAACAAGGGTTAGGGCGTCCCCCCAAGGCGACGCACACCAGTTAGTCCCCGTTGGTGTGGAATGCAGCGAGCAAAGCGGCGATGGGGACCGCCACCCGTCACGCACAGCCCGACACGGTGGAAGGTGGAGGACGGAGTGCAGAGTTGGCACGTGGAATGTTAGAGGAGGCATGAGAGATAAGACGAATGAGTTGATTGAAATAATGAAAGAAAGAGAATTAGATGTCGTGTGTTTGTCGGAGACCAAGCGGAAGGGCAGCGGTACTGAAGAGCTCCCTGGCGGGGCGTTAGCTCTATGGTCCGGAGTCCCGGAGAGCGAGAGCGCCTGCCAGGGAGTGGGGGTGCTGCTGTCGTCTCGGTTGGTCGATGTTATGACTGAATATGAGGTTGTGAACTCGAGACTTCTCTGGGTTCGCTTTAAATTGGGACTGACGAAGTTATTCCTTTTGGCTGTTTATGCGCCGGTAGCTTTGTCGTCCAGAGCTGAGCTGGAGGAGTTTTGGGAGAATGTAAGAGAAGTTCTAGACTTGGTTAGAGGAAACGAAAGAATTGTTGTATGTGGTGATTTGAATGGATGGGTTGGTACCGCTCGGCCAGGGTACGATTCGGTGCTTGGAATGTAAAGGTTCACATTATGACTGCGGGTGCTATCGGGCGATCAGCTTGACCAGTTTAGCAAGTAAAGTTTACTCGAAGGTTTTGACACGTAGGATGCAAGATAAATCGGAAAGATTTCTATGGGAGGCACAATGCGGATTTAGACCTGGAAGAGGATGCACGGATCAAATGTTTTCTCTCCGCATGATCACGGAGAAGCTTCTGGCTGCTAACCAGAAGATTTTCTGTGCTTTTGTGGATCTTCAGAAAGCATTCGATAAGGTTGTAAGGAAAAAAATGTGGGAACTGTTGCCGGGGTATGGTGTGGATGGTCGATTGCTAAGGGCTGTGCAGTCACTTTACTGTGACTGTAAAGCCTGTGTGCGGGTAGGGCATGACCTGTCACCCATGTTTAGCGTCCATACGGGCGTAAAACAGGGTTGTGTTATGTCTTCCTCGCTGTTCATACTGTATCTCGACAGCAGTTTACAGAAGCTGAAAGATAGCTGTTTGTGTATGAAATTGGGTGACATAAAAGTAAATTGTCTGCTTTATGCTGATGATGCAGTGCTTATTGCACCATCAGAGGCAAAACTGCAGATAATAGTCACGTGTATGAAAGAAGAATGTGAAATTAATGGTCTCCGTTTGAATGCTAATAAAACTTAGGTTCTGGTATTTGAAAGGGATGAAGATAGAACGAAGTGCGAAATTTGGGTAAATCAGGAATGTCTAGAACAGGTGAATGAAATTGAAACGAAAGCGAAACGAAGAGATTCGCAATATGGCAGGTTTGAAAGATGACCTTGTCACAAAAATGGATAAGGGCGTGCTTCGATGGTTTGGGCACGTTGAGCGAATGAGTGAAGACCGAATGGTGAAGAAAATATATAGCGCGAAAGTTAATATTAAAAGGTGTCGAGGTAGACCGAGACTAACTTTCGAAGACCATGTGAGCAAATTGCTCGAAGAGGGGAGGGTCAAGAGTACTCGGATACCTAGACGTGCATGTATGAAGAAGATGATGAATCTGAAAGAAGCGAAAGAAGTATGTAGGGATCGTGACACTTTGCGATCTGTCCTCTCTGGCTACCCCGTCAGGGATTGTGCGTGAAGATAAATAAATAAAAATATATATAAATAATTAAAGTTGTTGATTAACGTATAATGAAAATATTTAAATACGCCAGCTATTATTAAAAATATTTTTAATTATTTAGAGCTGACTGTCCTCAGACTATTTATTTATTTATGATTTATTGTACATCACAGAAAAAAGAAAAATACTGAAAAGGTTCCAAAATAAAAGAAAAAACATCTGAGGTAGATACAAAAAGGCGGTATTAAGGCGTGAATGTCAAATGATTATATAGAATAGACATACATAAAACTAAATAAGCATATATATGTAAGTCCTTTCGACCCACCTTTCACCGAAGACATTTTTAGGACAATGTGACAGTTGGTGGGCCCGTCGCCGTCTTTATATCCAAGCCAATGCTATAAATCGAATATAACTTGTGAAAAAAATCCATTCGTACGCGCCTACCACTTGGGGATTGTAATTGGATCTCTTTACTCTCAGCTCAGCTTTGCACCTATTTCATTCATATATCAAATAAAAAATCATTAATTAATGAACTATCAAGAAATACAGAAAACGTTTCCAATTCTTTCAACATTGCATTGACTTAAAAATTAATAACAACATGTTATTAAACAAGAGTAATATAAGAAAATTCACTTATTTTCATCAACACGGGGTCATTGTACTTAGTACGAACTTTAACATATTAAAAAATTTTCATCTACAAACGTATTCAAACCACTAACCGCGTATTAATTATTCATGCATATAAATCGAAAAATTAACGGCGTTGTTCTTTAACCGGTTTCTAATAGCCAGTAATGACAGCTTAAGAATGTACTTATCTTCTCGCAATAAAAAAAGCCTATTTGGGAAAACACACACATATATATATATATATATATATATATATATATATATATATATATATATATATATATATATATATATATATATATATATATATTTATATATATTTATATATATATATATATATATATATATATATATATATATATATATATATATATATATATATATATATATATATATATATATATATATATATATATAAGATATCTAGATACTTATTAAATCCACTTAAGTAAACCATACCGCGATGTAAAATGTCATTAACGACATCTAGTTTATATAAATAAATTTACAAAATGTAAACAACTTAATATTGTTTTCCTTTAACTATATGCGTCTTAAACATACCGCCCACCAAGGACATTACTGACGGAATGTCCTTCTTTTATTGTATAAATCAAAAAAAGGTCAACAAAAACACTCTAGTATGTTATTAACTAATAAATTAAATTTAACTAAATTTTCATTTGACCAAACAAAATTTTAAAATCATAAAAATACTACTTACAATAACATAGTTTATATTAAAATGAAATAACAATATAAGAAGTCAATAACATAAATTAAATATGTAGTTGCAGTATGTATATCAATTCATTGATCTGCAACTGGTAAAATACACAATTTTGATGTTGGTCGTTTAAGAATAGAGAGCATATAGAATAGTATGAATGTAATAGTAGAATAGAATGGTGCGTAATGTGACTACACGGGTGATGTTATCATTTCCAGGATGTTTTTCTATTACGCGACCTAACAACCAACGACTTGGAGGCAAATCGTCTTCCTTAATTAACACAATATCCCCCAATTTAGGTTCCGGAACGCGGGAGGTCCATTTGTAACGATTCATTAGGTTCGATAAATATTCTTGGGACCAGCGTCTCCAGAACGATTGCAACATTCGCTGAACGAATTGCCACCGAGTTAAACCATTTACATTTGAATTCTCATAGTTGTCCGCTACAACACTAACTAACGGTTCTCCGATGAGAAAATGCCCGG
>JAGSMR010000074.1:780000-810000 GCA_029286605.1 Sericinus montela | reverse complement strand
TAATCACGCAACCACTGATGTTAGAGATATCAATCTGCAAAAGCGTTGTTAAATAAAGGTATTGGGAAGGGAAAAGAGTACAGAGAAATGAGGCTTGGGATAAGTCCCAACTCAGCTGAAGCAGCTTTATGCAATTTCCCATACAAGACTAGGCATTAAATAGACATTGAATTCATTTCGTAGGACTTTCCACCGGAGCTTACACTCCGGTACTGCAAGGCCTTGGTACTGTCAAGGTTACCAAGAAGCTGCAGTTTGACTTTGACACGCATAGAAAATATGTTAAATTCCGAACTCTTTAATTGAAAATCTAAAGATATAGTTTTTTTTTGAATTCTGAACAACCCTACGGCATGTTAAAGTTTGATGAAAGTTATATAATTAATATGACGTATGCAGTACGCACTTCTCTTTTGATCACTCTTTTGATGTAGTAAGATAGTAAGAAGACAAAGGGCTATTATAATGATCATTATAATATTATAATGATTTTAGGGAGAAGAAAACGGGAAGACGAGAAAAATGTTTTTATGTTTATGTTTCAAGAAAAGACTTAAGGGAAAGCTTTGCAAACTGTATTGGCGACCGATAGGTGCCGGTAAAAACGGGAAAAAATACAATGTTTTGTATATATACAATATATGTACATATAAAATACAATTGTATATTATTTATGATATTACTGTAACACAGTTTTTACTATCACGGGTTGCAGCGGTTGAATGTAAATGTAATGACCATGTTCTTCACTATAAATAAACAATTTATTATTATTATTACTAGGTATATTTCTAGTCCAGGAATGCTTTTTTTATAGAAAAGGGAGGCAAACGAGCAGGTGGCTCACGTGATGGTAAGTGATTACCGCCGCACATGAACACCCGCAATACCAGAGGCTTAGCAGATGCGTTGCCTCCCTTAGAGTGCCACCAATTCTGGGGGAGGGGGGTGTGTGGGCCACCGGTTACCTGCACTCACTAGACGAAACGCAGAAGTTTGTTAGACTTCTACTTTACGCCGGTATTGTGTGAGGTCGTGGTACTTCCCCAGTCGAGCCGGCCCATTCATGCAACAACAAAAGCTGATGCGTGGCTCTACCACTGTTAATAAGTATGTAAGTACTGGCAGTACAGTGGTTTCCGCGCTGGATAATGTATGTGAAGTAACTACTCTGTTATAACGACAGACATAATATCTATGATGATCCGATAGCCTAATTGGTAGTGACTGTGCCTTCAAAGTTAAAGGTTCGAATTCTGCTAGGGGCAAACATAAGGTGATGAATATGAATGTTTTTACTTGGAGCATGGGTGTTTATGGGTTAATATAAATATTTATTTATTTCCTCGGTCCTTTTCTGGGATTACTTGACAGTTGGTGATCCCTTCACAAACTTAATATTCGTTACTACTACAGAAATCGTGCATTTGTTTCGAAAAAATTATTGGTATGATGAACTTCTGGTGATCGAACTCGACTCTCTTCGAAATACGTTCACCCAATAAATCGGCTATCATGGCCGATAATTATCTAAGAATATTTCAATTTAGTTAGGTAAAGTGTGCAATTAAATAAACATCAAAAGAGGCTTTCAAAAAAATAAACGAAAACCGAGAGAGAGAAACTAATTGAAATGGTGACGAGTATGCCTGATCCCTCGTATTTCAGGATTTAATAGCAGCTATTACCGGGCGTTAAATTGCGCCACTCAAGACCAGTTTGTTAAGCTTCCGGTCTAATTTTCTTTATTTCTTTGACTCGTTTGAAGTGTCAGCTCTTTTGTGCGTTGCGGGATAGTATAATTGAGGAATTGCAACCTTGAAAAGATGTTTTCACTTCTTTTTTATATCTTCATGCAATTTCCCAATAGAAGGGTAGACATCTAGACAATGAAGCATCTTCGACTCACTTTTCACCAGAACTTATTTGGGACTATACAGGTAGTAGGCCTATCCGTGGTGTCCGATCCAAAGGTACAATATACTTACATAAATATATTTACATAGACAAATATTCATATAACCTCATGAATATCATGCTCGAGCACAAACATTCATTCATATTCATCACACAAATGTTTAGCCTTAGCGGGATTCGAAACCACAACCCCAACCTTCGAAGGCAGGGTCACTACCAAGTAGGCTGTCGAGTCGTCAAACTTAATAACATCACTTTTAATTTATTACTATTTTTTTTATATTTGCGAATTTCCATTGCAGAGGTTGTCAGAGATACACAACTAGACGAGCTTTTTTGATTAGAAGTGGTGAGCCCGTCGTTTGTCGCTTTGATGTAAATAAATTCTCTAAAACTCTATATAAGTCGAGCTATGTGGATTATAATTCTTTTACGGTCGAAAAAGACACTAGCCAAAACATAGTTTTTCATAAGTACTACTAAAAACTTTACATAAATTTTAAGTGAATAAGTTCTTAGATTAGATAACAACGTGGTGCGTTTCATATGTAACATACCACTTGTTTAGTTAAGTGAACTGAACTGTTTTTAATCCGATAGGGACTTTAAGTTGTTTGAAGAAAATTGGTCTAAATTACTTCAATCTTAAGTGAAAGTTAACGAATCGTAAAATGGAGCTGTGTTCTTTACTCCTAATGTTGTATTCGGAATCTACAAGATAGCTTGTTGTGTAACATTGTTATATAAGCATAGTTATTTGTGCCCGTATAATTAAACAATATACAGGGTGGGCCATGAATTAGTAAACATTTGAAAAAATCGTATAAAAAAAAACCATTAAAATATTTTAGAAATCGTTTATTTACGAGAAAGCTAATTAGTTGTTTATTAGCTATTTTTTAAAAATTATTTCGTCTAAATGACCACCGTTTCGGTTTTTGTACTCATCTAAGCGAGTCCTAAAGTTTTCGAATACTCTTCTGCAAAGACACCGCGAGATCGCCGACATCTCTTAGATGATTTTTTCTTTAAGTTGACGCAGTGTATTCGGTTTATCAATGAAGACACGACTCTTTAAATAACCCCATAAAGAGAAGTCTGCTGGGGATAGATCTGGACTTCTGGGTGGCCATGGGATGTCACCCCGTCTGGATATCAGCTTTTCCGGAAACATGACTTTGACCACCGGCAAGGACTCGTTCGATTTGTGACATGTGGCTCCATCTAGTTGAAACCATGTGTTACGATTATAGCCAGCAAATTCCAGTATGCTACTGTTACGGTGCTAAGAACTCCCATAACATTTTCACGTACTCGGCAGAATTATCAGTAACTGAACGGCCTCGAGAATCTTCAAAAAAGTAAGGTCCGATGATTCCTTTTGCTGAAATTGCAGCCCATACAGTTACCTTAGGAGAGTGAAGTGGCCTCTAATGTTTAGCTTTAGGATTTTCGCTGCTCCAATACCTGCAATTCTGTTTGTTTACATGTCCATTTAGGTGGAAATGGGCTTCGTCAGAAAATAAGATGTTGTGAAAATTACTGAAGCGAGTTAACATTGTGTCGGCATATGACTTACGCATATTTAAATCATTAGGGTTTAGTTCTTGCACTAGCTGGATCTTATATGGATGTAATTTCAAATCTAATTTCAAAATACGGCGTTATGATGTGCGGGATAATCTTAATTCAGCCGAACGTTTGCGTGACGATAAATCTGGATCACGTCGAACAGAAGCGGAAACTTGCTGCACGTTCTCTTCGCTCCGAGAAGTCCGTGGGCCGCCGGTTTGTTTCACATTAAGTGTAGATCCCGTCTCTTCGAACTTCTTCACCCATTTCTTTATTAAAGGAGCACTTGGACACTGACTTAAGTCGTGTAAACCATATTCAACGCGAAATAAGCGTCTCACAGTAATGAGCGAAAAGTCGATTAAATAAAACTGTTTCACGCAAGTAAATTTCCAAGAAGCGAGCTAGTGGCCCCGCCCGCGCCCTCGCCCCGCGCAGCAATAGTTTGCGCGGTAAGTTGCATTAACAGTAAGTTAATTATATATATATATATATATATATATATATATATATATGTATATATATATATATGTATATATATATATATATATATATATATATATATATATATATATATATATATATATATATATATATATATATATATATATATATATATATATATATATAATTACTTTCGAACACCTGAATGCAACATAATTTAACATGTTGCTAAGTCATTTCAATCTAACATGTTAAATCTATAATGAATTTCCGCAAAGTAACGCCTGAGTCTTTTGACTATATACAATACATAATCTGCCGAGCCCTTTTGCGGTGTAATGTTTATGTATGCATATATTCATCCTTGCTTTCAAAGAATTAATATAATGCCATGTCCTCAAATTTATTAAACTTTATAGACAATACTATGTCTATGTTGGTCTTCATACACGTACAAAACAAAATGACATAGTAAGATTGACATGGGTCCTTTCAAACAAAACCAACAACTTTCTTATTTATTGCTTAAGGAAAATCCGTTCGTCGATAGAGTGTTGAGATTATATATTATAGTTAAAAAAAGACGAGCTAATAAATAATAAAAAAAATTAAAAAATGAGCCAATAAATAATAAAACTTAGCTAAATAGGTTGGTATAATAAGTAATGTATCATAAATTTGTCATAAGTTACGTTCATAGAAAAGTAAGACAGTACTAGTGCGTGTAGCATTATAATTCCGAACTAAGGTATACAGAGCTTTAGACCATTAAGTCCTTCGAGTTACCTTTCACTAAAGCTGTTTTTTTCCATTACTATATATATTATCAAAATAATAGTAATTATTTTTTATTTACCTGCTCTCTTAACGGCTTCTTAAAGTCCACTATCGAACAAAGGTATCTCTCCTATGTAGGATTTAGCATAGTTGCCACGTTTGGCCAGAGGTTTAGCGATCGCTGCAACACACCTCTTGAACTTTAGATGCTGCAGCCTGTATATAATATACCAGGCCAGAATTAAGCATACCAGGGGGTATGCTTAATTCTGGCCTGGCGTATTGAACGAAATTTAAGATAGGCCAAGGTTCTCACATGTTTTGTATTTTTTGAGTTAGTTATCTCATAACACCGTCATGAGTAAACTGATTTTGGGAATTCTATTTTTGTTTGAATGGGAATACTTTGAAGGTGGTTCCATTGTCGTCAATTTAGGAGAAGGGAATGAAGAATCCTAAGGGAATTAAGAACATTTCTAAAATTTTAATTCTGAGTTGTGAATTTGTGTGAATTGCGTTTTGAGTGTTTCACTTCTTTTGATCAAAGAAAGAAAGAAAAAAGAAAGAAAGTTAACTCATTGCCACAATTCTGTATATACTATTACTGTTAATAAAGAAAAATTTACATAAATTATTAGATTGCATCAACAAAAAGGAATATTTTTTTCCAACGTAATTCAAATATTTGCGTCTATGGATCATCATGAAATATATGTGACTTTCATGTTTTTGATCTATTAACTATCAAAGCATGGTCACACTTCTCTGTGGCTGACTTTGTTATTTAAGAATGTATTGTATAATAAAAAAAATACTAAATAATGTGTTCATGCAAACCAATACTGTAAGTCTAATAAAACTAAAAAATGAAGGGATAAGCAGAGGTCCAGATAGTTATGTCCTTTCTTTTCAAGTCCACTTTTCACCAAAGACATTTTTTGGGACTACGCTAGCCTGTTGCCGTCCTTATGTCCAAGCCAATGGCATATATCGTACATAAGATTAAATAAATAAAAATAAATAAATATCTTCACGCAATTCCCAGTAAAGGGGTAGACAGAGGTCTAGTCTAGACAATTAAGTCCCTTCGACCCACCTTCCACCGAAGATGTTTTCGATACAACGTGACATGTGGTAAGCCCATCGCCGCCTTTATGTTCAAGCCAACGATATAATATATCGGATATAGGTTTTTGAAAAAACCCATTGGTACGAGCCCGCCACCTGGGGATCTAACTCGGGTCTCTCGACTCGAAATTCCGACCACCCAGCCACTCAGCTATCGTGACTTTTTATATAAGTTTCTGAAAAAAATCGTTAGCGCGAGCCTTCCATCTGGGGATCGAACTCGAGTCTCTTGACTCGAATTCCGATCACCCATCCACTAAAAGCAACCGTGTTCACAGGAGGACGCAGGTCTGGAAGGTTTCAGTTGTCATTGTTGGCTTTGGTTTCTGTCAACTTTTATTTATTTTCCTACAAATAATTTAAAATGGTCACATACTGCAAACTTCCTAAAGTGTCTATGTCACTAGCTATATGTTCTTTGACGCGAGTTTTAATTGGTGTTTGTGTGTGCTCTATGTACATTCATAATATCAATCTTGTATACTTGCATTTATAGATGAATTTTATAGATGGATATTACATTTAACAGATGTTAAAAACTGACGCGAAGGCTTATACAAATGTTTTGAACAGCAGCTCGTTTGATGATATAGCAAATCTTGTCTGTGACTCCTTTGATGTATGGCAATATAGCTCGACCTTGGCAGGCACTCAAATCTACATAAAAAAACCTAAATAAAACGAGATAAAATCCGTAAAGTATTAAGTGTAGTATTTGCGTAAATACAAGAAATCATTACCATTATTCGTGTTATAATATAACAATACATGCGTATGAGTAAAATTTCGTGACGTGTGTTATCATACCATGTGGTATCGAATTATTATTATTTTTTGTTTAAGACAAGTAAGTTTTACTTTAATTAAAGTTTTCTAAGATTATTAAGATTGAAAGAAAAAAAGCCCTAAGCAGCACTTAAGTTTCGAACCTTAAGAAATATTCTTTGATTCGGTGAAATGTGGGTAGAAAGGAGTAAAATATCCAAACCTCTGCCTACCCTAGTATGGATAATACGTGAAGATATAAAAATATTTCATAAAAATTTATTGCTGTAATTGAGTAAAACTAGATTTCGTCATTGGAAAAGTTATTTTTTAATTCTGAAAAGTAATTAAGAACACATTTAAATATTTATTCAATAAAGATTTGCGGTAATTGAAAATATATTCAAAGTTACGGTATTTATTTAGAAGAAAACAGATTAAGGATCCCTCGAATGCTTGTGAATTTATTAACATAATGGTTCTGCAAATTAGCACTACAAAGTAATTGAACATCGATTTATTCTCAAAACATTGAAACAGTTTTTCAATTTATCAAAACAATGTTTTTTTATATGTCGTCAGTAATAAAAAATCTGTTTTAAAAATTTCGCAACTGAATAAATGAGAATAATTAAACTCGATTTTCAAAACTGCTTTACAATCTTGATATGCGAAACAAAGGAATATTTTAATTCAACGTTTGCATCTGTTTGGTGTATGCGATTTTTCAAAATCTTTTTGTGGCCAGTGCTTGCGGGGCAAAAGATTGTTTAAGTTTAATTAAAATTTGTGCTTGTATTTTGTTTACTTGCCGGAAACTAATTTTAGGAAGAACAAGTTTTGAAATAAATAACTATTAAAAGTTTTAAAAAAAAAATTTCACATGGTACAGTCAGACAGCAGTTTTGTTCAATAGTCCGTAGCCAGTTGCATTTTTAATGCTGTGCCCCTGAGTCGCTCCTTACGACACCCCATGGGAAGAAAAGGGGTGGTACATTCTTAGCCGTACTAATACACTTAAGGAAACGCCGTAACCGAACGGCAAATGATTTACCATCAATAATTTGCGGTATGGATTTAAAGTAATTAGTAATATTATTAATATATAGCGGCAATAGCCTAATGGTTTAGGGTGCGGCCTGCGAAAGATGACGTCGCAGGTTCGGGCCCCGCCATTCGACTATTGACGTAAACCAACTCCAGACACAAGCATTGCAGCTTAATTGGAGTGGTTAACAGGAATACTAGTAATGTTATTCGGCATTGCTAGTATTCTTTAAAAAATATAATAATAATAAAGTCACGAGGTGTTAGGGATTCGAGTCAAGAGACCCGAGTTCGATCCCCAGGTGGCAAGATCGTACCGCGTCGTGTAAGTAACTATAAGTATATCTTATTCCAATATTTTGTAAGTAATAATGTAGTGTAATTGTTTGTTGTTCCTAATAAATAGAAAAAAGTAAAAGTAAGTGGGTTTTTTTCAAAAAATTTAAGTACGAATTATATCGTTGGCTTTGACATAAAGAAGGCGACGGGCTCATCACCTGTTACGTTGTCTCAAAAATGTCTTCGGTGGAAGGTGGACCAAAATAACACATAGGCAAATAGTGCTAAAAACCTTAATATTAAGTAATAAAAAAAAGATAATCCCGGAACAAATTTCAAAATGTTTATTCGATTATAGAAGCTCCAAAAACAGTATCACCGATAAATCTCCCTCGGAATAAGTGTATGGAAAGCCGCTTCGCTCTAGGCAAGATCTCCTAAACCCCGTAAAAAAGAATCATCTCCTTTTTTCAAACGGTAGATTGGAAACAGCGCTTACAGGCTAAAAATTATAAAGGCAAAAAAAAAAAAACATTTCAAAAAAGACGATTTAGTTTGAGTTAAAATACTAAATCGTCTTTTTAGATAAATATAATCTAAGATAAATGAGATTTAGTAAGAGATAATGAAATATTTAGATAACAAAAACTTCTGGTGCCTCGAAGGCATAATGCCTGCTTCGTGAACTGTCGCCAGAATCGGGAATATAAAAAAATCGGGACTACTTGAATCCGGATTAGCAGCAGTTCAGCAGACCAGGGACCGGCAGTATCGTTTAAGGTACGAAGTGTCTGGTACTGCGATCAACAATCCGCTTGCCAAGCTTGGCGATTTTGGCAAGCCCTTTCTTATGGGAGAGACCTATATTCTGCAGTGGAATTTAACGGGACGTTTTGTTTATTATTTCCCAATATTGGGGTAGTCAGAGGTCTAGATAATTTAGTCCTTTGGAACAACATTTACGTAAGTTTCAAAAAATCTTCCTTTTGGGGACCAATTTTAATGCCCTGGCTCGATTATTCCATTCGATTAACATTCAAATCGATTAACCATTCAGCTATCGTAACCCATGCCGTTATGATATGATTATGTACAGATTACTTGTACAACCTTTTCCCGCAAAAAAATAACAATTCATCGTTTACAATATAGTTACAGAAATATAAAGTATATTTGTTTTAAAGGTTACATCAAGTAGACATAATATATAACGGGTGAGACGGTTTTAGTACAATATTCAGAAAACGGTGAGCTAACAAAGTTATGTGCGGTTGGAGCTATTTGTCTCCAACATGGAAATACAGCAGGTGCGTTTACTTTCTTATTCTATTTGTTAACACTCCACATGTATTGCGGCCACCTGAAAATTGCCCCTGGAGTAAATTTTTTTTTTGCTTCCAGAAATATATATTTTTTATCGTTACTATTATTGTTATGTATTAACTATCGTTGATAAATCAGAATTCAAATAAATCAACCCATAAACAAGTTTAGCCTTGATTCGCAATGAAAAAAAATTATAAATGTAATTAAATAAATACAAAATTTCACGCAATTTCCAATACAGGGGTAGACAGAGGTCCAGTCCAGACAATTAAGTTGACGCACCTTCCACCGAAGATATTTTCGGGACAACGTGACAGGTGGTGAGCCCGTCGCCATCTTCATGTCCAAGCCAACGATATACTTCGTACATAAGTTTTTGAAAAACCCATTGGTACGAGCCTTCCACCTGCGGATCGAACTCGGGTCTCCTGACTCGAAATTCCGACCACCCAACCACTCGGCTATCGTGCCTTTTAAAAAATATAATCACTTTTTTTTTATTTATTTAATTGGTTGAAATTCTAAAGAATTAGAGTCACGATAGCCGAGTGGTTGGGTGATAGAAATTCGAGTCAAGAGACCCGAGTTCGATCCCTAGGGTTGGTAGGCTCGTACTTATGAGTTTTTTCAAAACTTATGTACTATTTTATTATATTTTATTTACGATTTTATTATTATATATAAGGGATATTGGGAGTAACGTGATGTTATTCTAATTATAATACTCACCAATCAACTCTGACAACTTAAAAAAGTATCAGGAAGCATGAGAAGTATATAAGTCATGGGACAAAAATAAGTCACTCTAAAACAATGGTTTTAATTTAAAATTAGTTTTAATCTGTCCATAAAGAAAAAAGAAAACAATGAATGTAATGAAAATATTAATGGTTTGAAATGGAAACTTTTTATGTATTTTATCAGCTATTTATATTTGAAGAGCGCTCTTGTTTAGCTCTCTGCCTCGGGCTAGTTCGATATTTTTCTTTTGTTAAACGTTACAAAACAGCGTATTTTTTTGTTTGAATACAGTTACGTATTAGAACAGAAGGTCTAAACTCTAAGTATTTACAATTTCCTGGATAATGTCATTTAAATTTCCTCGCAACGATACATTAAATAGCATACTAATATAAATAAATAGTCAGTGACTTCATATTATGAAAGGAAAAAAATTAGTTTTATTTCTGGTTTGTTATGGGTAATCTTTGGAACTGCCAGTCCGATTTTAAAAGTAGAGTCAAGCAAGGAGTTACAATATACAAAAAAAATTTGCGCAACCGGGAGAACCACTTCCGATCACCGTACCAAACCCCTCGAAACTTAGACGCTACTGCCCCTCCTCGATTTTCTTAATTTTTTTTAGATAATTATTCGGCCATCTGTCTGTAGCGAATGCCATTTTCAAGGCGTTTTTTTATCACTTCTTACGACACGGGAAAAAAGGTGTGGGTAAAATGTGGTACACTAGTGGCTTGTAGTGAAAGTTATTTTATATTAATTAATTTTATTGCATTAACATTCTCCTTTGCAGAAATCACAACATACAAAAAAATATCGTCATGCCATTCCCAATAATGGGGTAGATAGAGGTCTAGATGATTACATCCTTTCGACCCACCTTCCACCGAAGACATTTTTGGGACAACGTGACAGGTGGTGAGCCCGTTACCGTCTTTATATCCAAGCCAACGATATGATTCGTACCTAAGTTTTTTGAAAAAAAAAAAAAAACCATTGGTACGAGCCTGCCACCTGGGGATCGAACTCGAGTCTCTTGACTTGAATTCCGGTCACTTAACTACTCGGCTATCTATTTAGACTATTGTTTTACAATAATAGATTAGAACTATATGGAAGATGAAATGCTACGTCTCTATGTAGTTAAGTGTTAAAACTTTTATTTTAGCATACCATATAACCAGGGTATATCGGATACTAAAATAAAAGTTTTAACACTCAAACTCTTTTATGTTATTAAAAGTTAAAGACAAAATTAAAAAAATCTTTAATTTAATAACATAAAAGTTCAGCATAATTTTGAAAATCAATAAAAATTGCATAATAAAAATTAAAATTTGGCGTTATCGTATTGAAAATTCCGAACTGAAAAGTCAGGATTATCAAATTGTCACTTGCAAAAGGGATAACAGATGGTGCCTATGCCAATAAACAAGGCACAAGTAAAATAAAGAGAATACAGAGTTAAAATTTCAACTGATGCGTGTAAGACACGGTGGCTCGGAGGTAAGAGCGTCGCCACGGATCGGCGAAGGTCGCGGGTTCGAATCCCGCCAGTGTCAGTTGAAATTTTAACTTTTTTCTCTTTAATTTAATAATATAAAAGTTCAGCATAAATGTTCTTTAAAAATCTGGGGGGGGGGGGTCACTCTAAGGCCGGCTACGCATCTGCTATGCCTCTGGTATTGCGAGTGTTCATGGGCGGCGGTAATCACTTACCATCACGTGAGCCACCTGTTCGTTTGCCTCCCTTTTCTATAAAAAATAATATTTTCATACTTACATAGGGACAACATCACATACATTGCTAGGAGCTCGGATACATTGCATCACATACATTCCAAAGTAAGTTGTTAAAGCTTTAGAATCGGTATGAAGGTATCACTAACACCCGTACGGAAACCGGAATCGGAACCTCAGTGCTAGCGGCATCATGAAAACGGGTCTGTCAGCTACAAGCACACCTCGGAGGTCATCAAAATATTGGTGAAATAGCGACTTTCTTCGATATAGTTCTTAGGTGGTTAACAATAAACGAAAACGTCACGATTGTCAAGTGTTTGGGTGATCGGAATTCGAGTCAAGAGACGCAAAATCGATCCCTCGGAGGTAGGCTCGTACCGAAAAATTTTCCAGTGCAGGATACAGGTCAACCCCGAGCGTGTGTTTCCAATAATCGCCATATAGGTGGATTGGCGACCGCAGTTCCAGACACCTTGCACATTAGACTCAGTAGACCGGTGACGGGGATTTTGGTCTAGTATTTTTTGGGATGCTCATCACGCCATGTGTCGGTAGCCTTTTGCCTATTTCTTTCTCTGAGTCGCCTTTACTAAGTCCCATATATATATATATATATATATATATATATATATATATATATATATATATATATATATATATATATATATATATATATATATATATATATATATATATATATATATATATATATATATATATATATATATATATATATATATATATATATATATATATATATATATATATATATATATATATATATATATATATATATATATATATATATATATATATATATATATATATATATATATATATATATATATATATATATATATATATATATATATATATATATATATATATATATATATATATATATATATATATATATATATATATATATATATATATATATATATATATATATATATATATATATATATATATATATATATATATATATATATATATATATATATATATATATATATATATATATATATATATATATATATATATATATATATATATATATATATATATATATATATATATATATATATATATATATATATATATATATATATATATATATATATATATATATATATATATATATATATATATATATATATATATATATATATATATATATATATATATATATATATATATATATATATATATATATATATATATATATATATATATATATATATATATATATATATATATATATATATATATATATATATATATATATATATATATATATATATATATATATATATATATATATATATATATATATATATATATATATATATATATATATATATATATATATATATATATATATATATATATATATATATATATATATATATATATATATATATATATATATATATATATATATATATATATATATATATATATATATATATATATATATATATATATATATATATATATATATATATATATATATATATATATATATATATATATATATATATATATATATATATATATATATATATATATATATATATATATATATATATATATATATATATATATATATATATATATATATATATATATATATATATATATATATATATATATATATATATATATATATATATATATATATATATATATATATATATATATATATATATATATATATATATATATATATATATATATATATATATATATATATATATATATATATATATATATATATATATATATATATATATATATATATATATATATATATATATATATATATATATATATATATATATATATATATATATATATATATATATATATATATATATATATATATATATATATATATATATATATATATATATATATATATATATATATATATATATATATATATATATATATATATATATATATATATATATATATATATATATATATATATATATATATATATATATATATATATATATATATATATATATATATATATATATATATATATATATATATATATATATATATATATATATATATATATATATATATATATATATATATATATATATATATATATATATATATATATATATATAACATAGACGTCATGGTAGAGGGTTGTGTTCATTTTTAGACGCTGCTGGTCCAATCAATCCAGGTCTTTGTCTAATGATATTATGTTGACGAGTGCGTGAAGGTGCTGTTAGATTTTTGGACCATTTGTATTTGTTTTTCCATAGTAACTCCTTTGACTCGGTCCTGCAACAGGTTCACCGTCACTTTCTAAAGAACATTCTTCAATCTCAGGAATAATGTCTTCACTGCTATCTGAATCGTGTGTGGGTACCTGCTCAATATCGCTTATTCCATCATTGTCGCTGATATCTTCTTCTGGATAGTCAACTCAGATTCTGAGTCAGAATCCGCGTTCAATATATCTTCTATTGTCTGAGAATTCAAGGGTCTCGCCACCTTGAAAAAATAACTGTAAAACATACGAAAATATAAAATAATATATTAACTGAAATCTAACGTAACTGGTATTGGGGGGCCGCGTAATGCACGTAGTAAAAACTGCAGCGCTGAACGTCCGTCACCCGCCGCGAGTAGCGACGTAATGAGAATACTTAAAATGGCGCTCGCGCACAGTGCATAGTTTAAAAGAAATTCCCACCCCTACGAAACCAGTTAAGGGTTAAAGGAGTAATTTATGCTGCCTTTATTATAGAAACATAATTAGGGTTCCGCGTTATGTGTTAGGGAAAGACATAAAGTTTATTCATTTCCACAATTCTATACACATAAACAATAAAAAAGCAATTAAAATAAATTATTAGACGGCAGCAACGAAAAGGCATCCTCAGCAATGTGCTGCAGCGGGGCTTAAATTATGTCGGTGCTGCTTGAATAATCCACTCGCGATCTCCGATATAACACTAATAACGATAAATGTTTAAGTATTGATAAGAATACTCTAAAGTGTGCACTGTAAAAAAGTATCTAATTGAAATTAATTTCTGAGTCATAATTTGATGAATACCGTAACATAGCTTATATGTGTATAACATAGACGTCATGGTAGAGGGTTGTGTTCATTTCGCGTTTTATCTTTATAGCTATTTCGACTTGAAGCGATTTATTACTAAATGCAATAGACATAACTATTACTTTTACTCAGTATATTTTAAGTAGAAATATATATTCGATTTTATGTTAATTATAGTTACATAAGATTTTTTTTATTTAACTCTAAGATTGCATTTTTAGTTATTTCGGTAAGGATTGTGCTTTAAGTAATAAAAAGTATAAATAAATAAATAAATATCTTCACGCAATTCCCAATACAGGGGTAGACAGAGGTCAAGTCTAGACAATTAAGTCCCTTTGACCCACCTTCCACCGAAGATATTTTCGGGACAACGTGACAGGTGGTGAGCCCGTCGCCGCCTTTATGTCCAAGCCAACGATGAAATTCGTACATAAGTTTTTGAAAAAACTCATTGGAAAAAACACCTGGGGATCGAACTCGGCTCTTGACTCGAAACTCCGACCACCCAACAACCTCGGCTATCGTGACTATATATAATATATATATATATATGTATATATATATATATATATATATATATATATATATATATATATATATATATATATATATATATATATATATATATATATATATATATATATATATATATATATATATATATATATATATATATATATATATATATATATATATATATATATATATATATATATATATATATATATATATATATATACATATATATATATATATATATATATATATATATATATATATATATATATATATATATATATATATATGTATATATATATATGTATATATATATATGTATATATATATATATATGTATATATATATATATATATGTATATATATATATATATATATGTATATATATATATGTATATATATATATATGTATATATATATATATATATATATGTATATATATATATGTATATATATATATATGTATATATATATATATGTATATATATATATATGTATATATATATATGTATATATATATATGTATATATATATATGTATATATATATATATGTATATATATATATGTATATATATATATATATATGTATATATATATATATATATATGTATATATATATATGTATATATATATATATATGTATATATATATATATATATATATATGTATATATATATATGTATATATATATATGTATATATATATATATATATATATATATATATATATATATATATATATATATATATATATATATATATATATATATATATATATATATATATATATATATATATATATATATATATATATATATATATATATATATATATATGATGGTGGAAATGCTGGTTTAATTTCCTGATTTTATTTATATTTACTCCAGGGAACACAATTACATAAAGAAAATTAGATCGCAACGTCTTTACCGTCTTCGTCGTCTTCGTCTATCACTCTCACTGACATCTGTCATTCCCTTCTCTCTCTCTCTCTCTCTCTCTCTCGCTCGCTCACTCATGCCTCTCACTCACTCCTTACCTTACGTTCCGATTCATCCAGCAATCCCACACTCGGCCATCCTACTTTCAGGCTGTCCTCTGACTAATACCAATTTCTTACATAAACAACATTATATCTTAATTAACACTAAATTTCTAATTTGGCTTTATACAAAACAAAAATCATCATTCATCTTCGGCTTTATACAAAACAAAAATCATAATCATATATATCAAATCACCTTCTTTGTACTTAGTGCTCTCCTACCTTCCTTTGTTATAGCACCTCTGATTTTCTTCTTGAATTCTCAAAATGCATTCTTTTGCCATTTTTCTCAGATCTATTCTTTCTTCTACAACGCAACTTTGTATATATATATGTATATATATATATATATATATATATGTATATATATATATATATATATATATATATATATATATATATATATATATATATATATATATATATATATATATATATATATATATATATATATATATATATATATATATATATATATATATATATATATATATATATATATATATATATATATATATATATATATATATATATATATGATAGTGGAAATGCTGGTTTAATTTCCCGATTTTATTTATATTTACTCCAGGGAACACAATTACACAAAGAAAATTCGATTTCTCAAAATACATTCTTTTGCCTTTTTTCTCAGATCATTTCTTTCTTCTACAAAGCAACTTTGTATTTCTTGTGAAATCAAATCATGAAGTCGTAAGTCTTCTTTAGTTTTCATTGTCGCCCCAAGTAATAACTCAAATGGTGTAACGCCAATACTGCGCTGGTATGTGCTGGTTCTCTCGACAGTTGTAGCATCTCTTCGTTTTATAAACATATTGTGTCGAGTCAGTCTTAACATTCTGAAGTCTCTTGGAGGTTGACATCTTTACTTTCACCGTCTCATATTTTTAATTTCTCCTTGAGCTCACTATAGGTACTCGCACCGTACAACATGATATATATATATATATATATATATATATATATATATATATATATATATATATATATATATATATATATATATATATATATATATATATATATATATATATATATATATATATATATATATATATATATATATGATGGTGGAAATGCTGGTTTAATTTCCTGATTTTATTTATATTTACCCAGGGAACACAATTACATAAAGAAAATTCGATTTCTCATAATGCGTTCTTTTGCCTTTTCTCAGATCATTTCTTTCTTCTACAAAGCAACTTTGTAGTTCTTGTGAAATCAAATCATGAAGTCGTAAGTCTTGAAATCAAATCATGAAGTCGTAAGTCTTCTTTGGTTTTCATTGTCACCCCAAGTAATAACTCAAATGGTGTAACGCCAATACTGCGCTGGTATGTGCTGGTTCTCTCGACAGTTGTAGCATCTCTTCGTTTTATAAACATATTGTGTCGAGTCAGTCTTAACATTCTGAAGTCTCTTGGAGGTTGACATCTTTACTTTCACCGTCTCATATATTTTTAATTTCTCCTTGAGCTCACTATAGGTACTCGCACCGTACAACATGATCTTGTTTGTCTCCACGTCAATTATGCCGCCGATTATATATTTTATGGCGACATAATCGGGCATCTTACCACGTTTACCCAATTCCCTCATAACTAAGAGGTAGTCTATGCAGCTTTCATCGGACTTTTTCTTTCTTTGGGTCATCATTTCATGTATAGTCTTGGCATCAACTGAATCGGGGAACTCCTTCAGCAGGCCGGCTTTGAGGTCATCCCATGACCTGAAGGGTTTTTCTGATCGTAACCGCTGCCGTTCCGACTAGCGACCTTCGTGCCACAATGAGTTGCTGGAGCGGTGACGATCCAAAAATCTCGGCGTTCTCTTCAATATCGCTGACCCAGCGTAACGCAGAACTGGCCTTGTCCTGCCCGCTAAGCTTAGGCACAAGCTCCTCTGAGTAGTAGAATGTATTACTTGCTCTGCCCCGCTGCATCGATCCTGATGCTTCCTCCACGTCTTCATAATCGTGTTGGCGGCTTGCTCGGCGTTCTTTATCCTGCCCATCGTGTATTCGTCGTAGGGTGTGAAATGCTGGTTTAATTTCCTGATTTTATTTATATTTACCCAGGGAACAAAATTACATAAAGAAAATTAGATCGCAACGTCTTTACCGTCTTCGTCGTCTTCGTCTATCACCTCACTGACATCTGTCATTCCCTTCTCTCTCTCTCTCTCTCTCTCTCTCTCTCGCTCGCTCACCATGCCTCTCACTCACCCTTACCTTACGTTCCGATTCATCCAGCATCCCACACTCGGCCATCCTACTTTCAGGCTGTCCTCTGACTAATACCAATTTCTTACATAAACAACATTATATCTAATTAACACTAAATTTCTAATTTGGCTTTATACAAAACAAAATCATCATTCATCTTCGGCTTTATACAAAACAAAATCATAATCATATATATATATATATATGTATATATATATATGTATATATATATATGTATATATATATATGTATATATATATATATGTATATATATATATGTATATATATATATGTATATATATATATATATGTATATATATATATATATGTATATATATATATATGTATATATATATATATATATATATATATATATATATATATATACATATATATATATATATATATATATATATATATACATATATATATATATATATATATATATATATATATATATATATATATATATATATATATATATATATATATATATATATATATATATATATATATATATATATATATATATATGTATATATATATATATGTATATAATTGTAGAAATGAAATGCTAGCTTAATTTCCTGATTTTATTTATATTTACCCAGGGAACAAAATTACATAAAGAAAATTCGATTTCATAATGCATTCTTTTGCCTTTTTCTCAGATCATTTCTTTCTTCTACAAAGCAACTTTGTATTTTGTGAAATCAAATCATGAAGTCGTAAGTCTTCTTTAGTTTTCATTGTCGCCCCAAGTAATAACTCAAATGGTGTAACGCCAATACTGCGCTGGTATGTGCTGGTTCTCTCGACAGTTGTAGCATCTCTTCGTTTTATACAAAACAAAAATCATCATTCATCTTCGGCTTTATACAAAACAAAAATCATCATTCATCTTCGGCTTTATACAAAACAAAAATCATAATCATATATATATATATATATATATAGCATATATATATATAGCATATATATATATACATATATATGTATATATATATATATAGCATATATATATATATATAGCATATATATATATAGCATATATATATATACATATATATATATATGATAGTGGAAATGCTGGTTTAATTTCCTGATTTTATTTATATTTACCCAGGGAACAAAATTACATAAAGAAAATTAGATCGCAACGTCTTTACCGTCTTCGTCGTCTTCGTCTATCACCTCACTGACATCTGTCATTCCCTTCTCTCTCTCTCTCGCTCGCTCACCATGCCTCTCACTCACCCTTACCTTACGTTCCGATTCATCCAGCATCCCACACTCGGCCATCCTACTTTCAGGCTGTCCTCTGACTAATACCAATTTCTTACATAAACAACATTATATCTTAATTAACACTAAATTTCTAATTTGGCTTTATACAAAACAAAAATCATCATTCATCTTCGGCTTTATACAAAACAAAAATCATCATTCATCTTCGGCTTTATACAAAACAAAAATCATCATTCATCTTCGGCTTTATACAAAACAAAAATCATCATTCATCTTCGGCTTTATACAAAACAAAAATCATAATCATATATATATATATATATATATATAGCATATATATATATATGATAGTGGAAATGCTGGTTTAATTTCCTGATTTTATTTATATTTACTCCAGGGAACAAAATTACATAAAGAAAATTGTAGTGACACTGCCATTCCCTTCTCTCTCTCTCTCGCTCGCTCACCATGCCTCTCACTCACTCCTTACCTTACGTTCCGATTCATCCAGTAATCCCACATATATATATATATATATATATATATATATATATATATATATATATATATATATATATATATATATATATATATATGTATATATATATATATATATATATATATATATATATATATATATATATATATATATATATATATATATATATATATATATATATATATATGTATATAATTGTAGAAATGAAATGCTAGCTTAATTTCCCGATTTTATTTATATTTACTCCAGGGAACAAAATTACATAAAGAAAATTAGATCGCAACGTCTTTACCGTCTTCGTCGTCTTCGTCTATCACTCTCACTGACATCTGTCATTCCCTTCTCTCTCTCTCTCTCTCTCTCTCTCTCTCTCGCTCGCTCACTCATGCCTCTCACTCACTCCTTACCTTACGTTCCGATTCATCCAGCAATCCCACACTCGGCCATCCTACTTTCAGGCTGTCCTCTGACTAATACCAATTTCTTACATAAACAACATTATATCTTAATTAACACTAAATTTCTAATTTGGCTTTATACAAAACAAAAATCATCATTCATCTTCGGCTTTATACAAAACAAAAATCATCATTCATCTTCGGCTTTATACAAAACAAAAATCATAATCATATATGTCAAATCACCTTCTTGTACTTAGTGCTCTCCTACCTTCCTTTGTTATAGCACCTCTGATTTTCTTTCTTGAATTCTCAAAATGCATTCTTTTGCCTTTTTCTCAGATCATTTCTTTTCTTCTACAACGCAACTTTGTATATATGTATATATATATATATATATATATATATATATATATATATATATATATATATATATATATATATATATATATATATATATATATATATATATATATATATATATATATATATATATATATATATATATATATATATATATATATATATATATATATATGATGGTGGAAATGTTGGTTTAATTTCCTGATTTTATTTATATTTACTCCAGGGAACACAATTACACAAAGAAAATTCGATTTCTCAAAATACATTCTTTTGCCTTTTTTCTCAGATCATTTCTTTCTTCTACAAAGCAACTTTGTATTTCTTGTGAAATCAAATCATGAAGTCGTAAGTCTTCTTTAGTTTTCATTGTCGCCCCAAGTAATAACTCAAATGGTGTAACGCCAATACTGCGCTGGTATGTGCTGGTTCTCTCGACAGTTGTAGCATCTCTTCGTTTTATAAACATATTGTGTCGAGTCAGTCTTAACATTCTGAAGTCTCTTGGAGGTTGACATCTTTACTTTCACCGTCTCATATATTTTTAATTTCTCCTTGAGCTCACTATAGGTACTCGCACCGTACAACATGATCTTGTTTGTCTCCACGTCAATTATGCCGCCGATTATATATTTTATGGCGACATAATCGGGCATCTTACCACGTTTACCCAATTCCCTCATAACTAAGAGGTAGTCTATGCAGCTTTCATCGGACTTTTTCTTTCTTTGGGTCATCATTTCATGTATAGTCTTGGCATCAACTGAATCGGGGAACTCCTTCAGCAGGCCGGCTTTGAGGTCATCCCATGACCTGAAGGGTTTTTCTGATCGTAACCATAGCGCTGCCGTTCCGACTAGCGACCTTCGTGCCACAATGAGTTGTTGGAGCGGTGACGATCCAAAAATCTCGGCGTTCTCTTCAATATCGCTGACCCAGCGTAACGCAGAACTGGCCTTGTCCTGCCCGCTAAGCTTAGGCACAAGCTCCTCTGAGTAGCAGAATGTATTACTTGCTCTGCCCCGCTGCATCGATCCTGATGCTTCCTCCACGTCTTCATAATCGTGTTGGCGGCTTGCTCGGCGTTCTTTATCCTTGCCCATCGTGTATTCGTCGTAGGGTGTGAAAATGTGCGAATCTTAATCTCCTCGTATCTTCGCGATCCCGTCGTATTTTTCTTTATTTGTAGATCCCGGACGAGCCCCCAAATTGTAGAAATCAACTGCTGGTTTAATTTCCCGATTTTGTTTATATTTACTCCAGGGAACTAAATTACATAAAGAAAATTGTAGTGACACTGCCATTCCCTTCTCTTTCTCTCGCTCGCTCACTCATGCCTCTCACTCACTCCTTACCTTACGCTCCGATTCATCCAGTAATCCCACATATATATATATATATATATATATATATATATATATATATATATATATATATATATATATATATATATATATATATATATATATATATATATATATATATATATATATATATATATATATATATATATATATATATATATATATATATATATATATATATATATATATAAAATTAGGTACACAGAAGCAGCAGTCGCGGACTTTTACTTAGTATTGTTTAAGACAAACAATCCCTCAATGTATTGCATATAACACAAGCCTGTAACGCCACTTACTACACTGAATAGAGTAAGTATTTTTTCATGATGTGGTGTGTACGCTTCTAAAACAAAATCCAGGTAAGTGTGCAAAGCCTGCCCACTTAACTTTAATAGATTAAATTTATTTATGAATAAAGAACTTTTAAACAAGGGTTATATTATAAATTAATACATCAATGATAGTTCCGTTGATTTTATTCAAATATTAGTTATTAAAATCTACTTCATTATATCACTTCATACGTAACGTTACGTAATTTTTGCCAACACTTTTGTTTGAATTTATTCAACAAATCGCTACACGAGGCCGTAATCTTGTTACCATTCTAGTACACACCGATAAATCACTTAGTGGGCGTGTTGGATACGGGTGCGTGGACTCGATATAAAATTACAAATTTACACCTGTCGCGGAAGAACAGAGCAAATGTTATTATGGTATAGCGTGATACAATCTTCGGTGGAAGGTGGATCAAAGGGACTTAATTGTCTAGACTAGACCTTTGTCTACCCCTCTACTGGGAATTACGTGAAGATATTTTTTTGTGATATATATACATGTGTTTTTAAAAATGTTGAAATCAAATTTACCATAACATGGTTACTTTCTGTATAATAGACTTATTTGTCTATTTAATTCGTCCTGTGGTTTCTTGTGTTTCTTTCTTATAATATACTAATAAAAGCACATAATTGTAATAAAATCTTGTTAACGTTAAAATATTGAAGTTATCTCAGAGTCTTTATGTTGTAAATAATTTTTACGTTGTAACAGATTTCTACTCTAAGGATTAAAGAAAATTTCCGGACAAAGTTCCGCAGAAACAATGGATTTGGAAACACGAAAAGTTTATAATTGTTTTCACGGTTGCGCTCAGCTTGCGTAAAATAAAATATAATGTAAAGGTGCAAAGAAATTAAAGCAATTGTTTGTAAAGACATATTTATTCAAAATAAATGTTATCAATTTGCGTGTGGTGACGGCGTAAGTATATATCACCTCGTTTCATCTCATATGTGGCGTATAAGACCAAGGGAATGCCTTGGAAATGCCGTTGTCTACTTAGAGGTGACAAATACCCATCACAAAACCTACCAAACCGAAATTCAGTATACCGGTGACTGGCAGCAGCGTCTAAGGTGCAAGCTTGTGATGAAATTGCCAAACCACATGTCAACCGTGGCGATTATGGCTAACCCTCCCTTGTGAGAGAGTCCCGCATCCTACATTGGACTTATACAGGCCGTAAATAACGGCATGCATTCGTATGCATGAGTAAAAATTTATATGTATGAATGAATATAAAATTATATAGTCACGGTAGCCGAGTGGTTGTTATCTAGCAAATTATTCATCTTCATGCAAGAACTGTAATTTTGAACACTTGTATCATGCGGAAATTTTTGCAGGATGAAAATATAACAGAACCTAATTCACAAAATGAATTACTTGGCTTCATTTATCACCGAAATTCTTAAAAAATCGAGAATAAGCAGATTTTTTGAGAATAATAATTCAGAAACAAAAAGTAACATAAGAAATTATTACAATACTTCAAGGCTTAATTAAAAACTAAAGCTATGAATGAGAATGTTGAAAACTATTTTAAACTATTACATGTGCATACTACTCACACTCTACAGCCTTTCATAATATATCACTTTCATGCGCGCTTGACCATTATTGATGTTTGCAAATATAACCAAACGTGGAGAAAAACAAAGCTGTAAATATTTATCATAAACTTGCTGCCCCCCGCGGCTTTGCCTGCAGTTTTAACAGTGGTAAAGTCACGCATTAGCTTTTGTTGTTGCATGAATGGGCCGGCTCGACCGGGGAAGTACCACGACCTCACAGAATACCGGCGTGAAGTAGAAGTCTAACAAACTTCTGTGTTTCGTCTGGTGAGTGCAGGTAACAGGAGGCCGACACACCTCCTTCCCCCAATTATGGGGGGGGGGGGAGGACTCTAAGGCCGGCAACGCATCTGCTATGCCTTAGGTATTGCGAGTGTTCATGGGCGGCGGTAATCACTTACCATTACGTAAGCCATCAGCTCGTTTGCCTCCCTTTTCTATATAAAAAAAAGTTTAACACTTAACGCGGAACCCTAATTATGTTTCGAAAATAAAAGTAGCATACGTTACTCCTTTTAACATTAGCTATCTGTCAGTGAAAGTCCTTAAAATCGGTCTAACCCTTTCAGAGATTGGCCGGAACAAACAGACAGATGGATGGTGAGACCGTCGTAGCCTCAATGTCCAAGCCAACGATATAGCCTGCGATCTTGGGATCGAACTCGGGTCTCTCGACTCGAAATTCCGACCACCCTACCACTCAGCTATCGTGACACTTAAATATTTATTATAGACACCCAATAGTCTAGTTCGTAGTGACACCGAATTTGAAGCTAGAGGTTGCGGGTTCCAATCCCTTCAGGGGCAAACATTCGTGTGATGAATAGGAACTTTCGTATTTTTATATGTATATACGAATATTTATGAATGTAAATATATATCTGTGTACGTATACAATACCATTGGCATGGGCACTAAGATTGAATTGATTGATTTGATTGAATCTCGATGTTGTCTTTAACTTGACTTAAACAACATTTTCAATATGATTTTACCAATTCCAAATTAAATTAGCTATTCGATCTTTAGGTTCCAATTTTACCTCAATTTGTAAAATGTATAACTTATGTTTGTAACTCAATTATTGCGTCTTCGTTCAATAGTTTGTATTATTTACACTTTAATGTATCCCAAAGAGTGCGACTGGCTTTCTACAGAACAGATGTAAACAACATTTAATTGCGATAGTAAAAGTTTAGTATGGCAGAAAAAGCATCAACATGATTCGAGTGAACATAATAGACAGGCTAAGAAATGATTCATTAGAGACCATTGTGACATACAAAAGAGTTTGTAACTAAAACTAAGTATTTTGCCTAAGGAGAAAAAATTAATGAAAAAGAGTAACAAAAATGCAAACTATAAGGTGGGGGGTGAAAGGAGCTGTGGCGACATCTATGTCTCCATATAAGAAGCTTGCTAGTGGCGGATTCAGAAACCACATCGACGTCCTACATCGCGCTATCGAAGTTCGCACGATGACAAGCATATATACGATTACCGATAGCGCACACTTGTGGAGGAGACGTCCTCCCCAGGTCAAAATCACCGGACCTGGCGGGTAGCTACCCTTTTCCTGCAGCACTCATCCGCTACAGAGCTGTTAGAAACTGAAGATCGTACGAACGTTCATGAAATGAATAATGATCTTCTTAAAATTTCGAGAATAAGCAGATTTTTTGAGAATAATAATTCAGAAACAAAAAGTAACATAAGAAATTATTACAATACTTCAAGGCTTAATTAAAAACTAAAGCTATGAATGAGAATGTTGAAAACTATTTTAAACTATTACATGTGCATACTACTCACACTCTACAGCCTTTCATAATATATCACTTTCATGCGCGCTTGACCATTATTGATGTTTGCAAATATAACCAAACGTGGAGAAAAACAAAGCTGTAAATATTTATCATAAACTTGCTGCCCCCCGCGGCTTTGCCTGCAGTTTTAACAGTGGTAAAGCCACGCATTAGCTTTTGTTGTTGCATGAATGGGCCGGCTCGACCGGGGAAGTACCACGACCTCACAGAATACCGGCGTGAAGTAGAAGTCTAACAAACTTCTGCGTTTCGTCTGGTGAGTGCAGGTAACAGGAGGCCGACACACCTCCTTCCCCCAATTATGGGGGGGGGGGGAGCACTCTAAGGCCGGCAACGCATCTGCTATGCCTTAGGTATTGCGAGTGTTCATGGGCGGCGGTAATCACTTACCATTACGTAAGCCATCAGCTCGTTTGCCTCCCTTTTCTATATAAAAAAAAGTTTAACACTTAACGCGGAACCCTAATTATGTTTCTAAAATAAAAGTAGCATACGTTACTCCTTTTAACATTAGCTATCTGTCAGTGAAAGCCCTTAAAATCGGTCTAACCCTTTCAGAGATTGGCCGGAACAAACAGACAGATGGATGGTGAGACCGTCGTAGCCTCAATGTCCAAGCCAACGATATAGCCTGCGATCTTGGGATCGAACTCGGGTCTCTCGACTCGAAATTCCGACCACCCTACCACTCAGCTATCGTGACTTTTTTTGAAATATGCCTGTATGATGTATATCTATGTAAGTATATATTCAACCAGCGTGTCAGTTTATCAAGGATAATCTTAAATTGAAGTTTCTTATAGACGCCTAGGCTGTATATTAGTTACATTGACACAGTTTCGCTTCTTTTGCTCTAATCTAGTAATACATCGACAATAAGAAGTGAAAACTAAAAATTAATAACTTCCCAGCAAGTTATACTTATAGCTACAGATACACTGTTAATATTGGCATGTCGGTGACGGCAAGGACATAGTATCTAGTGACCTTGATAGTGTTGTGATCTAGTGGCAAGAAATCTATATTTTTATATTCTACCGATTTTCTATTTTATATTAAAATATAAAAGAAAAGCAATGGATATTTCAGCCAATCGAACACACAGAATACCCTAAATCGGACCGCAAGGGCGTGTTCCGGTTCTCATTTAGTTGTGATACTGGTCCGAAAAAGGATCCTATAAAAGGATTAACGAAAACGTCACCAGACCGCTTGCCAAGCGCCGCTCTGAAATATGATACTCTCCGGATGCCGTGCTGCGACCGGCCCATCATCACGGACAGTATGATTCTGATAAACAAGGCCTGACATCGTGTTGAAGGACCAGGTATAGTCTACCAAGGCTCGTACAAGTGGGGTTTTTCAAAACTTACGTACGATTTATATCACTGGCTTCCAAAAAAAAAACGGCGATGGGCTCTACACCTGTCACGTTATCCCAAAAAATGGCTTTGGTTGAAGGTGTGTTCAAAAGGCTTAATTGTCGAGACCTCTGTCTACCCCAGTATTGGGAATGACGTGAATATATATTATAGTACATTAATCGTTGTGAATGTGCACTAAAAGTAAGTTTAAAAAATAGTGAGGGTGACGTTCTGTTCTCCTGCCTAGACTATGTAATAGTCTGTATTAAGGAGTTACAGTCCCTTACCCTCGTACTACATATTTAAAAGTGTTTATTATAGCGTTATTATTACAGTTCGATAGACAACACATACTATAGAACACAGCAGCGTGTCAATCAATAAAAAATAAAGTCTACAGTGTGCATGTCAGTCAGTACAGTGTTTGTCTGGTGTTTGAAGCAGTGTCAATATGGTTGATGTCATATGGACATATATATATATATATACATATAACAGTTTTGTGGTGGAAAGTTAACTCCAAAGTCGTATATAAACCGGCACAACGGAGTTTACTCGTATTATTCAGAGCACTGCATGCTTGGCTTTGTTGTGAAGTTTGTTGTTTTGTATTGTATTACGCTGCATGATATGGTTAATTGCTCTGTGTATTTCTGTGTGAAATAAGATACATCTTATGGTGTACATTTATCTGACATGTACGTAAGTCAAATTAAACTAAACACGTTAAGTACAACCGTTTCTTTTTTAGGTGCCTCTAACGGAGAAGAAACATATAAAATAACGGTGTATAAAATCCTTTTGTCCATCAAAGTTGATTTCAATAAACGTCAAACTTTCCTAGAATAAAGTGAAAATCTAAGTAATTTTTGGTGAGATTTTCTGTTAAGATATAAGAGATTGCTGGTTAAAGTAAGCATTGATCGATAGCTTGGTCACCACAAGTAATTATCCTACATTCTGTTTAATTAACGCTATTAGCTTCATGCCAATTGCTCCATCTGTAACAGTTGCCTTAGCCATGACCTGTTTTACAGTAGACGAACGATTGTAAAGAAACTGATAATGACTTCGAAGACTGTTTACAAATTTTCAAATCCTGTCGCAAAAAGAAAGGTGCTATAAGGTTTTTTGTGCACAAATATATGTATCTACATGTTTGTTTATTTCTGTGTCTGTATATTTATGAGGCTGTGTATCCGTGTGTCACTGAATCTCAAACGAATGAACCAATTTTGATTCGTTTTTTTTCTGTTTTAAAGCTTTATTCTAACATATTGTAACTGATGTGCTTGTGCACCAAGTGGCTACCACACTTACCCTTGCTATCTTCCATCATGTCACTTCTTTTTAGGATTTGTTTGTAGTCTTTAAATAAAAAAGTCACGATAGCCGAGTAGATGGGTCATAGGAATTCAAGTCAACAGACCCGACTTCGATCGTCAGCAGTCTCGTAACAATGGGTTCTCTCAAAAACTTATGTACGATTTATACTGTTGGCTTGGACATAAAGACCTGTCCCAAAAATGTCTTCGGTGGAAGATGGCTCTACAGGAATTCATTTTCTAAACCTCTGTCTATCCTTGCATTGGGAATTATGTCAAGATGTTGTTTATGAGGTCCTCCGTGAAAATGGCGTAAGTTAATGTTTTTTTTTCTTATTTCAAAACGTAACTACATAAAATGTTCTCACCAACCCAGTAGACGTATATGTTTTAAAATGAAATTCTTTTAGGCTTAACGCTATTTAATTTTACAAAGTAGTCCCTTGAATAAAAACGTCAATGTTTAGTCTACTGCGATGAATAGGTCATTTACCCCTAAATTTTTAGCTCGGTATATATTCGCCCATCTCATCGGAACTTGATCTTTATTGGATAAAATAAAACACTGAATAAAAAGTTGACTCTGAATAAAGAGTGTTTTTTTATAAAAAAAGGGAGGCAAACGAGCAGGTGGCTCACGTGATGGTAAGTGATTACCGCCGCCCATGAACACCCGCAATACCAGAGGCATAGCAGATGCGCTGCCAGCCTTAGAGTGAGCCCTGTTTTGTGAGGTCGTGGTACTTCCCCGGTCGAGCCGGCCCATTCATGCAACAACAAAGGCTGATGCGTGGCTCTACCACTGTTCATGTTTTATCTCCACATGTGCGTAACAGTCAATTTCAGGATAGTTTTAAGTTATTTATTTATATTAGTTATTACAGGGCTGTTTGGCAGCAAAAAAAGCTAAGAGTAAGAAAGGCGACTCGTTGACAGAGGAGTCTACCAAAATGTGTGATATTAGTGCATTTTCACCAATTTACCCAATATTGGAGTAAACTTACGTCGAGGCAATTAAGCCTTTACGACCCACCTTTCACCGAAGCTTTTTT